>JAHLJS010000007.1:7027222-7439722 GCA_038502445.1 Eremochloa ophiuroides | reverse complement strand
GCTATAAAACTTGATGTAATTAGCAAGGAGGAAGAGAAAAGATAGAAGATTCGTTTGAAATTATGGTTAAGACCGGAATGAGCAAAAGTCGCTGAAATTATGGTTAAGACCAGAATGAGCAAAAGTTATCCATTGGCGTATCGGCTCTTGAGTTAACATTAATACTTTCAGTGGCAACAGCTTCAGTTAAGAGAATATTTTCTACTATGTTCATTGTGAAGACTAATTTAGTTTTTCTTGTATACAGATTGCTTCTAATGATTCATGAAGAACATTATGAATACAAATGCGTCGTGGGCCTTCTTTTGTTGGTTAGTTATGAAAATCGTCTCATTTAATTATTATATGATATGAATTATGATGTACTCTCAAATTGTTTGTCTAAATTGTGTGAAAATGCTTGCAATAACTATATAATAGTTTCATGTGGGATAAGTTTGAGTTAGGTTAGTTTTGCTTTGGTTAGCTCAGCCCCTCCTTAATATTTTTCCTAGATCCTCCAATGGTAGCAGCAGAGGAGTAGTAAGAGCATCTTCAAGAGTTTGCCAAACTCACTTGGTATCCTTTATTTTTTTAGCAAAACTAGAGAAATCACCCCTCCAATAGTTTGACATCCAATTTGACAAATTTTAGCAACTTGTTAAATCTCTCCCCTCCACGCGTATATATGCGCACGCGCAAACGAGCGCGGATCGCCGACGTATGTAGAGGTGGAAGGGCAAAAAACTAATTTTGTTTGTCTCAGGGTTTCTGATGTAAGTTTTCAAGAGGTGGAAGGAGATAAACATAATTCTGTTTCTGTCTCAGGGTTCCTGACGTAAGTTTAATCTGGGTTTGACAAGTGAATTATGCCAAACTGTTGGAGATGTGTTCTTTTTTTTCACTTGCCATATATTTTAAAGAGTTGCCAAATCACAAGATTTCCCAAGTAAATTTTGACAAACTCTTGAAGATGCTCAAGCGTTGCTATATCAGTAGTCGTTATTATCTGAGTGTGCTGGATGTGGATGTGCATATACAAGTAATAAAACTTGGGTTTCCTGCGTTATGGAAACAAAAATGTTTTTAATCCATACTAATAAAGAAGATCATCAACATTGATAACTTTCGCCGAGACGATAGAAAAATGTATAAAACTATATATGCAGATGATCGAAATTGCTGTGCATATGAGAGAGTTGTAACTCGGGCCGGGATCATGCTTGTGCCGAGTAAAATCCAAAAAAAATAAAATAAAAGAAAATAAAGATGCATCCTTTTTTATGGTGCGGACATCGTTCTCCGCCGTCAATGGCCAGAACATTGTCTGCATGGATCAGCTATGGACATAAAGGAACTCAAGCAGAGCAACAGCAAGCTTGGCCAGCTTGAACGCGGCATCGTTCTCCGCCGTCAATGGCGCCGCCGCCGCCGCCATTTTCTTCTCCGTGAACGCGTCCTCGCACTCCTTGACGGCGCTCGCCATCCTCTCCAAGTTCAGCTCGGCCCTGTCGAACTTGCCGTCGTTGACCAGGGCGGTGCAGCCGGGCAGCAAGCCCACAATGCCGCCGTACACCGCCTGGCACGACTCCAGGGCGTACCTGGTGGCCTCATCGCCGCCGCCTGCCTTGAGCAGGCCGCCGATCTTCGCGCCGGTGCTGGTGGCGTTGGCCGCCAGGAGGTCGATGGCGATGACGGGGAAGTTGTGGCCGGCGTTGCGGCTCCGGTTGTCGGAGCCGAGGGCCGAGATGCAGAAGTCGATGCCGACGTACCTGCTGCCGCCGCCGATGCTCTTGCACAGGGGGAGCAGTGGGTCGATGCCGTCCGGCTGGGCATCACCAGTGTGATGATGAGTGGCTGAGAGCAGCACGAGCGCGCAGAGGAAGACGACGATCACATGGCTCGCCATTTTCAGGGTGGTCTCTCTCTCTCTCTCAGCCTCGATCAGGTGCTGTGTTGAGATCGCTCTGTCAGTACGTAGAGGGGATAGTGCTTATTTATAGGTGTGTAGTGTGTTTGTTGACTCGATTGAAAAAATTGTTTGCAACGAAATTAATTACGAAAAAATAGTAAACAAACAAAATAATGGACCAACTTCTAATATGGACTACCACATGTTGTATTAGATGCACACAAAAAATTTGAGGCAGAGAAAATGAAAAAAAAAATTGCCGAGTGTCTTAACCCTAGCACTTGGCATACAGCTGTTTGCCGAGTGCCCAAATCCGAGCTCTCGGCAAACAGCGGACGAAGGGTAACGGTGTTAAATGTTTGCCGAGTGATTGGATTTAGGCACTCGGCAAACAGTTGTACGCCGAGTGTCTTGGTAATGCCGTGTGTCTTGCACTCGGCAAATTTGAGGTTGCCTGAGTGTCTCCAGTATGCCAAGCGTTTTCCCCAGGACACTCGGCATAGAGGCTATATGCCGAGTGCCCGATTTCCTGCCCTCGGCAAAGGACATGGCTCTCGGCATATCGCCGCTTTCTGGTGGTGCGTGTGGATTGGATTGATGACCCATAAGGCAAGTGTGTGCATGCAAAAATACTTACTAATTCTATATACTTAGAATATCTTTTGCATCGTAAAATAATTTGGTAATGCATCCCAGTTTTTGTTTTTTTACGTAGTATATATAAAATTATGCCCTTCCTAATTTGTGCTTAATTTCATTGTTTAATTAGGAAATTCATATCTTAGCACCAGAAGAAGAGCCAGCGTATATATGCCGGTGAATCTGTGATATGCAAATTTGAAAAGGTATTAATTATGAAGATTCATGACAAATATGATCTGCTTCTAATACCGGTTTATGTAGCAAGCATGCAACAAATAGATGAGCATATTATTATAAAATGGCCCGAGCGCGAAGAAGAAAGTAGAAAAGGAAATCAGCAATCACAGAATCACCGCTCAGAAATTAATTAGATACCACAATCATCTCACAATTAGGAATTGTACATGCTGCAATATTCCCGTGATTAAGGTCATTAATTCCGCGCGTGCTTATGGCATTTAACTAAGGTTAGCCTATATATATAAAAATCTACTACGACGTACCTTCCACTCACATTCATCATTTCATGATCTAGCTAATGACCATATACACGACGACGAAAGTGACCATGGCTTCCTTCACCAACTTGTACACTACTACTAGTAGCATGAGCGGCGTCGTCGTCGTACTCACCGGGCTCCTCCTCGCCGGCGGCGGAGGGCACACCAACATCGTCACCGCCGACGTCCCTTATATACTCCCAGTGTGCAAGACCGTCGGCGGCGGCAGCAACTACTTCGACGTCCAGTTCTGTCTAGCCGCGCTCGGCTCCGACCCACGGAGCTTCGGCCCCGGCATGTACTACCACAACTATTCCGTCGTCGCCGGCGACCTCCTCACGGCCAACGCCACGAGCACGGCGGCCAAGATCGCCGGCTTGCTCCCGGCGCGGGGCCGGCGGGACAACGACGACGACGCCGCCACGGTGCGCGGCCTCCGTTCGTGCTCGGCGCTGTACGGCGGCATATTGCAGAGGCAGCCAGGCTGCGCCGCCGCCATCAGGGACGGGAGGGACGACGAGGCCGTCTCATCGCTGGAGAGGTCGGCGAGCGCGGCCAAGGAGTGCGAGGACGGGTTCTTGAGGAACAACGCCCCGTCGTCGCCGTTGACGGTGGAGGACGACAACGCGTTCAAACTCGCCAAGCTTGCCGTCGCTTTGATCAGAGTCACTGATTTTCTCTGAGGCGGCTTTACTATGAAAAACAGCTTTTTTTTCATCAAGAGCAATCCTACATATATAATATGGAGAATGATTATGTGTTTTTGCTCTCTTTCATTTGAGTTTTAATTGGTCCATAAAATAAGCTCAGTTTAGCAAGCGCAACGCGTAAAGCAAACAAAAGCTGCTATCGATTTTGATGATAAAGATTGTGTTAAGAATCCCATTGATTGAGCTCCTATCTTTTATGCCCTAAGATTGAGGTGTTAAGAATCCTCTATTATTATAATTCATTAAATCCTTCTATTAGGAGGATTGATTGAGTTCTTACCCCGAAGACTCATGCATATAACGAGATCATTATACATATTGCTCCTACAGTTTATGTCCTAAAGGCTCATGCATGTTAGGATACCATTGCACAGGTGTATGATCATCTTCACAAACTTCTTGAACTGTTCATCCAGGGATCCACGGAATCAGCGTCTTGTTGGTCACTTTTGCTAAGCAGGAATCATATTGTTCATGGTGAGTTCCAACTACTGGAAAGGTTTCTCAGTCTGAGAAATTGGTTGCACCTCCTAGCTCCTACTGATGTTGCAAAAAACAACGTTGATGCTGCAGTTTCAACAGCAGGAAATAAAGAAGCAGTTGGGCACCATCATCAGAGCTGATTATGGGAATTTTGTGGCTGCTTCTGCTGTGGTTTCCATTGGTCTTATTGATCCAGTTGTATTCTATAGCTGTTGATTGAGGTGGTAGTTGCCTCTGATTGCTGGGAGGTAATAAAAAAAATCTTTACAATGACAACTTCTGCTACTACATGTTCCTTTTTTGGAGAATAAGGAGAAGAAACAGAGCAGGCCAGGTTTCGTAATGAAGGGAATCAAATTTTGAAGCTGTGAGCTTGGCAGTTGGCGCTAGCAGCTATATGTTACTCTAACAGCGGGCCAGGTTTATGAATCCACCACCTACGTGTAATGTAGCCCTAATATTACAACAATGAAATAAAATCCCTTCTTTCCCAAAAATCATAAGAGAAAGAAAAGAGATAGGACCATCATTTATATTTATATATAGCTATGCCTGTCATAAGGGATGAGTGAGTCAGGCACATCCTTATGGTTCCACTCTGATATATCGAATTGAAGAGATACATATTTTGACCATTGGACAATTTCATTTTTTTGCTAAACAATATTAGTACTATTCACTACAGAAAGCAAATCACACTACCCTTTTTTCACCAAAGCTAGGTCAAAGGATGCTAGCGAGTAAGGACTCAGCAGTGCTTGCATCTCTTCTGCAGCATTGGGCAGAGCTCTGGTAACCGGTACCACCTGCGCCATTAGGAAGTGTTATGTTAGACAACCTGATCACAAACAACAATGATGTCTTACATAAAACTTCAAGAATCCTGTGAATTGGTTTTACTTTTACTACAGATTGCTGAGGAAGAAATCAGAGTATACTAAAAGCTTCCAGGAGCACTTCATCCTGACAAATATGAACCATACAACTATGCTAGTAGTTCACATATGTGCATCTGGCAACAGTGCTTGCAGGAAAAAAAAAGGCTTGTAAAAAGCAGTCTTTCTTACATTATTTGGGTTGCTGAACGAATTTTCATCCATCACATTGCTGGACGTCAGAACAGTGATCCCATTGTGCTGACACCAGCTTCAAGTCCAGCTACACTTATTGAAATGTTGACAGCATGCGATCTGAAGTTTACAACCTGCAAAGGGTCAATAGGACAGATGTAAGCATCACCAGTAGGAAACTTTATGCATGGTTTCGGGATTTCGGTTAGTTCAAATGTTACAGCACTTATAAAATGAGGTGAAGCAATCACACAGGCTACAAAGAAATAAGACACTTTTGGTTCTACCTTCACCCTCAGGAAGATATTCTCAGTGCCCTTCCAGGTGATAGCAGATGCGGCCAGTGAATTGGAGTAGTTGGATGTGATTTTAGCTGGATGAATCATAGCACCACTTGATTCACGGAAGAAGGTTTGAATCTAGTAGCTAGGCGTTCTGTAGTGTTGCCAGGAGTTGAAGACTATTGCATCTGGGTTCCATCTGAAGACAGGTTTCAAACAGTCACTGAATTTTTCATTAAAAAAAGGCTAAAGGAAAAAAAAAAAAGAAGAGGAAGCCACAGACTTTCGATCGTTGTTATTAGCAAAAAGTGGCGCATAGCATGCCATCTGAACAATGTCACTGTAAAAAAAGCATCACAGAGAGACATCTAATTAACCAAAAAGATTGTTTTTACTCACTGTCAGTAAATACTTTATAGACCTGCTCTTGTAATAATCTCTGAACATTTGTAGTCACCTATTCTTTTCTAGTCCAGTTAGGAATGCAGCCTCTGCCAATGAAGCAAGGAGACTTCCTTTACCAGAATCCTTTGGATAGTTAACTGCGTATTCGCTAACAAATACCTGAATAGAAACAAAGTAGTAAATTTACTGTATATCCAACATCTGATGATATCAATTAGAAACAGAAAATAGGATCAACACTGAACAGTCATTATACTACTTGATAGTTAAACCAGCCTCAAAAAATGTAATCACCAAATCGTCATCTGTGGAAAATTTCATAACCAACATGATAAGTTCAATAATTTTTCTTCTTGAACACACAGGAGGGCCATATATCTTATTATTAATGAGAGAGAATGGTCCCATACAACACAACCCCCTTACATCACTAGAGAGATAAGAAGGGTTGCCATAAAATAAAATAAGAAACTAGAAAACAACAATCACCTGAAACAAAAACAAAGGAACGATCCCTGCCTGGACAAATCAAATTAATCCTAGCCCCTGACTTATGCCCAATTCATGAAGATAAGTTCAATAAATTGCATATCCACATTTTAATCTTAATGGCATCTGTTACCATTTACCAACATAAACAACTTCATAGAAACCATAAAGATTAGAGTATACCTTAGGCCCTGTACATGGAGTCCTGTCAAACTTACTTTTCATGAGGAAAAGATCAGTAGCACTGCTATAAATCTGCAAGAAAAAAGGTGATATATTTAGAACTCTGTCAGCAAAAGTGCATCAAAAAAAACTTTGCTTCGAAGTCATGAGACAGTTTAAACAGGGATAAAATGATAGACTCAGAACCGATACCCTTACATGGAAGTCACACAAATCTGCAGGATGACCAAGTGGCCCAGATGAGTTATCACAGTTCGAAATCACTTGAATGTCGGGATATGCCTCTCTTAAAGCCTTATAAAATTTGAGGTAGTTTCCTGTTCACAAGTAAAGAAAAATCATGTATAAAGTGGCTCTTCTTTGGAAGAACACACTCCGTAATGCTTCTGAAAAAAGTGAGGCTACTGTACATCTATAATTTAATATCAAATATAGCTTCATTCATGTGTAAAACCTAGCAAACTGAAAAGTTGTTTCCATTGTCTATTGCTCCATAATTTTTTCGTTGTCCATTGGGAGACAAACATATATCAGCAGGATTTAGTTTATTCTACTCAGTAGTGACAGGAAAAAAGCGAAAGAAGGGCGAATGATGAAAATTTTAGTTTGATATGCAGGTTAACAGAAAAATGACTGCTGGATTGCACCATAGCATGAGGCATCAACTCAGTATCATGAAAAATATCAACACCTATGTAAATGACAAAAAAGAGTTTCGTTATGCACATGTTAAAATCAGGTTTTTTACCTTGGTAAAATTGCTTAAGACAATCTTCATTTCCAACAGCAACATACTTCAATGGGAATCGTTCTGGATGCCCCATTGCAGCTCTAATAGAACCCCATGTTGACTCCTCACTTTCCATTGCAAACTCAAGGCCGTCCAAAGCATCCTGTAGCAGAAATAATAAAGTCATCAAATAGCACATTTAATGATTAATATCATCAAAAAAATGCACACAGTAAATGTGGTTCTGTCATTCAGATTCTGGAAAAGTGGAAACTAGTTATCATATGATTTTCCTTTGAATAAAATCACCGAGGCTACCAGAACAAAACTTGCTGGTCAAAAGACTCCAGATTCCAGAGATAAAACTGAGCTGCATGGGTTTAAAACTTAAACAAAATCCATACACAATATCAGTGATATTCTAACACACAGGTTAAAGCCCAACAATTGCATGCAGAACATTGGAGGAGAAAAGTTTTATGTTGCATCATGCAAACAATAAAAGATCTAGATGGTATATACCTTAACAAAAGGTGCAATCATATCAAGTTCATCATTGTGGCTGATACCTAAATTCAAGACAAGAATCTGAACTTAATGGATATGCTTATGATGATTAAACACATAACAAAAAAAGTTTTTTTTTTTTGTGTGTGAAATCGCAAATAAAATGTACCAGCATTGAAGACCCAAATTGGGAGAGCCCCCAGGTCTTCAGCAAGCTTTTGTGAACAGCACGATAAACATATGATCAGTTATGCTGAAATCAAAGAAGCAAAATCAGATGGCGTCAGTCAACATTTACCAGTAGAAACTCATAAAAGCCAAGGCCATCATCGGTCCAGTAATTCCAAACGTCGCCATAGTGCCCAGGCCTTTCTTCCCATGGACCAATAGTTTTGAAACGACCTCGATTTCCACGAAGGGAAATCCACAGGCTCGAATTGTAATTCAACAGATTGCTTGGGACAATCCATGAAATTACCCATATCTCAGTTGCCACCAGGATCCATACAACGGTAAATAAGTCTTACATAAATATTTATTACATCGCCACACTGGCGGAATCAACAATCAGAGAAGCTTTAGAAGATGCGGAAGCGATTCATCCTTCACGGCCAACTTGAGTGTAGCACGTGACCCTATTCCTCGTCATCATCTCCCTCGAAGTCGTACTCATTCTCGTCACCTGACAGCAAATTTATCAGTACGATTTGTACTGGCCACGGAGCCCACCTATGCAGCATTTGCTTTGTGGAAAGTGGATGCAAGGCTATACAAGCAGACCTATAGGCTGAGGTTTCCCTATGCAGCTGTAATCAATGTTTAATTAGTCAAGTTTTATCACCAGTTAACACCATCATCCCTTTTCCCATCACCACACCTCACATACCCACACCTCACTCTCATTCGACAGGCCCAACTCCCTCTCGGGCCTATCTCAGCGGCACACTACCACAACGGGTACACTGCCGGAAAAATGTCATCCAGGGGGAGAAGAGAACACTCACTACACTAGTAGAAGCTTCACAGGAAAGGTCCATAGCCAACAGGTTGGCATATGTATCGATCGATCATCCGTACACTCTGCAGAGGTTTCACTACCCACAAGATTAGCCATCATAGGTGTTGCGCAAACACCTAGGCAGAATTCCGTGTGCTTGCTTGCCTAGGTCGATGCCACCCTACCACTCAGCCCTGGGATATTCCGGATCCTATACCGTTATGCTGAGACTGGGAGACACAGTACCGGGCCCATCTAGTGGTACTGTGCATCTAGAACGGAACGGGAACCCATCGACCGTCTCCGCCCACCCTTATCACCTTTCAACCTAGCAGTAGTGGCACCGTCCTACCAAGTAGTCCAGCCGTCTCCCGCCCATCAGAAGCGAGTGAGTAGAAAAGGATTCCCATGAACCTGAAACTAGTCCATCCTAGGTTTGACCAAGCAGGCATATCCACTTAGGGGATACTCTCCCCGTGCTATCACAGCACCTCCGTCCATGGGCTTCAAACCACCAAGGCTATCCCACCCGGAACCTCCTCAACAACTTTACCCGCCACAGGTATCTCGCTTGGGGATGCCCAGGTTGCACCCCCGGCACGACTTGCCCCATGGGCTCGTCTCACATCCCACTTGGTCGACATCAACCCTTACCACGCACCCAAGACGCACGCAGCACTCTCTCCCAGTGGTTATAATCAGTTATACACCGTCCCAATTCCACCACATAGCATATAGCAAGTAGAAAGTAGTGGAAGAGTAACAGTAAATTAAGCAGCAGCTAACCTAACAGCGGATAGCAGGGTAAAGTCTTATCAAGGCAGGTAATTCAAATATACTACCATGCAACCAATCTTTACATAATCATAAAGCAATAGCAACAATGTCATTTGCAATGCGTAATAGGATCTAAGGATTTGGTGGGTCGTGGCACCTTCGTAGTCGTCTCCTAGCTCTTGGAAGTACTCGTGGTCGTCTTCCTTAGTCAGATCCTCCTCCGGCTCTGAAATCGAACACGAAATAGTCGCGTCAGCGACTCCTATAGAGTATTTCAGAAAAATCCAATAAAACAAAGAGCCAAATGCACACAAACATAGTCTTAGATTGTAGATCTCATTTTCCTGAGAATTTTGATATATGGTGCGCAATTTTTGGTCATCGTATGAATAAGTTATGAATTTCCGAAGATTATCCTATTTTCTGAAAATGGGAAAACTGGTCGGTAAATCAGGGGCAGCTCGGGATTGGTCCACGTGGCGCGCGGGTCCAGTAGTGCGGCAAGTGGCGCCTCAACAGAACACAGACCCGATGGTCGCCCACCAGGTGTTCGATGCTGGTTCCCAGAGAGTTGCCGGCGTTGGCGTAGCTCGGCGTGGCTCGGCGGTGGTCGGGGGTAGCTCGGCGGGGCTCGGCGGTGGTCGGGGGTAGCTCGGCGGGGCTCGGCATAGTTCGGCGTACCTCGGCGGGGCTCGGGCGAATCGGAAATTCGCGGCGCCGAGGGTGCCGCTCTCCCGAGCTCTTCCGGGGAGGCTCGGGCGAATCGGAGATTTGGTGCGCCCGAGGGTGCCGTTCTCCCGAGCTCACCCGGGGAGGCTCGGGCGAATCGGAAATTTGGGCGCCCGAGGGGGCTGCTCTCCCGAGCTCTCCTGGGGAGGCTCGGGCGAATCGGAGATTTGGGCGCCGAAGGGGCTGCTCTCCCGAGCTCTCCTGGGGAGGCTCGGGCGAATCGGAAATTTGGGCGCCCGAGGGGGCTGCTCTCCCGAGCTCTCCTGGGGAGGCTCGGGCGAATCGGAAATTTGGGCGCCCGAGGGGGCTGCTCTCCCGAGCTCTCCTGGGGAGGCTCGGGCGAATCGGAAATTTGGGCGCCGAAGGGCTGCTCTCCCGAGCTCTCCTGGGGAGGCTCGGGCGAATCGGAGATTCGGTGCTAGCAGGGTTCCAGGGCGTCTGTTCAAGGCGGCGGTGTCTCTCCGGTGCGGCGGACGATGACAGGGCGGCGATGACCATATTTCGGCAAGACAGGGCTCGGCTTTCCCCAATCGGCGTGCTCAGGCAGTCGTCCGACCAGATGGTGGCGGGTTAGAGTCGTGGTATGGCCTCCTTCTCTCCCTCGGCATACGGCGGTTCTCCGACGAGGTGGAGGCGCACGTAGCCAAGGCGACAGTCGTGATTCGGGGCTCGGCTATCTAGCGGCGGTGCCGAGGCAGACTTGGCGAACCTCGGCGGCCTTTCTCCGCAGCGCGAGGCGACCGGGGGTACTCGGAACGGATCTTAGGCGAGGCGGAACGTGTCGGCGGCGATGTCGTCGCGACTGTGAGGTTCCGGCGGGGCTAAGGAGGTCTTCTAGGAGATGTATACGCGTCCAGGGTCTAAGGCGATGGTATACCAACTACCAATTTTGGCTACCGAGCTTTCCAAAGTGCTCGGTTGTGGCGGCGGCGTGTCGCCGACGACGGCGGAAGGCGGCATCGCGGCTACGACCAAGTATTGGTTCAATCGAATGCGGTCTTGTCAAATTGGTGAGGCCAGAGAGGCATACAACACTCTGGTGGCGAACTTTAGCCATGGCATGACCTTCTTTTGGCGACGGCTCGCGGCGGCGCTCCGGTAAGGTCGCGGCGCACGCGGCCAGGGCGATTCAGGCTTCCTCTAGCGCTTAGATCCGCGTAGCTAGCTCAAGGGGGTCGTGGCGGTGCTCCACGACGCTCTAACCTATACGGTTGCTAGACGGATTGCTCGGAACGGGTGATTCGGCGTCGGAACGCGTCGGTGGTGAGCGCGCTCCGCCGAGAACGCGTCGTGCTGCGTTCTCGGTCTAGCAAGCTTGTAGTCCGGGGGTTTCGGCCGGTCGAATGAGTGCATGGTGCAGGTGATCTTCCCGAGCCGGTAAGGGCTCGTGCCTGCGCGTCCCGAGGGTGGAACGCCATGGCAAAAGCAGGGCAAGGTTCGGACATGGCGTGCGGTGGCTCACCGTGGTGTCGGTGAAGCTAGGATGGCGGTGCAGTGGCGAGTCGGAGCCGTGCAGAGCGATCGCAGTGCCGTGCCGCTCCTCGTCCGCAGCTCGGGCTTCTCCTCCATGTCCGGCTCCGGCGTGCTCCGCGGCGGCGGCGCTCCGGCAGCTTCTCCTCCTCTGCTCCGCCCTTCTCCTACGCTCTCTCTCTCGGTTTGGTGCAGTGTGCCGGTCTATGCTGCGGTGGCGGCGAGGGGAAATGAGGGTAGGGCTTCGGGGTGCTCCAATTTATAGGCGAGCTTGGCAGGTTCCCATGGCGGACGGCCGCGATTGATCTCGGTAGATCAGAGGGCTTCGGCCGCTCGACGCTAGGGCTTCAGGGTGCACGCGGGCTCGCTTGGCGGCCAAGAAAGGAGGGGACAGGAGGGGGACAGCGGGGTCAGGGCTCTGCCATGCTGTCGGCTGTGGGACCGGGGTCACGCCATTCGCGCGACACCCCCGGCAGGCGCGTCGCCTTCGTGAGGAAGAAGAACAGTGGGGGGGGGGGGGCGAGAGCGGCTGACAGGCGGGGCCGGGTTGGCAGCGAGCGCGAGCGCGAGCGCGTGTGTGCCGGTCGTGCGCGTGCGCTGCCGAGCCGCGACGTGGGCCGCGCGCGGTGAGATGAGGAGAGGAAGGTCGGGCTGGCTTGGGCTGACTTAGCGATCCGGCTAGCCGAAACGAATGGCTGGCCTAACTCTCTTTCTCCTTTTCTATTTTCAGTTTAGTGTATATATACATATATTGCCCATTTTAATTATTGAGTAAATACAAACATAAATTGCAATAAATCCCAAATGTGATGCAGAAGTTATTATTCTATGTGAATGGAATTAAAATGCAAACTACACTCCTTTATTTACCAATTTCATAATGAAACCTATATGCTTGCACAAGAAAAATGGGTTTTTCACAATAAATAAATGAAAAATTTTAATTGGTTGGGATTTTTAGATTGTGTGGATTTTTAGGGTTGTTACAGTCCTCCCCCCTCATTAGGATCTCGACCTCGAGATTCAGGGATAACGTACCCTTCGAAGAGGTAAGGAAACATAATCCGCAAGTCCGATTCTTTCTCCCACGTAGCTTCCCTTTCAGTGTGATTGCTCCACTGTACCTTGCACATCGGAATGGTTTTGTTTCGCGTCTCTTTGGTATCCCGTGCCAAGATCTTGATCGGATGTTCCTTGTATTCAAGTGTGTCTTGCAGGTCCCATCCGTAGGAACTTGCTCCTCGGAAAGCTTCAAACACTTCCTTAATTGCGAGACATGGAACACGGGGTGTACTCCAGATAATTCCTCCGGTAGTTCCAGCTTGTAAGCAAGCTTTCCAACCCTTTTACAGATCTTGTATGGCCCAACATATCTGGGTGCCAATTTCCCTTTTACGTGGAATCTGACAGTGCCACGAAGTGGAGATACCTTGAGGTAGACATAATCCCCAACCTCGAACTCAAGCTTTCTACGTCTTCTATCTGCATAGCTCTTTTGCCTACTCTGTGCAATCCTCAAATTCTCTCTTACTTGGGCAACACCTTCTTCTGCTTCCACAATCTTAGCAGGACCGAAGAATGTCCTCTCACCTGGTTCTGACCACATTAGCGGGGTTCTGCACGGTCTTCCATACAACGCTTCAAATGGAGACATCTTAATGCTTGTCTGATAACTGTTGTTGTATGAGAACTCGGCGTGGGGTAGACAGCTCTCCCATCCTTCCTTGTACCTCAATACGCAAGCACGTAACATGTCCTCGAGAATCTGGTTCACTCTTTCTGTTTGCCCATCCGTTTGCGGGTGGTATGCGGTGCTATAGTCGAGCTTGGTTCCGATGGACTTGTGCAAGGATTTCCAGAACTGTGATACGAACTGTGAGCCTCGGTCAGATATAATACTCAGAGGCGCCCCATGTAACTTCAAAATGTTTGATACGTATAGATCTGCTAGCTTTTCGACTCTATATTTCCTTTTGACCGGTATAAAATGTGCAACTTTGGTTAGACGGTCCACTATTACCCATATAGAATCATATCCATGCTCGGATCGGGGCAGTCCTATTATGAAGTCCATGGATATGCACTCCCACTTCCATTCTGGTATCTCAACTGGTTGTAGCAACCCTGCTGGTCTCTGATGTTCGGCCTTGATTCTATTGCATGTATCACATCGGGCTACATGCCCTGCAATGTCTGTCTTCATATTCTCCCACCAGAAGTGCTTCCTTAGATCATGGTACATCTTGGCTGACCCTGGGTGAATGCAATATTTGGAGTCATGCCCCTCTGACAGAATCTCTTCTCGTATCGCTGAATCCGTCGGTACACAGATTCTATCCTTGTACCATACAGTTCCCTGCTCATCTTCTCGGTATTCGGGGCCTCTTCCCAGCTTCATCAAACCACGGATATAGTCTATCTCAGGACAGTTCTTTTGCGCTTCACGGATTCATGAGGTGAGATTGTACTCGACGCGAAGCTCATTTAGCATGCCATAGGAGACTACCTCGAGCTGGAACGCGTCAAACTCTCTCCTGAGCTCAGGTGGCATAGAGTTGGTGATGAGGGTATGGCAGTAGCTTTTGCGGCTAAGTGCATCAGCGACAACATTAGCCTTTCCTGGGTGATAATGGATCTCAAGATCATAGTCCTTGATGAGTTCCAGCCATCTGCGTTGCCTCATATTCAGATCTTCCTGTGTGAAGAAGTACTTCAGGCTCTTGTGGTCAGTGTAGATGTCGCACTTGTTGCTTATCAGATAGTGTCTCCAAATCTTGAGTGCATGTACCACGGCTGCAAGTTCTAGGTCATGAGTCGGGTATCGCTGCTCATGTTCCTTCAACTGTCTTGAGGCATAAGCTATCACTCTTCCTTCTTGCATTAGTACACAGCCCAAACCTTGCCGAGAGGCATCACAATATACAACAAAATCCTTGTGAATATCGGGCAGGGCTAGTACAGGTGTAGTAGTGAGCTTCTCCTTCAAGGTCTGAAAACTCTTCTCACATTCAGGAGTCCATATAAACTTGTTCTCTTTCTTCAGCAAGTTGGTCATGGGTCTTGCAATCTTGGAAAAATTCTCAATAAATCTGCGATAGTATCCTGCAAGTCCCAAAAAGCTTCTGATTTCTGACACATTACAGGGTTGTTCCCACTCTTTCACAGCTTTAATTTTGGCTGGGTCTACTGCGACTCCTTCTCCTGACAGTACGTGTCCAAGGAAAGCAACTTCCTCAAGCTAGAATTCGCACTTGGAGAATTTGGCGTATAGCTGGTTGCGAGACAACCTCTCCAATACGGTCCTCAGATGATGTTCATGTTCCTCTTTTGTGGCTGAATAAACCAATATATCATCAATGAATACCACCACAAACTTGTCTAGCTCATTCATGAAGATCTTGTTCATCATGTTCATGAAATATGCTGGAGCATTAGTGAGTCCAAATGAGACTACTGTGCACTCATACTGTCCATATCTAGTGATAAATGCAGTCTTCGGGATATCTTCTTCCCTGATCTTCATCTGATGATACCCTGATCGGAGATCGATCTTTGAGAAGTACTTGGCCTTACTCAATTGATCTAACAGATCATCGATGCGGGGCAGTGGGTACTTATTCTTGACTGTGACCGCATTCAGGTTCCGGTAGTCAATGCACATCCTCATCGTGCCATCCTTCTTCTTGACAAACAAAACGGGAGATCCCCAGGGCGAAGCACTAGGCCTAATGAAGCCCTTCTCCAGTAATTCTCCCAGCTGCTTCTTGAGTTCCTTCAACTCATCAGCCGACATTCTGTAGGGTCTTTTGGCAATCGGTGCAGTCCCTGGCATCAGCTCTATAACAAACTCCACATCTCTATCTGGTGGCATTCCTGGCAACTCCTCTGGAAATACGTCATTGAATTCACAGACTACTGGCACATCTCTGAATGTCAGCTCTGTTTTATCTGCTTTAGTCTCCAGGGCACATAGGAGGGCTTGGACTCTCTCGGTTTGGGGTACACATCGGACAGCTGTTCCCCAAGGGTGGGTTACCTGAACATATCTAGGTGAACAAGATATCACTCCCCGGTGTTTGGTTAGCCAGTCCATGCCTAAGATGACATCTAAGCTATTGGAGGGTAGTAGGGTTAGGTCAGCTCGAAAGTCAAGTCCCTCGATTGTGATTATCACTCCCCTACATATGTGAATGCTTCTGAAGGTTCCTAAGGGCGAGCTAGTTAGGATGGGGTTTGCTCTCGGGGTTACAGGTATGTTATGCTTACGTGCATATGCAGATGAAATGTATGAACATGTAGCTCCCGAATCGAACAGAACTGTAGCCATGTTACCCTGAACTAGGAACGTACCGTACACAGCATCAGGTGCAGCTTCAGCTTCCTCAGCGGTCATGTGGTTCAGTCTTCCTCGGGTAGCAGATCCCCGGTTCGGTGTGCCCTGTGCAGCTACTGGTGCACGGTTGAGGTCGGGGCACACAGCCACACGGTGTCCAGGCTTTCCGCATCCGAAGCAAGTGAAGGGCGCACTGCCTGCTGTAGCTGTCGCAGGAGCCTTCCAATTGCTTGTCCTTGGCGTGTTGGTAGCGGGGGCGGGTGTGTTCTGCACAGCTCGAGTCGGCGCAGGGTAGGTCTGAGCGGGGCGGTGCGGTTGATAGTTGCTGCTGCTGGTACCACCACGGCTCGTTCCCGAAGAGGGTCCCTGGCGAGTCCGAAAAGGCGGAGGTGCACCTGTTCGCTGTCTCTGAGGTGGAGCAGTGCGAGCGGGTCCCTCAGAGCGGCGCTTCTTTCCCTTGTTCTGGGCCTCGAATTCCAGTCGTGCTTCCATGCGATCCTTCTCAATCTCAATACAGCGGTCAATCAGCTCACGCAGAGTGTAGCTCTTGTTCCCTGACAGAGCCAACCTGATCTTAGTCTGAAGTCCCTTCCTGTAGTAGTACATCTTTTCCTTCTCGGAACTCACGCAAGACGCAGGTGCGTAGCGGAGCAAGCAGTTGAAGCGGGTGGTGTACTCGTGGATCCGATCAGCTCCCTGGGAGATGTTACGAAACTCGTTCTCCTTGGCCTCCATGACTCCCTCAGGAATGTGGTGGTCACGGAAAGCCTCGGTGAACTCATCCCAGTCAATGCAGGCTGGATCCTCGTGAGCGCTGGTGTAGTTGTCCCACCATGCCCGTGCAGCACCGGTCAGCTGGTGGCTAGCAATCCCAACACACTCCTCGTCGGAGCAAGTGGTCAGGTCCAGCTTCTTCTCCATCTCTTTAAGCCAATCGTCGGCAGTGAGGGGATCGCTGTCGGTCCCGTCGAAGGTAGGTGGCCTCAGCTTCAGGAAACCCTCCAGTTTCCTTTGGAAGTCATTCTGGGGTGGCCCGTGGTGCCTGTTCATCCCAGTAACTATGGCATTCAGCAGCTGGGTCTGCTGAGCCATCACTTCCGCCAACGTCGGTGGCGGCGGCGGTGGCGGTGGCGGAGGCACGTTCTCGCCTTGTGGTGGCAGATCGTTCACCGGCGGTGCATTCTCTGCCCGGCGCAGCTCTTCTTCCAGGTTAACTCCAGCACGTCTGCCAGCTGGGCGTCCACGGTTGCGACCATGCCCACGTCCTGGCGCAGGCGCGGGGGAGGGCTGGCGGTTCTCCAAACGCGCAGAACGTCTCATCGACATCTGAAATTATTAGGTACGTGCTCAGTGCAGTAATAATCTTGTAGTGGTTTAAGTAGGAGTTAGATGTTTTCAACGATTTAAATGAATTAAAACATTTTTCATGCTATCCTACACTCAACCAAAGAAGCATAAAGAACCATAAGAAGCATAAGATCCAAATGTCACTCATCACATGGTTATTATTACATAAAGGATGTTCCTAGCTGCTAAGAAGATCGTGCTATGCGCAGATAGCCAATGACAGGATAACTCATGGTATCACTAGTCTAAGGGCCACGCAGGGTCCCATAAGCTACTGGTGCATAAGTTCGAGTACGGCGTCGGGTATGCGGCTGTCCTCTGCCTCGACAAGCTTCCCTCGGCTGAAGTACTGGATCTGGTCAGACGGTGCTCCCAGCTCCTCCAGCACCTGGCGTAGTACCATGGCAAATCCGCCGTGGTTCCTCCCATTGATCGGGATCTCGATAGTGCCGTCGTGCAGTGGACGAAGTGGTGGTCC
Source organism: Eremochloa ophiuroides (assembly GCA_038502445.1). Classification (NCBI taxonomy): domain Eukaryota; kingdom Viridiplantae; phylum Streptophyta; class Magnoliopsida; order Poales; family Poaceae; genus Eremochloa; species Eremochloa ophiuroides. The sequence goes on along the minus strand of JAHLJS010000007.1, from coordinate 7,421,700 downwards.
AAGGCTGGTCATCTGCAAATTTTTCAAGAAACGGATTAGCAGGTCCTTGTATTAGATAAGCCATTGCATAAAAAGTGAATGCAAGGTCGGTAATATAACCGAAAGAGAGTCTGGCTTCCTATTCTAGCGTCCATTTTCTATGGGTCTCGTCCTACAGTCAAGTATGGCTCCGATACCAACTGAAACGACCTCGATTTCCACGAAGGAAAATCCACAGGCTCGAATTGTAATTCAACAGATTGCTTGGGACAATCCATGAAATTAACCATATCTCAGTTGCCACCAGGATCCATACAACGGTAAATAAGTCTTACATAAATATTTATTACATCGCCACACTGGCGGAATCAACAATCAGAGAAGCTTTAGAAGATGCGGAAGCGATTCATCCTTCACGGCCAACTTGAGTGTAGCACGTGACCCTATTCCTCGTCATCATCTCCCTCGAAGTCGTACTCATTCTCGTCACCTGACAGCAAATTTATCAGTACGATTTGTACTGGCCACGGAGCCCACCTATGCAGCATTTGCTTTGTGGAAAGTGGATGCAAGGCTATACAAGCAGACCTATAGGCTGAGGTTTCCCTATGCAGCTGTAATCAATGTTTAATTAGTCAAGTTTTATCACCAGTTAACACCATCATCCCTTTTCCCATCACCACACCTCACATACCCACACCTCACTCTCATTCGACAGGCCCAACTCCCTCTCGGGCCTATCTCAGCGGCACACTACCACAACGGGTACACTGCCGGAAAAATGTCATCCAGGGGGAGAAGAGAACACTCACTACACTAGTAGAAGCTTCACAGGAAAGGTCCATAGCCAACAGGTTGGCATATGTATCGATCGATCAACCGTACACTCTGCAGAGGTTTCACTACCCACAAGATTAGCCATCATAGGTGTTGCGCAAACACCTAGGCAGAATTCCGGGTGCTTGCTTGCCTAGGTCGATGCCACCCTACCACTCAGCCCTGGGATATTCCGGATCCTATACCGTTATGCTGAAACTGGGAGACACAGTACCGGGCCCATCCAGTGGTACTGTGCATCTAGAACGGAACGGGAACCCATCGACCGTCTCCGCCCACCCTTATCACCTTTCAACCTAGCAGTAGTGGCACCGTCCTACCAAGTAGTCCAGCCGTCTCCCGCCCATCAGAAGCGAGTGAGTAGAAAAGGATTCCCATGAACCTGAAACTAGTCCATCTTAGGTTTGACCAAGCAGGCATCTCCACTTAGGGGATACTCTCCCCGTGCTATCACAGCACCTCCGTCCACGGGCTTCAAACCACCAAGGCTATCCCACCCGGAACCTCCTCAACAACTTTACCCGCCACAGGTATCTCGCTTGGGGATGCCCAGGTTGCACCCCCGGCACGACTTGCCCCATGGGCTCGTCTCACATCCCACTTGGTCGACATCAACCCTTACCAAGCAAGTAGAAAGTAGTGGAAGAGTAACAGTAAATTAAGCAGCAGCTAACCTAACAGCGGATAGCAGGGTAAAGTCTTATCAAGGCAGGTAATTCAAATATACTACCATGCAACCAATCCTTACATAATCATAAAGCAATAGCAACAATGTCATTTGCAATGCGTAATAGGATCTAAGGATTTGGTGGGTCGTGGCACCTTCGTAGTCGTCTCCTAGCTCTTGGAAGTACTCGTGGTCGTCTTCCTTAGTCAGATCCTCCTCCGGCTCTGAAATCGAACACGAAATAGTCGCGTCAGCGACTCCTATAGAGTATTTCAGAAAAATCCAATAAAACAAAGAGCCAAATGCACACAAACATAGTCTTAGATTGTAGATCTCATTTTCCTGAGAATTTTGATATATGGTGCGCAATTTTTGGTCATCGTATGAATAAGTTATGAATTTCCGAAGATTATCCTATTTTCTGAAAATGGGAAAACTGGTCGGTAAATCAGGGGCAGCTCGGGATTGGTCCACGTGGCGCGCGGGTCCAGTAGTGCGGCAAGTGGCGCCTCAACAGAACACAGACCCGATGGTCGCCCACCAGGTGTTCGATGCTGGTTCCCAGAGAGTTGCCGGCGTTGGCGTAGCTCGGCGTGGCTCGGCGGTGGTCGGGGGTAGCTCGGCGGGGCTCGGCGGTGGTCGGGGGTAGCTCGGCGGGGCTCGGCATAGTTCGGCGTACCTCGGCGGGGCTCGGGCGAATCGGAAATTCGCGGCGCCGAGGGTGCCGCTCTCCCGAGCTCTTCCGGGGAGGCTCGGGCGAATCGGAGATTTGGTGCGCCCGAGGGTGCCGTTCTCCCGAGCTCACCCGGGGAGGCTCGGGCGAATCGGAAATTTGGGCGCCCGAGGGGGCTGCTCTCCCGAGCTCTCCTGGGGAGGCTCGGGCGAATCGGAGATTTGGGCGCCGAAGGGGCTGCTCTCCCGAGCTCTCCTGGGGAGGCTCGGGCGAATCGGAAATTTGGGCGCCCGAGGGGGCTGCTCTCCCGAGCTCTCCTGGGGAGGCTCGGGCGAATCGGAAATTTGGGCGCCCGAGGGGGCTGCTCTCCCGAGCTCTCCTGGGGAGGCTCGGGCGAATCGGAAATTTGGGCGCCGAAGGGCTGCTCTCCCGAGCTCTCCTGGGGAGGCTCGGGCGAATCGGAGATTCGGTGCTAGCAGGGTTCCAGGGCGTCTGTTCAAGGCGGCGGTGTCTCTCCGGTGCGGCGGACGATGACAGGGCGGCGATGACCATATTTCGGCAAGACAGGGCTCGGCTTTCCCCAATCGGCGTGCTCAGGCAGTCGTCCGACCAGATGGTGGCGGGTTAGAGTCGTGGTATGGCCTCCTTCTCTCCCTCGGCATACGGCGGTTCTCCGACGAGGTGGAGGCGCACGTAGCCAAGGCGACAGTCGTGATTCGGGGCTCGGCTATCTAGCGGCGGTGCCGAGGCAGACTTGGCGAACCTCGGCGGCCTTTCTCCGCAGCGCGAGGCGACCGGGGGTACTCGGAACGGATCTTAGGCGAGGCGGAACGTGTCGGCGGCGATGTCGTCGCGACTGTGAGGTTCCGGCGGGGCTAAGGAGGTCTTCTAGGAGATGTATACGCGTCCAGGGTCTAAGGCGATGGTATACCAACTACCAATTTTGGCTACCGAGCTTTCCAAAGTGCTCGGTTGTGGCGGCGGCGTGTCGCCGACGACGGCGGAAGGCGGCATCGCGGCTACGACCAAGTATTGGTTCAATCGAATGCGGTCTTGTCAAATTGGTGAGGCCAGAGAGGCATACAACACTCTGGTGGCGAACTTTAGCCATGGCATGACCTTCTTTTGGCGACGGCTCGCGGCGGCGCTCCGGTAAGGTCGCGGCGCACGCGGCCAGGGCGATTCAGGCTTCCTCTAGCGCTTAGATCCGCGTAGCTAGCTCAAGGGGGTCGTGGCGGTGCTCCACGACGCTCTAACCTATACGGTTGCTAGACGGATTGCTCGGAACGGGTGATTCGGCGTCGGAACGCGTCGGTGGTGAGCGCGCTCCGCCGAGAACGCGTCGTGCTGCGTTCTCGGTCTAGCAAGCTTGTAGTCCGGGGGTTTCGGCCGGTCGAATGAGTGCATGGTGCAGGTGATCTTCCCGAGCCGGTAAGGGCTCGTGCCTGCGCGTCCCGAGGGTGGAACGCCATGGCAAAAGCAGGGCAAGGTTCGGACATGGCGTGCGGTGGCTCACCGTGGTGTCGGTGAAGCTAGGATGGCGGTGCAGTGGCGAGTCGGAGCCGTGCAGAGCGATCGCAGTGCCGTGCCGCTCCTCGTCCGCAGCTCGGGCTTCTCCTCCGTGTCCGGCTCCGGCGTGCTCCGCGGCGGCGGCGCTCCGGCAGCTTCTCCTCCTCTGCTCCGCCCTTCTCCTACGCTCTCTCTCTCGGTTTGGTGCAGTGTGCCGGTCTATGCTGCGGTGGCGGCGAGGGGAAATGAGGGTAGGGCTTCGGGGTGCTCCAATTTATAGGCGAGCTTGGCAGGTTCCCATGGCGGACGGCCGCGATTGATCTCGGTAGATCAGAGGGCTTCGGCCGCTCGACGCTAGGGCTTCAGGGTGCACGCGGACTCGCTTGGCGGCCAAGAAAGGAGGGGACAGGAGGGGGACAGCGGGGTCAGGGCTCTGCCATGCTGTCGGCTGTGGGACCGGGGTCACGCCATTCGCGCGACACCCCCGGCAGGCGCGTCGCCTTCGTGAGGAAGAAGAACAGTGGGGGGGGCGAGAGCGGCTGACAGGCGGGGCCGGGTTGGCAGCGAGCGCGAGCGCGAGCGCGTGTGTGCCGGTCGTGCGCGTGCGCTGCCGAGCCGCGACGTGGGCCGCGCGCGGTGAGATGAGGAGAGGAAGGTCGGGCTGGCTTGGGCTGACTTAGCGATCCGGCTAGCCGAAACGAATGGCTGGCCTAACTCTCTTTCTCCTTTTCTATTTTCAGTTTAGTGTATATATACATATATTGCCCATTTTAATTATTGAGTAAATACAAACATAAATTGCAATAAATCCCAAATGTGATGCATAAGTTATTATTCTATGTGAATGGAATTAAAATGCAAACTACACTCCTTTATTTACCAATTTCATAATGAAACCTATATGCTTGCACAAGAAAAATGGGTTTTCACAATAAATAAATGAAAAATTTTAATTGGTTGGGATTTTTAGATTGTGTGGATTTTTAGGGTTGTTACAAGTTTCCTTCCATCTGAAAGCATTTCTTAACCAGTTGCCTTCAACAAAGCAACCACCTAAAAGAGTTGTATGCAATCTAGTAAGTTACGACAAATATGTCTGCACATACCGATATATCATACACAATTACTTGATTTTAAGAAAATACATCTCATTACCAGGAAATCTCATGAATCGTGGTTTTAAATCCAAAAGCATGGTTATAAGTTCAGTGCGAAAACCATGTCCCTGCATGAATAGAGAAGAATCATTGTTAAATATGTAGATAAACCTATGCACAAGCATAATAAACATGGCTGTATGCTAGAAAGATATCAAATTCACTTAAGTATGCGTTAAATTCATCAGACAAACCAAAGTAATAAAGTAAATTATAAATGATAATTAATAGATTACTGTAGCTCTAAATGTGGCTACAAACTTTGTAAATGTGTTTTGGTTCAGATACTAGTATTGAATTGCCAAACAAAAGTTGTTTTACTGCCCATATTCTTTAAATTTTATACCTCTTTTTCTCAGCTTGATTTCTATTTCTCATACCATAGAGAACAAAAGTTATATTATACCTTGTATGTGTCTGCAGGAATGAGTGATACTTGATCAAACCATACAGTTCCTTTCTTGGTAGTTGTTATTTGAAGCCTTGAAGTTCTATTCGTGCCTTTAGCAACCAATTTTTGCTCCAGTTTTGTCCAATTTGATGTGCCAGAAACTCTACAGCAGGGTAATACTTTCAGCTATTATGAATAACAAAATATTTTCTCCCTCCCAAATACCAAGAGAAAATATACTGACATTATCGTAGCTGAAGCCAGGGTTTGCAACCCATCAGAGCTTGTCAATTGAACTGTCAGCTCTGATGGTTGTGTTGACTTGACGTACACGACAAGGTCGTAGGCCTTTCCACCTTCTATGTTCTGTAACTTGAAATGGTAAACATTACAGAAAAATAAAAAAAAAGGTAGGAAAAGATAACATGTACTGAATATATACCTAACATCAGGACTTGAAAAGGATCAGAAGAAAAAGCATGGAGCTCACAGCTCAGACTGTCTTAACGCCTAATGCTACGCCTATAGATATTGCTGTTGCTACTGCTTTCAGTAATTGGCATCACTAGTTACTTACGACGAAACCAAATCACATAGAGCACAACATTAGGCTACAACAGTATTATACGAATTACTGATATAGTAACATGAATAGAAACCAAACACTGTGGGTAGCTATGTAGTCTACTTTCACCTATCGGGGAAAACCTATACATTTCACTGTGTGCCTACACCATAGCGTATGAGCTGAACTTAAACAATATTCTATAGATTACACCTGTAAGTTATGCTAATATATGAGTTGACTTTTATATTAGGACGAATTCATACCATGCCCCAGAATCCTGGGTTGTATACGCCAACTCCACCAGGTGGACACTTGTCACAGAGAACCTCCATTCTCAGAGCAACAACATTTTTAGTGAAACAAGAGACACGGTCAGTCGACAGATGTAGGGAGGATTCATCCCCAATGACGCTCCATGGGTCTATGGTTGGAGTGTTGTTTATGTGGGCTTCAAAACCTAAAATGGTTAGATAATTAAGGTGTCACTTTGAATACTAATGACAATGACATTGTAAAGAATTTCAACTACTTAAATAGCAGGACTGAGCTAACCAACAAAAAGCATGACGTGAGGATAAATAACACTGTCAAGAAGATTTCTTCTAGAGCCGTTCCTTTTGTAAGAAATATTATGGCTCCTCCAGAAACTATGTGGTTTAGTAAAAAAAAAAAAAAAAAGTAAACCATTTAACCTGACTGATAACTGAACCCCTGTTATAACGAACATCACAGGGATATCCTGCTATAGTTTCAGATGAAGATTCCACTAGGTGACTAGTGATACTACATTCAGAAAAGGAAGAAGAGCCATCACAAGCACCTCTGTTCCTAACCAGCTCTGCCCATAGCCCACCAGCGCCAGCGTGGTTGATCTCCTGCGGTATTCCCTGATTTAGTCATTATGAAGAAATGGCACACAACATATACTCCTACAAAAGGAATCGGAGTATGGAACAAGGAAATTTTCATAAATAAAGGCTTGAGCTTCGAAGGAAACACCGATCCAAAACTCACGCACGAACATTAAAAGATTCTTAAAAAAAAAGACTAAAATGCAGCAGCTTTACAGAAAGCTTAACAGACACTACATCTGACCCAAACTGGTGGGAACAACAGCGCAAAAAAACAGGGTAGACGGCACAAATAAGCTCGTGCCAGCCAAATCACTCGGTCCAGCAGCCAAACCACCTGTGGGAAAGGCTGTGAAGTGAAAGCAAAAATGACGAACAAAAATTTTTTTAAAAAAAAACACAACTTTTCATGCCCATGGAATCAACCAAGAGGAAGGAGGAGGCGGAAGGCAAACAAAACAACAACCAGGTGGTGATCTTGGAGGCGTAATCAGTCGGATCAGCCGCAGCCGGCCAACCAGCGTGCCCTGGCGGCGGCATTCCCTCCGGCCCCCGCGCCATATGTGCCAGGGTCCAGCACCCCGAGCCCGAAGCCCGAACCGAGGAGGTGAGCGCTGACCTTGGGGGGTGACGGTTCGCCATTGCCGCAAGCCCGCGAGCTCGAGAGGAGGGGAAATGGGGGGGATGGAGTGGACGGGGACGAGGAAGAGAGGAATGGGCTGGGATTGGTTGATTAAGCCCGCCCAGCCCAGTATTAGGGAGGGGGCTTGACGGGCCGTCATTATTCATTACGCATGGGCCTGGCCTGCCGTGGGACAGAACACACAAGAGGCCAACGATGAACATCTGATCTGATCTGATCTGATTACGCGCCCAACTGTTGATTACGTCAAAATTTAAGCAGATGGATGAACTATTAAAGATTCTACCCAACTATATAACCACACTCATTTGTAAAGCATGAGAATTTGTGGGATACATACAAATTCGCTGGTTTATTCAGAAATCAAAGGAAAGATCGAGAGGAACGGACACAAACAGAAAAGGACAAAAAAAAAAAAAGAAATAGAGACGAACAGCAAGTTAAAATTAAAGCTGAAGTAACGACGGAACAGCATCATCATAATGGAAAAGAGAATAAAAAGAAAAGAACCGAAACGAAGGAAGATGAGTGAGAGTATCGGAAGGAAGAATTGAAGTTGAAGAAGACGGAAACAAGCAGCAGGGTCGTCGTCACCTCGAAGAAAACCCCAAACAGAGTCTGGCATCTCTCGCGCCTTGGCCCAGGACGCATCCACGTACAGACTTCATCACCGCCCAGTGGCAGCCCTGCTCCTCCTGCCACCACCGAGAACGCGAGAATGGAGCAGCAGCACAAGATGGCCCAGCTGCTGCAACCATTCACCTGCTGCTGCTTGGGTTTGGATCCCAGCATGCTGCTAATACCTGCACTTACCAGAGTTATTATAATGTTATATAAGACTGGCTCAATGTATTTATGTATGTATCGCTTACTATACGCGCATGCAAACACTACATCAAGAAAACAAATAAAGAGATATCGTCGATCGAGGATAGGTCTAAGAAACAATGTACTGCAAAGTGCAATAATGCAATCGACTACTGTATCGGATCGGAGATAGATCGATGATGCATCATACATGCAAAAAGAACATAACTCGCCTGGACAGATGCTCAGCACGCGGCTTTGGGTGGGTGGGTAAGCTCAAGGGATCAGAGCTGGAGATGGATGCTCTAGCTGCAGCGAGTGGGCTGTATGTGCACTGCAGTGCAGTGCTTCGATCTGTCCTGGTATATTCTTTTAACCACCAGCCAGTTGCACAGGGCTCAAGTTAGAAATACGCGTGACATATAGCTTCTTTAACGAGCGAGAAGAGTTAAAATGCACGTATAGTACCCAAAAATGTAGTATCCTATACTATACTTACCAAAGGAGGAAGAGAGGTTTAGGGAATACCAAAAAATGGGGTATTCGTATACTTACGAATTTATATATCGGAATACCAAAATGGGCACACGCTGACCAAAGGAGCAAGGAGGTTTGATGAATTTAGGAATGCCAAAAAAATAAATGGCATGTATATGTTTCAGTCATAATATATAAATTAAACTTTTCAAAAAGTAACATCTTACATAATTTATCATGGAATATTAATATATAATAATTCAAAGCGGATTGTCTGTATTAATGGTGTGCGGTTTGTTATTCGAGAATATTTTTTCATGATTGACAGATTTGTCATAATAATGTATGCATAATTTACTTGGTCATTTTTGTTTACTTTTAGTTTATTGTGTAGGAGTTTGTAATTTAGAAACATATATAGCTTACTTTATGATTATGGAATATTTTTCTATAGTATCTTATATTAATATCTAGACATAGATTGGAGAGATATTTTAGTTTCGTATGATAATAGTGTTATAGGCGTGGAGAGCTCGTTGTGCAACTACTAGAGCTAAGGAAAGGTTTGGATGATATTATGATGTATTTTTGGTGGAACATATACAAAGAGCGAGGAATCAGCGCTTATTTCCAGCCACGAAACAGTATTTCTCTCTCAGAATAAATTATTATCAGCCAAAATTAGCGCTCGTTTTTAGCCAAAAATATAGAAGAACTTTCCAACACAAGGTTTCGCAACCAGGACAAGCCACAGAGCTATGCAAGTATGACATACAATAATTTCAGCTGGCGTCATGAACGAATGTCAGGGAAGCCTAGTGAGCTTTAATTTGCTTTGTTTCCTGTGTGAGTTGTTTTTCTCGCTTTTTTTGCGGTCGTTTTTTAGAGCAACTCTAGCAGAGACACCTATATTAAGGACTCCAAATCTGATTTAGGTGCTCCAACAGAATTATTTCAATTGCATCATAGAACCTGTAATTATGAATTATTTTAATTAATTTTATAAAAGTATAGATCACCATATTATATGTTCACTTGTAGATTTACTCATGTGGATTCTAACAAAATGTGATTTTTTTTCATTTATGGTTTTTTTTTATTTACTATGATTTTTTAAAGATTTAGATGAAATAAATTAAAAAAATAAATTCGCCTTCAAAACCAGTAAACTGTAAGATTTCAAAAGTTAAGAAGGGATTTAACCGATTTTACGGTATAGCAGGAAAAAGCGGACTTTTCTTTTGGCTACTATGCTATATAATCTTCCCGCGCAGCAATATTGGAGAAAGATTATGTTCAGCCCATGATAACTTGTCCTCAAAGCCCAGCCCAGCCCAGAAAAGGATAGTAATTAGCCAACCTTTTTCCCAGCGGTCCGAGCCTAGAGAAAGTCCAAAGATTTGGCCTCCGCCGCCTCCGCCGCCGCTCCCCTTCCCGTTTGCCGGCGTCGGCATGGACGACCAAGGCCTTCTCTCCGAGCTCCCCCTTCCCGTTGATCTTCAGCCTTCCCAAATGATACGGGACAAGAGTACACGCAGGCTCGACGAGAAGCGCGGCTGGCTCAAGTGCCAGTCCCCGTCGTCGTGGCAGGCTTCCCCGATGGACGTCGACGACCTCCTCTCCGAGATCCTCCTCCGCCTGCCCCCGCTGCCGTCCTCGCTGCCCCGCGCGTCCCTCGTCTGCACCCGCTGGCGCCGCCTCGTCACCGACCCCGGCTTCTTGCGCCGCTTCCGTGCTCACCACTGGAAGCCCCTCGGCGCCTTCTTCGGAAGAGGCAAAAATCTCTCCTTCAGCTTCTTCTTGAGCCCGCTGGCCTCCGCCCCGCCCGAGCGCCTCTCCGTCGGGGGCGGCCGCGCAGACTGCGTCTGGGAATTCTTGGACTGCCGCCATGGGCGCGTGGCCCTAGTCAACTACGGCACCCGCCAGATCCTGGTGTGGAACCCCGTCACAGGCGAGGAGCATCTCCTAGGAGTTTCACAGTTCTTTGATGCTAATCAGAGCTGGTTCGGGTTTATGCATGGTGCCGTAATCTGCGCCTCCGGCAACAATGGACCCTTCAAGCTTGCTTTGGCGTGGTGCGACAGGAGGGACAGCAATGCACATATCTGCATTTACTCGTCTGAGGCGGATGTATGGGGCGATGTCGCCTCCGCAGCAATCCAGCCCTGGTTCAGTGTTGGCCGTGGGAATGTCATGGTTGGGAATACTCTGTACTGGATTCTATTTGGTAGCCGTGTTCGCATCCTTGAATTTGATTTGTTTAGCCAGAACCTATCCGTGATAGAGGCGCCAGCAGACGCCATCGATTATGAAAACCATCGTGGCATCTTCCTGTGTACTCTAGGAAATGGTGGTGGCCTTAGTTTGATGGTCATGTCAGAGAACCTCAGAGGTCAGCTTTGGGTATGGGAGAAGACGACTGAACACTCTGATGGTGTTTCTCAATGGATGCTTGGAGAAACAATTGAACTGGACATGCTTCTTTCGCTGAGATCAGAGGGGCGCCGATCAGTATTTTGGCTTGAAGGGAATGATAATGTCATGTTTGTGTCAACATATAAAGGCGTCTTCATGGTCCATCTCCAGTCAATGAAGTTTGAAAGGATTTTCGACACCGGTCCTGTCAGCCATTGGTCTATCTTTCCGTTCAAGTATCTACATGCTCCAGGTAATAGCTTACATTTCCTTTGCTAGTATACCAAAAGCTGGGTTCTTTTCCTATAATTGCTTTGTTAAATACCCCAAGTCCTTTTATGTCAGACTAACAATTGAAATTCAATCAGATATTCATACATGTAATATAACTTGGCTGATTGATGAACTCTTAATACATTGTTTGGTTGTTCGGAGTTATTTTTCGGAAATGCATACCTTAATGTTAGTTTTTCTTGTCTATACCATATATGTGAGTTGCAATAATATTTGCATTGCTATAGTATAAATCTCTTCATGCAGATGCATAATAGTTGGAAATTGGCAAGGTGCCAAGGGTTGAACCAACTGAAATGACAAAATAATAACTCGATTGGCATATTTTATAGCTTAAAGTTTTTCAGACAAGTCTTCTTCTCTACTAATCTTGGTATGATTCTACAATCTTCAATTTTGACTTTCTCTGTTCTTGCCTTGTGAAATAACTGTTCTTTGCAACTTTCTGAACAGCCTTGCTTAATTTCTCTTACTGACAAGTTGAATCACACCGCAAGATTAATGAACCTATTTTTTAATCTTTGTTAGGATAAATTCATTAAGATTGCTGATTCGTGATCCCATTAACATGTTTTGGTTCATTTTATTTTACTCTGTTATATATGGTTCATAGTAAGCCCACTTAAAAGTAACTTGGCGTGATACGTCTTTTGCTTACAAGTATGAATTATGTTTCTATAAAGTCTTGCTACAGTTTTGTGACAGTAAGGTGATATAATGGCATGCTGCTTTACATCAACTACTTTTTTTGTCAAAGTATTAGCTGCTAATCATTTAAGTATTCATCTCATATTTGCACATTTTGGGTTGCATTTTCTGAAAGCTATAAGCAAACCGGAGCAATTGTCATTTTTAATTTGGAACAGGAGTATTTGATTTGATACCTCTCCCTTGATGGCCCTTTATTTCTTATAGAGTTCTCTCATAGCAGTCAACGACTTCCTCTCAATGCATTTAACTGGAAACCTGGAACTTCTTTTTAAATGAAACAAAATATGGTTAGAAAGAGAGCCAGGTAGAACATAGGAGAACCGATGTGGTCATAGAGAGGATTCAGGAATTTTCACACATATACGGATACTGCTGGATTAGGCCCATCTACGCTATGGATGTGATCGGAAGCATGTATTGGTTTGGGCCTGGTCCATGTCTTGCAACATCATTCAGTTTATAGCTTGTCTGGTTGTCTGCACCGATCTTCTCTAGCAAGCCTCCAGAGAAACGTGTGTTGAGAGTGTTTCCCATGGGCTAGGGTGGTTCCCACGGGCTAAGGTGGCACGGGACTCGCTACACTACTTAAGCTTGGCTTTTCACTCTTGTACATGCACCATCTTTCATTTGTGGTTGGTTGGTTCTGTACTTGTGTGACAGGGCTCGACCCTAGCTCATAGAATACATGCAACCAAACAAACTTATTTTTTTTGTACTTTTGGCTCTAGCTAGCCTGACTCCTATGAGCCTTTTTTTACATGTGTATCTATCTAAACAGACACTTAATACATGCTACTAATCATGCTCGATCTGACCTAGTTTGAACCGAGGTAATCAGCGTTAGGATGACGGGGATTCACTTGGGTTACTTTTGTTCTCATCTGCCTTTTTCTTGCAGGTGACATTTTGCAACAGGGAGGTGTAGGCAGTGGAGTTCAAAGAAAGGACCAAGGACATGGAGAAGACGGAACCGACAGGTGGGTCAAAGAGGGAGGAGCACAGGCAAACGTTGCTGAACTGAAGCAGGCTGATGCGCTTGTGCGTTGGGATGGAAGCGGCCCGACCTGGTGAAAACAAAAGAGTTGGACGTGCAACAAAAGGAAGGGGAACTAAGGCTGTTTCAAAGGACAAGAGTTTTGTCCTGACGGAGTTCAGGATTAGGAAAGGATTTCCTTTTAGGATGTTGGTTTCAGACTCGAATTTGGATTGAGTTTTAAATTCGTCTTGAGGGAGTTCGGATACCACCAGAAGTTCACTCTCAACGTGTACACAATCTATATGTTTTGTTTAATGCAATTTCAAAATATTTACAAAATTAATTTGGCTCATGTTCTTGCAATTTATATCCTATATTCACATCTAGCCTACCTGAATTGGTTTTTTCTCCTCCTAAAATGGCAAATAGAATCACCAGCTCCGGACTACGTTCCAGCTGATGTCTCACGCCTGGCAAAGGATTGACTCTCCGTTTCTACATCTCTGAATCCTTCCTCCTGGTTTGTTCTAGTCACCCAATCTGGTAAGTGTCCTTCCCCGCAAAGTACCTTCCAGATGTCTTGGCTAGCACAACCTTCAGTTTGCACTTACTCCACAATCTCAAATTGCATATACTCCACAAGGCAGCAGCACAACGGCCATTTAAGATAATATATGCTTTAAGCCTTATAGTAACAGATTCAAAGTCTACACCAATTTGTTTACCAAGGATCCGAGAAATCACCTGCCAAATGAAAAATGGTATAAGCAACACAGCATTCAAACCAAGACTGGATTGCTGCAGAGACAACATTAACTTAAATTATAAACCATTTTTTAGACTTAGCTTCGCGAATGTGCAATAAGAAAAGCTTTGCTTATGTTAACAATAACTCTGCAGGCAAGCTACGGTAAAAGGGGAAACTTTGGGTGCAAATGTCGAATATTACTGCAAAATATACTCAAGAAATATCCTAGTGGATCAGATCACTCAAGCAAATTCAATAATGGTGAGCAGAAAACAAGTGACATTAACTGACGATGACAATGAATATCACTGCATTTATACATAAGATGCAGTAAGTGTAAGGTTACTTGTTCGAGAGGGAAAAAGTACTGGTGGTTACACTCTACACACCTGGAACAAAACTGAAACCAATACCAAACTAGCACCTGATGTCTTAGGCCTTTCCTTGCCATAAATATGTTTCGATAGAAGCTCGTCTTAAGATAAGGGAGACACCAAGATCACCGAGCCATCCGCCCATCCCCTAGCACATTTGCTACACCTCCCTCTTTTCATCCCTTTCATATTATCAGAATCAGCATCAGTTTTCAAAGCACGGTCTCCATCGCAGCTGCTAATTAGATATTCTGTTCAGAAGAGAGTTCATCTCATCAAGTAAGACGACATCTATCTCTGCATCTTCAAACTTCAATCACTGTTTGTTTGAATGTTTGCCATGCGGTGAAAAGGGCAGTGGAAGCTCTATTAAGATTTCTGCAGGGAATAAATTCAAATGATACAGAAGCAACAGTAGGGGCTTCCCCTACTGTATCCCCCCTCAAAAACAAAAATACTAGGTTTTACAGAAGCATTGAAACTGAAGTAAGGTACCATTGAATAAGCACTGCATCTTATGCTGGTTAACACTATAAAGTGGACAAAGAATTCAAGCCTCATCGGCAATACAGCACTTTACATCCTTATGGTGTCATATAATCTGCACAAACCTTCATGCTATCATATACAACCAATTGGGCTATTCTGTTACAAGTTATGAAACCAGACATGCTACTTCAAATAAACCCAAGAGACAATGTTAGATTTTCACAAAAATATAATACTTCTCTCATGATCATGAAAACTGTGAACAATCTAGGGATGAGACATATGTTATCTACATCTTGCACACATAAGCTGCCCTTGTTTATCAGAGAAGATGGCCAGGTGTCCATGATGTAGGGATCAACCAAGTAGACTAAACAGCTTTCCTTAAGGTGCAAATTCACCTCGGCCTTTTCCAGGCAGGCAGGAAACCAGTCATGACATTGCGGCTCCCTGCAGGCTGCATTAGACAACAGATAGGTAACATAATTCACATTTCTGACTTCTTGGCCATTGTCAAACATAGCAAATGAAAATGAAGTGTAGAAAGGAGCTGACCAAAAAAAAAGAGGTAAGATAGGAGCTAGTTTTTGCCCAATGTGCAACAGGTCCCTCCTGGTGTTAGAAATCTTGCCCTGCAGGAATAATGGATAGCATATTAACAATGTATGTTGCCTACAATAGAGAGTGGATTGTGGCGCACTTCAATAAGAAAAGGGAAAAGCACATGCGCGAACAGTTGTATCCTCCATAAACTACCTTGAAACCATATGGAGCATGAGAAGGTAATAAACAGATAAAACTAGCAGAATTCCAAAACTAGCATAGATATATTGCCATTCTTACTTCTATAGCAAGCACTGACATAGAGGCACTACAAATTAAAAAACAATGCAATGTTTCACGCAATCACTACTGACGAACCATGAAGGAATGCAACATAGTGAAAAAGGCAAGGATGTAAAAAACAAACCACAGAAAAACAGAGATAGAGGAATAAAGCAACGCATTAACAGAAAATATAATTGGAGCTAAATATGTGGATTAGGCTACCAAATTAGTAACATCTTCAACCTTTCAAAAAACTGAAGCCCAAAGAAAAAGAATAAAACCATCTCTCCTAACCAGTGCAAAATCATTTGCCAGTAGCAATGCAGGTTCCAACTTACAATTACAAGTATCTCAACAGTGTACACTATTTTTCAAATAATGCGCCTTGGAAACATCACCATTGCAACCTGAAAACAGAAGCTAAAATGTGGGCACTTTGCTGCTGCAACCATATATGAGAGACCTTCCTTTGGAGCTAAAATAAGAAGGCAATATAATTAGTACATAATAAATTGATTCCAGTTCAAAAAAAACATAGTACATAATAAATTGGCTGCTCTGCATGTCTAACAGTCCCGTTTTGCACATAACTGAATAGGCAATCTAGGATATCAATCTCCCTCAAGTTGCAAGAATTGAATCTGTAAGATGCAAGCAGCACTGAGAAAATTGGTTGCAAAGAACACATGGGAAACAAATAGATAGAAAATTTGAGGTATATATTAGCAAAGAAAAAAAAAACACAGGGTGCAGCCTATGTCAAAAGACATCAAGAACTGGGATAAACAAAAGCCCATGTCGACACGAGAAACAGGATCCTGATTTTGTGGGCTACAGCCTACAGAAATATCACTAAACCATTTCTTCCAAAAGGAGCTCTTCTTCCTCTCTTCTTCTTTGCTCAGCCTTTCTCTTCTCGTTCTTCTTTCTTGTCTCCTCACCTATAGCATTAGCAATGGCGATAGGTAACCAAAATCCAGGCCTTTCGAGAAACTGGGCTCGGTGCAGGATCATTGCATCACGTTCTGTCACACCAATGCCCTCAAATGTCCACAAGGAAACAAGGGCAGTGCCTTTAAGGCCCAAGGAGTACCATCCAAGGCCAGAAACAGCAATGTCCATACTGTTGACATCCCAGCTTGCTCCAGAAACCTCAATATGTCTTTCTGTCCAGTGACCCAATTCATTAACTCGCTCTGGACCAATTGGAGGCTGAACAGAAACAACATATGAATCAGTATGATACACAGGAAAAGGCAAAATATGTATATTTTCTTTTCATGATTCTATGATAGATGCAAAATTCTAGTTACAATTGCATTGGACACGGCACATAAAAGCAGGTTTGTTTATTCAATTAATGTAAGACATGTGCTGTTTTCCAATAAGGTAACCTTACTACCAAGTAATCTGGAAGTGGTCTTCTGTTAAAGATAGCTAATTATGTCATTACAAGAGGCCTCCATCAGGTTGGAACAGATTTACCTGAAGTCTGATGCCAAAATGTTTCTCTCGCAATTCACCAGCATTTTCAGTCTTTCCAAGATGGAGGGGAACATTAGAAGATGCCCAAACAGTTATATAGATAGTTTGTGCAGATGATTTTAGCACATCCAGCCGTGTTAAGCCTCCGATATGGACAGATTGTCCTACCTGCAATCGTTTACAGCCATTAACTTTGCTGGGAAAATTAACACGAACAATAGAATCATCTTACAAAGTTTTATTTCAGGACACGAATGCTGGGTCTGGATTTCAGATTTCTCTCTTGGTGATATAAGCTAGGACTTTGGTCATATTATAATGTCAGTGATATGCCTCTATTAAAAGGAACAAGAGCATGTAGCTTATTTCAAATATAATGATCATGTCCATTTAACAAATTGCACAAAACAGTCCTTTCCAGTTACATCCAGTTATGGGCCATTGTAGATATGAAGTCCATAAATGACAGCATTAGTAACAAGGCCACTTACTTTCACCCTGAAGGATCGTGGCCGCAACTCTTTCCTTATTTCAACCATTTTCCGTTCCTCATTATTTAATCTCATTGCCATTATGTAAGGATGCAACAAGCCAGGAGTGTCATACATCTTTGCCTTTGCAGGTAAAACACCTGTTACTCTCAATATGCCTAATGTTGTTCCTGGGACAGCAGCTTCAGTCAATCTTGTGATCTTTACACCCTGTTTCTTTGCAAAAGCATTTATTAGCGTAGATTTCCCAGCATTCTGTGCACCAATTACCCAAACGTTGCTACGAGGTCCTGCTGACTCCTTGATGTACGTAATTAGGTTTCTAACAGCCAAATCTCTGTGGACACTGATCAAGAACACAGCATCTAGCTTGGGTGCTCCAAAAGCCTTAGCACGGCCACGAACCCACCTATCCAACCGCACTCCCATTTGCTGCCATGGAAGCAAATCCACCTTCGTACCAACAAGAACAAGCCTCGGTGTTTCGCTTGCCTTCGAGTTTCTCCTTCCTTCAAGTGCCTCGAACAACGACTTGGCAGCTCGCTTGGGAAACGACCCATCAAAGTCTGCACAGTCCACCACCATGATAATAACCGGGGTGCCAGCCGACCGCTTCATGACCCGAGACGAAATGAACCGATCGAAATCAAAGTCCGGGATCAGGTTCTCAGCCTTGTCGTTCTTCACAAGCCCATAATTCCTCAGCGAGTGGCACCAGCTACAGACAAGGGCAGAGTCCTCCTCGGCCTCAGCCCTCTTGGCCTCCCTCGCCCTGCGCTTCCTCTCGGACTTTGACAGCTTCTCTTTCTTCAGCCTCTGGATCGTCTCCTCAGTGATGTTCCCGTACCCAACACCAGGCAGGGTGAAACCGTCCAGCTCTTTCCTCCATTTCTCATCCTCGTCTTCTTCCATGTCCTCCTCCCAATCAGAGTCCCAGTCGCTGTCGAAAGCATCCATATCAGTGGCAGCCTTCACCTGTGACCCATCCCCTTCGTCCCCCTCCTCGATTCCTTCAAGGAACTCGTCGATGTCGCTGTCCAGTTCCTCCAATTCAGCATCCGACGCATCCTCCGCCGCCGCCACCTCCACCTCCTCCTCATCTTCAAGAAACGCATCCGTGTCGGCGGCCAGGAGCGCTTCTCCACTGCCTCCCGTCTCGTCCTGGGAGCTGCGGGAGGGGCTCTTGAAGAAGCCAGGGAGGTTGGGGTCCTCATCCTGCATGAAGACCCCGCATCCAGGACATACAGGCCGGCCGACGGCGGCGTCCTCGTCATCCCTGCCCTCGCTGATGACCGGGGCCGGCGGCCTGCTACGCCTGCCGGCGGGTGCAGCCGAGGCGGAAAGGCTGCGTCTTTGAGGCAGGAATGGCAGGGGGAGGAAGGGGAGGAGACGCGGCGGTGGAGCTGGCGGGCAGAGGAGGCGGAAGGGAAGACGAGCCGCCGCCGCGGCGGGGATTGGGAGGGGTTTAGCAGCCATTTGGGAGCTGCAACGGCGGAGAGGATAGGAATAGGACTGTTCCGTCCAATTTTCTACTCGAGAGAAAGCGTGGGAATTGCTTCTTGGCTATTCTCCTTTCCTTTTTCTTTATTTAATTTTGGACCTTGCTAAACACTGCGCGCGGGATTTATGCTTTCCGCCTGCACGCTCCGTCTGCCCAACGTGCGCACGCAGACGTCGGCGTCTTCCCCGCCTCCGGCACCTCCCGCTGGCCCGCCCGCGCCTCCTCCGTCCGGATCGGATCCGCTCCGATGAGTACCTCCGCCTCCTCCACCTCCCACCGCCCTGGCACCCACCGCCCCGCCGCCGGCGGTAGGGTCGGCGACCTCCTCCTTCCCCTTCCCCTTCCCCTCCCCCTCGCCCCCTTCCGCGTGCGACCGATGAGCTCCGGCGAGCTCCATTGAAGTCCGGCAATGGCGCCACCGCCCCTAGACCTGGCCCGGCCACCTCCCCCGCCGTCATGACCCTAAAGGCCGCCCGCCCTCCTCCTCACCGCCTGTCTTCTCTCCCCCCTCCTCCGGCCGGCACCTTCTAAGGTTGCAGGGTTTGCTTCTTCCTCTCCAGCGGTGGAGAGGTCGGGCGCTCTTCTCCGGCGGTAGCGAGGTCGGGCGCTCTTCTCCGGCGATAGGCACGGGCGCAGTCGAGGAAGAGGATAGCGGCGCGGGGTGGCCTCCTTCTCAGGCGAATCGGACGGCACGAGACGCAGGAGCGTGAATCGACGGCGCGACGGGTGCACGCGCTGAGAGCGCAGAGCATGCGTGCTCTTAATCTAGCATCTAGGTTTATTTTTTCTTGTGTGCCGGAGAGTCTTCTAAGAGTAATCATAGTCATATGATTCTTTTAATCTGTTGACAACCAAAATATATCCATTTTATGAAGTTGTCAAAATGTGAAATGAACATCACTATTGCGTTCGTCTCGTCAAGCTGATTGAAAAAACATATATGGTTTGCATCGTTCGATGTCCGGACGATGGAGTTACGCCCTCACGAATATGCCGTCACGTCGGAAGTTCCGACCAAACATCCGACAAAACTTCCGACGTGTCGGGAGTTCCGACCTAAGTCGTGAGTTCCGACCTAAGTCGGAAGTTCCGACAGGCGCCGGAACTTCTGACAGAATAGGCTAGGCCTGGTTTGGGACCCGGCTAGGCCGGGTTTGGCCCCCTGTGCCGGGCCCCGGCAGCATGCCACGTGTCATCACAAGAGGCCCTGTGAAACCCGGCTTGGCCGGGTTTGGACCCGGCTTGGCCGGATTTGATCGAGTCCGATCCGATTAATAGATCTAATCGGTTTTTGGCAATATTTTAACGTGTGAAACTTGGAGAGTAAGTCTTGGAGTGGTTTCCTACTGGGATAAGCCCACCCCCTCTATATATATGGAGGATCATGGCCGATTGAGATCTTAACCATTCAATCGTCAAAATACATCTACCAAGTAGACTTTTCGGTGGTTCACCCCCTTTATCTTGCTGTTCGGCTCGACTCTCCGCGAGTTTAGTCGGCGCTCTAGGCAGCCTCCGCGGTTCCTAGGGCAACCTCTTCGTGCATCTCTCCGACGGATCTTTCCGAGAGGTGTTCGGGAGTATTCCGGCGAAGGACGGGCGCTACATCGACTATCAACGTCCTCTACTTAGTTACCGGTCGTCCCGACGACCAAATACTTCAAACCCTAGCTTCCCCGGCATCACCCGAGGAAGTCGGCCCAGCCGGTTCTCAGAACCGGCCAAGCCGGAAAAATCGGCTCAGCCGGTTTCCAAACCCGACCAGGCCGGAAAAGTCGGCCCAGCCTGGTTTGAAACCCAGCCCAGCCTGTTTTCGCATGTGCGCAGTTTTGCTCTGTTTCGCTTCCTTTGCGACGTGTGCGATCTAGCACCTGCTGGTGTGTTGTCCGGAAAAGGCGTCAACATAATCCATCGGATTGCTGAAAAAATAGCTAGAATTAGAGATAAGTGGAAGAATTTTGTCCCAATAACAACAATCATGATGAGTTGATGACATTGGTTAAATTAAGCAGTCAAAATATATAAGGGCATAACTCTTAGCTATGAAGTGCTAACCCAGTGGTACACACAGCACCCGATTTTTTTGATGATGAAGCTAAAATTGAGGAAAATTTAAGTTTATTTTAGTATATCACTAGAAAAGGTCGAGATAAAAAATTATGGATTGCAAATTTCACTGTCACACAAGTTTGTTCCCCACCTGCACTGTGTAGGTAATGATGTGCATACATTTGAGTGTTTAGAGTATTTCCAGAAGGTACATAAAAAACATCAGCTGGTAAATTAATTTATGTCAAGTGAATAAAATGGGAAAAAATAACTGGGAAGGGGACCGCACATAATTCAGGCGAAGGGGGATTGATGCTTAATTGCTAAAAAATATATTTTATATCCCTGAATTATCAATCCCCTTTGAAAAAGAAGTGAAGAACATTCCCTGAATTATTTGAACTTTATCTAAACTTTACCTATCCCTTTCAAATATTTTCGAATTATGTAAACTTTATCTATCTTTTCAAATATTGTCGAATTAATTGGTTTGTCCTAAACGTGTTATTTCTATTCCCCTATATGCTCTCTCAGATCAGATCTATGAAGCAAGAGATTTTTTTTGTATCAAGATTACTTTATGTTCATTGCATGATTAACTCTTTGAAAAAGAGGTCAAGAACATCCCAAAAATAGTAGCAAGCCATGGCTCAAAACTCTCTTTTTATAGTACCTCTAATTTTTCTGGCCCAGACGGAGGTAACACTACATATTGGGCCAAAATCTCTGTTCCAGCTCCTCCACACCGCAGCTTCGACTCCCGTCCGCGCGCCGCAGTGCCGTCCGTGTGCTTCCCTCCCCCCCTTTTTTTTTTCTGAGAGCCTCAAATTTATTGCAATTTGTAGTTTCTGAACTTACACATTAAAACTCACACCACACACACGCACACCCCCTAATACATAAACGAGACCTGCAACTAGAGTACACGGTTTAGCATCCGTGTAGAGACGAGGCGTAGATTTTCCAGTACCTGAAAACAGATAAAGGAAAAAGGGTTTAAAACCCTGGTGGGAAAATCGCTTTGAGCAGCCCTCGAACTGCGACCGGTGGCCTCCCAACCGGGAGACCCTAATACATAAGCTAGACCTACAACTAGAGTATACGGTTTAACATCCGTGTAGAGACGAGGCGTAGATTTTCCAGTACCTAAAAACAGATAAAGGAAAAAGGATTTAAAACCCCGGTGGAAAAATCGCTTCGAGCAGTCCTCGAACTACGACCGGTGGCCTCCCAACCGGGAGTGCTCACCACCCGAGCTAGAGCTTGGTCCCTTCCCTTTCCCCCTCGGTTCCACTCCCTGTCCCTGCTTCCGACGGAACTTCATTGGACTCTGATCAAGCCGGCAGACGCCGCCGTCCGACAAGCTAAGGCTGCAAGAGGAGCCGCGGCCGCCGGTCGCTGCCAGCACCATGCCGCCAGGGGCGGTCCTCGGACCGTGGATGCCGGTCGGAGCCTGCCAGCCCGAGGCGCGCTGGCCCCGCCTGGGCACCGCCCACAGCAGCTGCAAGCAGAGACACCTGACCAGCTGCTGCTGACAAGTGGCTTTGGTAATTTCCTCTTTTCTTAAATCCAGGCTCT
The DNA here is from genome assembly GCA_038502445.1 of Eremochloa ophiuroides. Classification (NCBI taxonomy): domain Eukaryota; kingdom Viridiplantae; phylum Streptophyta; class Magnoliopsida; order Poales; family Poaceae; genus Eremochloa; species Eremochloa ophiuroides. The sequence continues at coordinate 7,399,202 of JAHLJS010000007.1, read as the reverse complement.
ATTTAACTGTTGAACTCCCAATGATTTATTAAATAAGGCATTAGATCGATAAATAGGAACGGGAATAATTGGTTGATTATTTGTTATATTGAGAGATGTCTTTGCAACCACCAAAGATGAAGATGTTTATACCGTTTCTAACAGTTGAAGTCTCCGCTGAAAAAAGAAAGTTACCTCCATAATCTCAAAAACTCGATACACTGATACTATTTGGCACATCAACTCAGTTATATACATAGTATTCGGATATACAGTATTTTGACCCTGCACCGTTGTTATACACACATTGAAAAATGACCCTCCGCCAACACCACTCTCACGACTCATGAGTGTGTTACATCAATCTCAGAACAATATAATCCCGACACTTGCACATAAACAAATATCATATCACTGCACATTTTGCAACATTAATTATTTTGTAATGCCGGTATCATTGCAAACCAATTTTTCATCAAACATGATCTCACACTCAGACAAATACAATGGTTCTTGATCTGAATCGTTTGGGTATTGGCTACTGCACCTGCAGGCCACAAATTATTACACACAAACACACATACGAAAGCCAACAAATGGTCCGTTGAGAAAACAGAATATGCCGATCTGGAAAAGGAATAACTTAAACAGTCTTCATATCACTGTTGCACACAAAAGAACACGAAACCAAACGTCCCCTGGGACCAGCAACTCCAGAGAAGCTGGTCGGCCCGGGCTCCACGCATATCATCTTCCAATCATTATTTGACCTGCCCAAACAAAAGCGAGCTAACTGTGGGGGGGAATGACCAAAAAATAAAACAGAGAACCTGGATGCAGGCTGTCTTGAAGACACGAAAGATAATAAAGAATAAAGAAACTTACCTGCAAATTGCTCTATGTAGGCAGTTGCAGAAGCTAGCGTGGAACAATAACTATATTTTTGATCTGGGCAATAGCTTGCTTATCCGGGTAGCTGTCCACGATATATTGGTTGCTCATGAGTACGTTGAGGGATGGAGGCAATTCCGTTAGTGTCTTGATATTTGGGCAATCATGTACCTGAAGTACCTTGAGGGATGATGGTAATCTTGGTAGTGAGTTGATATTTGAGCAAATCTGTATTCCAAGTTCCTTGAGGGATGATGGTAATCTTGGTAGTGACTCTATATTTGGGCAACGCACTATTTCAAGTTCCTCGAGGGATGGAGGCAATTCTGGTAGTGTCGAGATCTTTGGGCAATTACGTATTCCAAGTTCCTTGAGGGATGATGATGGTAATCTTGGTAGTGACTCTATATTTGGGCAACGCACTATTTCAAGTTTCTCGAGGGATGGAGGCAATTCTGGTAGTGTCGAGATCATTGGGCAATTCTCTATTCCAAGTTCCTTGAGGAATGATGGTAATCCTGATGGTGACTGGATATTTGGGCAACTATGGACAAACAATTCCTTGAGCGATGGCAGATTCTCGATGTTATCTGGCAAAGCGTTCCATTTGCACAATTTGATCTCAAGTTTATGCAGCAAAGGGAGGGGTTTGCTAAACTTGAACTGAGAACCGGACCCATGGCAACTATCGAAAAAAAGACGTTTGAGGTGCTTTAGCTTACCATCTTCTCCTGACAACCAACTCGGGAATGTCGATCCGCCGTAGTTCCGAATAGACAGTTCATCTAGTAGGACCGGAGGGTGGAGGGCCTCAAGGATCTCTTCTGGCTCTGGAGTAGCAGTCTTCTGTTTTTTCCTTGATGACGACCCCTCATCCTCATCGATGCATTTCCAGTCAAAACTGAGATCTGAGTCCCCAAATTCGCAGTTGACCACGGATGTTGTTCATGTTCTCCAGCTGCGTTATCTCGTAACCATTTTTTTTCTTCACTTCGAAGCAACCTAGAGTTTGGAGCCACGGCATCCGCCCTATGTCAGGGATCCTCGTCAAGTGAGCCTCGATGCGCCGCAGATTCTCAAGGTCGGCCATGTGATTGCCAATGCCATCACATCGCAACTCGATTTCTTCAGGAATGGAGATCTCTTGCAGATGGTACAGCTTGCTAAATGTGCGTGGCAGATATATAATACCTTCACGAAATAAGGGCCCATAAAGACCAAGGTAGCGAAGATGTTTTAATTCACCAATACATTTTGGAATCACATTCTTCTGAAATTCCTCCAGCGTCACACTCACGAACCGTAGCTTCTTCAGGTATTTGAGCATGCGTCCAAACTCTTTTGCATCTATTTTTGTTTTAAAACCTGACATTACTAGAGATCGCAAGGTGTCCAGTTTCACAATCTGGTCCATGAATTCTCTAGAAACTTTGGAATCAATAAAAAGATGCCGAACATCTTGAGGAATCTGGTGGTCCACCGTATCTTTCTCAATTCTGAAACAGTCACTTCCAGCAACTCTTTCTGCTAAGTCGTGCAATAGATCATGAACTGTGTAGAACTCTTGATGGTCATAAGTCCTATGGTTTAGTTGGATGAATGAGGTTGACAGTAATACTTCAAAGCACTCACGAGCAGCAACTTCTATGTCTGAGTTTTTACTGTTATCCACAAACCCATGTGCTATCCACATTTTAACTAGCTCGTCCCGATCCAACTCATATCTTCTAGGAAACATACTACAATATGCAAAACATTGCCGGACATGCTCCTCAAGCTGATGGTAGCTCCACCATAGAGCTCCCATAGTATCTTTCAGCAGATCACTCTTCCGATTCAGGGTGTCTATCCAGAAACAAATATCCTCTGCTCGTGAGGTTCTTAGCCTCAGCTGTCCTGCCACTGTTCTCGCAGCCAGAGGTGACGCTTGTAGTAGTAGGGAAATTTGTCTACCAATTGTCTCAAATTTGCCTTTGTCTTGGTCACTAATCGTTGAATTATCAAGTGCATAATGCATGAACATTTTGAAGAACTCTTCTTCATTAATATCAGAAATCAGCATAGGGTTCTGAGCACCAAGAAGTTTTGCTGCATTTGCAGTTCGAGACGTCACTAGGACTCTGCTTCCCTTGTCAGCCTCCTCCTTCAATGGGATGAGTAATTGCTTCAGACCATCCTGTTCATTAACACTTTCTGAGTACCATACATCATCTAGTACCAATAACACCTTTTTGCCTTTCAGTCTGTTCCTCAATTCACTTTGCATCATATCTAGATTGCTGAGCCTATCCATTTTTTGACCTGATGCTATCTCTAACATCTCATGGTAGACATTATGCACACTGAAGTTTTTAGTAACATGAATCCACATGAATAGCTCAAACTTACAGTCTTCACTTTTCTTCTTCTCACAATCACAAACAGACTGTGCGAGGGTGGTTTTCCCTGACCCTGGAATGCCATAGATTCCAATTACAGAATGATCAGCTGTTGTATCATGGAGCATGCTTATTATCTTTTCAGTATCCTCATCTCGGCCAAAAACTTTTGGTGGTTCTGAAGTAGTCTGGGAGCTTTTGGAGAGCGATCCCATAGTCTGTTTGGGTGAACTCTTGATATTTTCAGCACTGGTGGTCAGATTGAGCAACCCTAGAAGCTTTTCTCCATCGTCGATTAGCTCTTGTATCTTTTTTATGGTTTCCCTCAGCTCTTTTTTTAACTCATTAGGAACATAGAAATCCTTCTTCGGTGTAGCCTCCTGCATACAAGAGTTTCAAAAATTGTTACGAATAAATTTATGCTAGCGCAACAAGTAATCATGCCTTCAATAAATGATAGTCTGAGTGTGTTTGTTCTTCTCTTTCGGTGGAAATTGTGCTGGTTGCCAAGCAGAAGCCGAAGGTAGTTTTTCAAGCATTGTATTAGCTCAATGTATTGCACTTTATAAAATAATAAAATATTCCTTTTATCCAAAAAAATGCGTGTTCATGTAAATTTTGATCTTCAACAAAAAATTTTTGCAAGGGGATCCAGCGACGGCCGTCGGCTCGCTTTCTCAAGCAGCTGCGAGTCCGGTGGCCCAGGCCCCACCACCACAAGCAGCGTACAGGAGCTTTACACTGGGTAATGCCTGCAGTGGTAGGAGGGATTTTTTTTTTTATTTTTAGTCTTTTTACAACTATTTAAATAAAAGGACAATTGGCCACCAGAAACCTAAAGTAGAAAGCATTTGTTGGTGGATACTATGTATAGAATTTTGTATTAGAAAATTTGCAGTATCAGTGTCCAACAGCAAATGGCTCTATTTTGATGTCCGGTGGACAATTTTTTCTTTAAAAAATAACGCCATCTAACTTTTTTTTTCAAAAACTAGCCCGTTTGGCCACGTCGAACGCCTTGCCACGGTTAAAACACGCTCCCACGTCACATGCGTTGACACAACGTGATCTGCCACCGTGGACTGCAATTTCCACGCGGCAGCACTGTAGTGACATGCCACCGGCTGGCACGACAATGCATAACCTTAGAAAAAAATGATTCTTATATGTAAATTGTAGCTCTTAATGAGATGTATAACTTTCTACTTTTAAGTTTTTTTATTTAAGATCATTAAGATGGTAAAAATTAAATAAAGAAAGTTTCAGCTATATATAATCGCATGTATAACCGTTTGTCGTCTTAGAAAAATCATATTGTTTTGTTTTATAGTGTGTCAAATGGAGATACCTTTTTATTTGAAAGTTGCTACAACTTTATAGTTTTGACTTTTTTATTTAAGATTATTAATATGCTCAAAAATAAAATAAAGTTTCATCATCATATTCGCGTCGCCAAACTGTAAGGAAAGATAAAATAAAGCTCCAGCATTGCCCAAATAAAGCATCTGCCCGCCAGATGCTCGTTATCGTTATAGGCATTGTTTGGGCGTCCGGGCTGAGGTGCCCGTTGGATCGCATTGTAGAAACCTCGACCGAAGCAGGGGATGGTGAGCACGCCACCAATAGTTTGGCTTCACGTCCTGCCGCCATGGTCGCCGGCGACGGCGTGGGTGGGGTGCACTCGCTCTCCCACTCACTCTTTTCGAATCCTACTCAAGAGATATACTATAAAGGGTCGTTTGGATCCTTTTATTTGGAGAAATTAAAATCTACTCCTTCATCCCAAATTTTTTGACTGAACAGGAGGGGCAAAAGGCTCCTACTGGAATTTTATTGAATCAAAAAAGCGATTGTCCAAGGTACATCAAGAGACCATAAAGGTCAGAAAAAAATTAAGAAGATTACACAAAGGCTTCTAGCCATAAATCTATTTGGGGATGCCATTTTGGTTTTGCTCTCAGAATAACTAAGGCAAATTCAGTCTTGAAAACTTGACGGCAGCGTTGCAAGGAGTGATTGATGCCTCTGAAGATGAGGTCATTTCGCATTCTCCAGATAGACCAGCACATTGTAATAATAATGTCCAAGAAGAAAGGGACCTGCAATTGCCTTCTCAAGGAATCTAGAATATCCCCAATATCATTTTGAATCTGAATATTCAGACTTGACCAACACAATTGCGCAAACGGGCACCCGAACAGAAGATGGAACAGGTCTTCCTCAAGATTAAGAGTGCATAAGACACAATTATAGATTTGGAGATGCATCTGTCTCCTCTGAAGAATGGACCTTGTATTGAGTCGATCCTGAAGGACTAACCAAAAGAAAAACTTCCTCTTATTCCGAGAGGAAGATTTCCACAATTTCTTGAAAGACCAGTGTGCTTCACGGTGGCCAATTAGTTGCTTATATGTTTATTAACCGCAAATTTAGAGCCCCAAATATAAGTCCAAAGATCCTTGCCTTCATTAACATTCAAACAGGACAAAACTGAAGAGAGGTCTAGAAGTTGATGATAAGCTTCCGGTGAGAGAGGCAAGTGAAAATGATCATGAAGCAGGCTTGAGGTAACCATTGCATGAACTGAAGCTTTTTGATTTTTAGCAAAGGAATGAAGTTGAGGATAAACCTGACAATGAATTCCTTCTGACCAACAATCTGACCAAAATAGCACAAACTTTCCATCATTTACAAAAGCTCTTGCAATCCTTTTGAAATGGGTGAGAGATTTAGTAACATCCCTCCACCAAAAAGACACTCTGGAGGAATTTCCCTAAGCAGGCAAGTTATGCCTCACATAGTACTTGGACCATACCAGATCAACCCAAGGTACTTGAATTCTATTGAAAAAATTTATGCATATATTTTAGAATCAAGCTTTCATTTTGGACATAGATGTTTAATACACCTAGACCCCCTTCAGACTTTGGTACTGTGATCTTGTGCCAAGCTACTTTAGATGGTTTTCTGCTATTCATATTTGAACCTCTCCAAATGCAATGCTTCCTGTATTTATCAATCTGCTTAATCACTCTTTTTGGCAGAAGGAAGGTGCACATAGCAAAAGTGGGTAATGCTGAGAGCACAGCATTAGTGAGTTCAAGTCTACCAGCTTCACTTAAATAACTGGAAAAAGCAACTAGCCTCCTTTCACATTTATTAACAATTGGCCAGAAATTAGCTACAGTGGGCTTAGTCAGACTTAGAGGCAATCCCAGATAGGTGAAGGGTAAACTCCCTTTGGCACAACCAAAACATGAAGCCAACTCATTGAGCCTATCATTAGAGATATTAATAGGGACCATGAGAGATTTAGTAAAGTTAACCTTTAAACTAGAGTATTTTGCAAAGCTGGTGAGAATATCCTCTAAGTTATTGAGCTCATTAATATCTCCCTTCATAAAAATCAGAGTATCATCAGCATATTGTAAGACTGGGAAGTCTTTGTCTGAGACCAGTGGCAGTGGCAGGTATAATTGTTGAAAAGTAGCAGCATTGTTGAGTAGATCTTGCAAGAAGTCAGCAACAAGGACAAATAAGAGAGGAGATAGAGGATCACCTTGTCTCACTCCTCTTTTACAATGAAAGGTTTTACCCGGTACTCCATTAAGGAGAACAAAAGAAGTCCCAGACTGAAAAATAGATTTCATCCATTGTAGCCACTTAGCAGGCATGCCTTTTTGTTCCATAATTTGCAACATGAAGCCATGCTCAATTTTATCGAATGCTTTCTCAAAATCCAGCTTTAAGATAATGAACTCTTTTTTGGATTGATGATGGGAGTGAAGATATTCCAGTGCCCAGGCCAAGCAATCCTGGATAGTTTTGTTCTTAATGAAACCATATTGGTTCTTGGGAAGAAGGAGAGGCAAACTGATCTGCAGTCTGTTGGCAAGTAACTTGGTGATGATCTTTACAGAACAATTAAGCAAAGAGATAGGCCTATAATCTGATATAACTTGAGGGTTGTCCTTCTTGGGGATCAAAGTGATTTAAGAACCATTGATACTTTGTAAACAAATTTGACTAGAATAAAAAGCCTGACAAAGCTGATAGAAATCAGTACAAATAATTGGCCAACATCTCTTAATGAAATCTGTGTTGAAGCCATCGAGTCCTGGTGCCTTCATTTGAAAAAGGTTGAACTAGTCCAGAGAGATCTGCAGGTTCAGAAAAATAAGGTGGAATGGCAAGGTGTAAAACACTGAATGAGGAAGAGCCTAATCTTTCTCTGAAAGAATGCCAGATCAAATCAGCCTTATCAAAATGATCAGTTTTGACCTGACCATGATCATCAACCAGATGCGAAATAAAATTGTGCCTAAATTTGATAGTTGCCTGGGCATGAAAAAATTTAGTGCTAGCATCGCCGTGAGTTACACATTCAATTGAACCACGTTGTTTCCAATAAATTTTCTATTGCTGAAGAAGAGAAATAAGCTTTTGCTGCAGCATAGCTCTGAAATTCCGTTCCACAATCGATAAATCTCTGAATTCTTCCAGGAGATTCATCAGAGAAAGAGTCATCTTGACATTGCTGATAGTTTGCCTTAAGTTGGACAAACCATGGCTCCAAGTTTTCGAAACCCCTCGAAGATTTTTGAATTTCGCAGTAATACTCTTGGCTGCATCAGAATGCAAAAAAGAAGAATTCCAGCCTGCCTGAACTTGTGATAGAAAACTATCATGGCTTAACTAAAAATTTTCAAACCAAAAGATATAACTATTCGGAATAGCCATCGAAATATTCAGCAAACAGGGAACATGATCAGATGTTTCTATCACAAGGGTGGATACATTAGTGTTTGGATATTTAGTTGTCCAGCTTTGAGAAGTAAAAAACCAATCCAGCCTCTCAAGTAAAAGTGGATTTTGTTTATCTATCGAAGTAAAATGCTGACCTTTTAAAGTAATTTTGGAAAATAAGTGCACCTTGAAAGACAAAGCTTTTCCAGATGATGATGGATCCCCCAGAAGCACCATTAGAGGGCAAGAACTCAAAAGAGTCAAAAGAGTGAGGATAGAATTTCCTAACAAAGGCAATATCAAACTGAGACCTTTTCGTCTCTTGCAGACAAACTACATCACAGCAAAAGTCAACAGTTCTATCTTTGATAGAATTCCATTTTTTATTAGAGTTTAGACCTCTAACATTCCAACTTAACACTTTCCATTGTTTTACAGCCATTCAAACAAGATCAAAGAAAAGACAAAAGAGTTGTTCCACTATGAGACAACTAAGCATGAGACCCAGAGGTTCCTGGATCATCTAGCCCATCAGCCTTTGACGAAGCATCCTTTCTTTTTGCCTTTTTAGAATTTTTGGATCCCACTGCATCCTTCTTGGCTGCTTTGGCATTGAGGTGCTCATCTGAGAGAGATTTAGGGTCCATGTTGCAGAAGGTGCTGCCAAGCTCAAGAACTACAGAGGAGGACAAAGTTTGAGGGTCAACAACACAGCCAAGACAGCCACACGTAGAGCAAGCAGAAGTTTTGAAACCTTTATGTAACGCATGAACACGTTCACTGCGTCTTAAAGTGGCATCAGAAATAAGAGGTTTCTTACCACGTTTAGGTCGTGGCACCGGGGCAGCAGACACAGGAAGTGGTGTTTGAAAACCAGCAGTAGCTTGCTCTGAAAAAAGTGGAGGGAGACTAGCAGATGTCTGAATATCAGTCTGAAGCTCCGAGCTATTGATGGCATCCTCTTCGGGACCAAGACATAACGGTAAGGGTGGATCAGAACAAGAAAAATCTGATATAATGACAGAAGGAGAGGTGTGAGGCAAAGAGAAAGAATAGGAAGAGCCTGAAAACATACCCTGAATGATTTTCTAGGCAGGTGAAGTGAGAAATTCTTGGGCCCATTCAAAGGAGCCAGGCTTCATGAGCATAAGGGAGAAAAATACATCCATTGGGTAGGAATGGTAACTGTAGGCAGAGACCTATCCACTGTGGAGAAATGCTTGGCGCAACAACGAACAGCGGCAGCACTTGGGCCCTTTTGAGTTGTGGCAGCCAAATAGTCCAAAGGATTGACAGGTGGGACAAAAGTTTCAACAAAGCCCAGGTGAATGTTCTGATCAATGGGTTGCTGGTCCAGGTCATCAAAGGGGACTAAGTCCTCTAGAGGCACATCATCCACCCCAAAATCCAATGGGTTTTGAAGCACAGGGATATGAACATCAATGTCAGGCTGGAAAGGTGGAGGCTGGGGGATCTCATCTTCTGAATGATCAGTCAAATCATCCATTTCTAACACTTCACCCTGAGGAATTTGAGCCACCTCATCATTTCCATGGTGGTTAACCTGAATAATTTCCTCAACAGCAGGCAAAACTAAATCTTGATTCTGAATCTCAGGTTGAGGAACCTCAGGCTGAAGAGGGAGCTGTTGATCATTCTGTTGTTGCTCGAAATTCTGACCCTGTCCTTGAACAGGCTGGTCTGGCCAAGCATCCCAGGCAAAGGCATGTAAGTTATCCAAATCAAGAGGCACCGGTGGGGGAGAAGGTGGCGGTGGTGGTCCCTGTCCAAACTGTCCAAATCCATGATAAAAGAAATCCAGAGGATCAAAGTCATCATCACCAGGTGGAAGATCCTCATCTTGTGGGCCCTGCCCCAACATGGTGGTCTGAAGAATTTCACATTGCACTATCCAACTGTGAGATTCATAGTTTGTACCTTCAGTGAACACAAAGAACCAAGGAATATCTTCTAGATCTAAAACTCTGACTTTAACTACTGCCCTGGAAAGGAAATAGAAATCCTCCTCCCAAATCATTAGCTGACCACAAGAGGAAACAACTTTCTCAAGCATAGGTTGAGTCCAAAGATCCAAGTCTAACCCTAGCAACATAAGCCAGACTTTATGAGTCATAACTGCCATTCGATTGTTCCAAGCTCTATTATGATTAACAAAAGAAATTGTGCCATTACCATACTGATGTGGTGATTGCTGAATGAGCAGGTCCTTTTCAAACAAATAGTTGAAACGAACAAAGGCTTGTCCATGGGGACATGGCTGCATGGTCCGATACCCTATATTTCTATGATTGCGAAGAAAATCATCAAGGATGTTATGGATAGCCATAAAGTTGATCGGACCTTGGGGCATAGGGTTGAGGAGGGCGATGGCCACGTCATTGTTGCGCTCTTGCACATGGCCAACAACAACACGCCTCATCAGTGGACGATTCTGAACCATGACACGATCAGCTCCCGCAGGCATGAAAGGTTCAGGATCAATAAAACGAAACACCATACTGCTCTGTGGATGAAGAACAGGGTAAGAAGACGGCGCTGCCACAGTATTTGGGGTTTTCTCTTCCCAAAAAAATGTGCCAAATAGGGGGCGGTTGAATACCAAGAGTGAGGCGAGCATACTCACCGAAGGAGTACGTCACAGGTGATGCCGGAGCAGGTGGCGAAGCAACAATGGCAGACGCCTCCGCCTCGTCATCGTCGTCCTCAGGGAAATCAGGCACCGTAATGCACCAAGGTAAGGACTAGTGAACAGTAACCGGAGGCGGTGGCGTGATGCCAGTGGAAAAGGCGAAGTAATCCCGGAAGGAGGCGAAACGTCGTGGCTCAATTAGTGGCAATGGCCCAGCCATCATAGGCTGATTGGCCTTGGCAGTTATTACGGGCACCGGTGGCAAGGCACCGTTACAGGGGCTGAAAGAATTAGGCAAGGGCGCAAAGCGACAATTATCGGCAGAATGCCCGTTACGGAAACAGTTCCAACAACGGAGGGGGTTGGAGCAAATGGGCCTGGAGTGAGTCGTTTCTAAACAACGGGAGCACCTCTGAGAATGGGCCAAAACAGGACCCGGGCCAAGAATGCCTTTGTCTTTACTAGCACTGTTAAGAGGGCAATTACTCCGCCCAGCCGATTCAATGTGATTAAAAACAATGTGACTGGCTGGAATTTGGGGATTTAAGACCGGTGATTTCAAATTTGTAACTTCGATAAAATTAAGACGATTGAAAACTGATTGGCGAGCTGGCTGAAAAAGAATTTGAATTTGAAATTTGAACTTGCTGGCCATACCGACGTCGAGTCACCGGAATGGAGTTTGCACCGGTGAGGGGTGCACCATTGGGAAGTGCACGGCGTGAAGCATCTCTTTTGTTGCTGGGAACCTCAGTCCACTGAGAGTGTTCTTCCGCTTGCCAGCGACGAAACTCCGAAACGAAATTAGGTCCACCATCACGCCAGAGGTTGAAGAAGATCTTGAAGTGTGCACATTCGAAGGAGCGTAGGTTGTAGATGTGCAAACCCACAACCTGGGATGAGACAGAGAAGCGAAAAACACGATCTCCAAGAGATGTGACACGAAAACGACTAGCAGAGCCCCCAATGACTACCTGAAGAATGGTACCCGCAACTTCTTCCGAAAGTTTAAGCTTGCATCGACCAACAGAGAGGACCAAAAAGAACTCACGAGTAGAGAGAGAAGGATCATAACACACCGGGAGCCGGAACTTGCGAAGGATTTCCGCTTCCACCACCTTCCCCGACCTGAAGCTGAGGTCAGAAGGAGCCATGGCGACCTCAGGCTAGAAGGGAGCATCGCCGGAGAGGAGGAAGACGGTCACCAGCGCCGTCCATGGTGCCGTGCCAGACTCTTTCACAGTCCCCGTGCAATTAGGATTAACTAGCTCCCCTCCATGCCAAATTGTAAGTCATTCCAAGAATCTTGGAAAGTCAAACTATCTCAACTTTGACCAAGTTTATATGACTTGATAATAATATTTACAATATCAAATAAGTATCATTAGATTCTCCACCAAATATATTTTCATATTATACTAAATAAGGTCATAAATTTATATATTTCTCTCAATAATTTTGGTCAAACTTCAGATGTTTTGACTTTCCAAGATTCTTGGAATGACTTACAATTTGGGATGGAGGGAGTAGTTAACAATTCATTTGGAATTTGATATTCCACCACTTTTCATAGTTCTATATTAGCCTACCTAAAATTTATAGGGTGAGAAATGAAATTTGATTTTATAGATCACCATGCTATATTTCTATTATGTAGTTTATACCACGCTTTTCAACTACCTCACACACGGTAAAAATACAACACATAAGTATCTCTCCTATATAGCGAACAATAATATACAAATATAATCTATATGTGATCATATTAAGTTAATTAATATGTGTATAAATTATTATTCTTAAAATGAATTCAATTGCAATAATCCAAACGGGAAGGGCAACTGAACTGAACAACCTACCTTAGATTCACGACGAAGCACAGCTTTGCATTCCAGACGGTGATAATCAATTGTATCCAGGATGTCATCAGCATCGTAGAAAGCAGACTTGAGTTCCTTCACCCATCGTTCCAATTTTGTCTTCTCACCACCAGGAGGCACCGCCTCAGCTTTCTCAAGCATCAGCTTCAGCTGTAGAACTTTCTTCTCCAGATTCTGGAGATTATTAGCCGACGAACCAGCGCCATCATCGCCGAGGTAGGACAAGCCTTTGTTGACGAGCTTGGAGATGACCGGCGAGATGGCCCAACCTAGGATCGAGATCCCCCACCCTACGGCGTTGGCAATCGTCACCGGATCCGCCATTATCTAATTAAAAAAATTGAATCATCAACCCAATTTATTAAACTGGCGCCACTAATTCATCCTACACAATAATTAAAGGGATAAATCGGGTGTACATGGCTGCCATTTATATGTTATCCAATGACACCTATATCAGCACTGTAGGATATTCCAAAATAGTGACCCTGTTCGTTTGTCTGACTTTTCTTTGCTAGTACAGATTGGTGGATGCATGAACTATAGACTTGTGTTTGACCACTGAATGCACTTATTGGTGCATATATACTACTTCTATCTGAAATTTAGTTCCTAAAAATGCAAACATTCATGTTGTTGACTTGTTTAGAAATTGAGCTCGAGAGAGTAGAGTACATTCAGTTACAATGGACCATGTTCTTGTGCGCTTTTTTAGATAATAATTAATGGAGGAAATCTTCTGCCTCTGTACCAACTAGGGTTTTCCTCAAAAAAAAAAAAAAAAAAAAAACTAGGGGTTTTCAATTGCGGGTACTAACCCTTGTAAGTGGAGACGTGGAGTAGGAATTTCACCATGACATCCAACGTGATTTCACACGAACATCATGCGCACACATTGATAATGAGCAAATGATGCGCATTATCTCACTGAGATCTTGACTGAGATCTTGCCTAGAGAACTTTAGGATTTAAGTTTTCTTTTGCAAATAACTTTCTTCCATAGGAAGGAGCTCTAAGTTTTAAGAGGTACCATTATCAATTAAAAAAAATTCGAAAATTTAATTCAAAAATTATTATGACACATTCGTGGCTGTACACCTTTATTTGAACGAACTCACCTCATCGGTCGATTTCATTATTTTCTGGTGATAATTTAAGCTGTCCTTTCTAGATGTAGGCGATGGTGTTATTAGTGATGATTCCGCCTCCTCCCCTGACCGTCGGAACTTTGAAACAGAGCTTGTCTCCAGTTCAAAACTAGATATGTCAAAATCCTCACTTTGTGAGTGGCAGATGGCCTGGCCCGAGCCCACCTAGGGGCGGACCCAAGATTTAACACTAGTACAGAGATGATTTCTCTTGACGCCGGGATTTTTTCACAGGCAGTTACTATTGGCTATAAATAGAAATAAATCAGTGGGTCCAAATAACAAATCGTCAATGTAAATCGATTTACACTGGCGGTTTTCTTAAGAAATCCGCCAGAGAAAATAAACTATTTATTCTAGCGGATTTGTTAAAAAAACCGCCAGTATAAATTGATATGTACTGGCCGTTCTCTTAAGAAAACCGTCAATGAAAATTATGAGATCCGCCAATAGAAATCGATTTCTACTAGCGATTTTCTTAAGAAACCACCACTAAAATTAATCTAAAATTAAATTTTTTGAGTTTTTCAATTGACCTTGTATGAGAAAACTATCAAAATAAAAGTTGTAAATCTCAAAAAGTTAAGAAACTTTGTAGTTGACAACTTTTTTATTTGAAATCATCTTATCAACGAGAAATATTTGAATTTGTCAAATTTGAAATTCAAATTTTATAAACGACCTCAGATGGAGAAACTAACAAAATAAAAGTTGTAGATCTTGAAACGTTATGCAACTTTATAGTTGACAACCTTTTTATTTAAATTCGTTTAGAGCCTCAAATAGTCAATTTTCTATCGGTCGTTATAATATGTGTGGAACCAAATTGTGGTATAGACACAAGTAAGTGGAGTGGTTAGAGCAGCTCACGTGCGAGGCCGAGATCGCGGGTTCGAACCCCCGTGGCCGCATAGTCGATGGAGACGGGCCGGCGCTGGCCGGTGGGTTAAATATTTTTTATGCTATTTTGAAAACTTGATTTTCGGAAAAATAATTGTACAGACAGTTTTTGTTAAGAAAACCGCCAGTAACCACTAGTGTGAATCAATTTATACTGGCAGCTCTGAAGCCACCGCCCGTGGAAACGTTGATTTTCACTAGCCTCTGACACTGGCGGTTGATGAAAACGCCAGTAAAAATATAGGTTGACGACCATCTGTAGCGAGTTTCTGTGTACTAGTGTAAGTAGTTTGTGGGTGGGGGGGTGGGGAGGGGGGCATGTTACGTACTTAAGTATTGACTTGGTAAAAGTATAGCTAATAACCAAATCAATATTTATTTTATGATAAAAAAAGAGTACCAAAATAGAAGGCCTCGTTTGGTAAAGTTTTGAGTGACTATAGCTCAGATTCTTCTATGCGTCAACTCGATGATCTGTTTTTCTCCATCCTTTCAAAATGAGCTAGAAGGAGAAGAGACTATTATTTTAGGCTTCATCGTCTCCTCCGTGGACGGTAGAGGAGTCGGAGCCGTGACAAACATGACCTAAAGTGATACTAAAAATTACAGAAGGAAAGAAGTTTTTTAATTGTTAGCCTAAAGTCTCATATCTCCATCCAACTAATCTAATTCATAGGCAAAAAAATCACTATAGTAATAATAAAAGAGAAGGGAAAACAAGAGAAAGGTGATCAGAAAAAAATATAGATAGAAAATAAAGGGAAAACACTAATTAATAACATTAACTAGCTAATTTGGTGTATATTGTGTAGACTAACTAGGACGTTATGCAGACAAGAAATGACATTAATATTTAATACTAACAAGAACAAAGTAGATACAGAAGATAGCATAACCATTGTCATTAACAAGTAATAAAAAGAAGAGAGGGCAAACAAATAAAATATTAATTAGTAATTTCATTATTTATTGTTAATTGAAGGATGTTACTAGTAGAGCATGCAGGAGGTTGGGGGAAGGGGAAAAAATTGGGTGAGGCTCGAGCCACACCGTGCACGATGAGGATTGTGTAGGTGATGCGTGGACCACAATATCATTCTAATAGTCTGCATGGTGATCATGTCCCACATGTTAGCTGCATAGTTCTTACCGTGCACGGTGGGGATAGGCCTCACCTTTTTTTTTTCCGGGGGAAGGGAGGTCACTGAGAGCATGCAGGAGATTGGCGGGTGCCAGACCCCCCTCGCCCCCCTCCCTCCGCCCCTGAGCCCGCCATGATGTAGTACTCCATGGCCCTCAACAACGCATCTGTAGGTTCCGTCATCCACACCCAACAGGGCAACAGGTGAGGAACTCAGTGGACTCACGACATAGTGCGACTATCAAGGCTGTCGTGAATGCACGCGTCACCCAGGATGAGCTTGGCCCCATCCTCATTCCACCCCTCGAGTGGAACATTCTCCATCGTACCTTGACATGGTACACCACACAGACTCGGTGGTACCCTCTACCGAGCAACATGGATGCAGAGGGAGGCTAGAGCCCCCAATATATCTAGATAGAGACATTCCAAAGAGCGCGGTCACACTCCCGTGGCGTGGCACTTGGATGTTGTAGCGGGGAACGTGTGCGGCTGCATGCTCAGTGCGTAGATCACCTCCATCATGCTTGGGTTGTAGCCGTCCTAAGGCACATGGACGATGACATGGGTCAACAGGCAGGTTCCCTCTTGAGCCATGGTCTTAGTGGTGAGGATGGAAACGCAGCGAATGGCAGGGCGGTGCTGCTCCTGGCTAGGAACGTACAGCATTGTAGGCGACTTGGGTGGTGGGGTGCAGGTAGAGCTTGGCGGGGTGGGCTGGTTTTGGTGTTGGAGCAATGGGAAGGCAATTCCCCGGGCAGGGGCATCCCTGGCTTGCCCAGTCGCCAGATCTGGAGGTGACGATGTTGTGTGTCTTCTCCATCAATGGCTGTAGAAAGATTATGCGAGAACTCACACCAATTACATTCATCTCATGTGTACATATATAGGTTTACAAGAGTGAGTTGGTGCAAGCTTGTGTTCACAGATGATGTGGAAGTTGAGGTGGAGTCGGATTGACAAAAGCTTCAGCAGAATTTGAATTGTATCATTGGCGGGAAAATGGTTGTGTGGAGTAGAAGCGGGGTGACCGCTCCCACGACATAGTGCAAACGGAGCAGTTGTCTTCTAGCCAACTTGTATCGCTGTGTAGTTTGTTTTTCAAATTGTAAGCGTGTGTTCAGACTACTGGTATAAGTAGTCAGATGTAAGTGGTGTGGGTTAGCGCCTCAGGAGTGTTGAAACCGTGTTTGTACTCGAACCTATCAATAGTGAAAAGGGGCACTGTCTCCCTGTCGCCAGGGTGCAGTTGTCGTTCGGGTGCAGTGAGTTCATGCGCAATCTTGATTCGTAGGGATAGCCACCGAGTGAAATTGTGTGTGAGCTTGATCCTTTTGCCAACATCTGGTATCGGAGCCAATTGATCACGCACAATGCGTTGTGTTGATCCACCATGGGAGATCGGGGACGCGGGAGCAGCAGAGGAGGCGATGGTGGCCGAATTCAGTATCCGGTGCTTACCTCCACCAACTACACTAGTTGGTGCATCCGAGTTCAGGCAATAATGGAGGATCAAGGCGTGTGGGAGGTGGTTGAGCCGATGGGGTAATCATCGGATCAGGGCGCAATGGCGGTTGCAGCGAGGAAGGCAAAAGACACAAAGGCAAAGGCGCATCTGCTCCAATGTCTGCCCGATGATCTACTGATGCAGGTCGCCACAAAGAAGACCGGGAAGGAGGTCTGGGAATCACTCAAGGCAAGGTTTGTGGGGGAAGAGCGTGTCAAGGAGGCGAGGTTGTAAACTCTGAAGAGTGAGTTTGATGGCTTGAAGATGAAGGAGGAAGAATCAATTGACAGTTATGCCAGGAAGCTGACGAGCATGTCAGTGCGGTACGCCAATCTTGGCAGGTCGCTTGACGATGGAGCACTGGTGAAGAAGATGTTCGACACAGTACCAGATCGCTACATCAATGTCATTGCTGGGATCGAGCAATTCTATGATCTCAAGAAACTTGCATTCGATGAAACAGTTGAGAGACTGAAAGCCTTTGAGGAGTGCACGAAGCGGAGTGTAGGCAGTGCGCGGTCAGACATCGGTCAAGTGCTCTTGACTCAAGTGAGTGGGAGGCTTGGCAGAAGAAACCATGGCGGAAGGAACCATTCCGGTGGCCGGAGACGGGGCCGTGGTCGTGGTGGTAGAAGCAGTGGCCGCGATAACCATGGTGATGGTGGCAAAGATGGCCCGAGGAAGCATGACAAAAGCCACATCAAGTGTTTTAAGTGTCACACCTATGGACACTATGCCAACAAGTGTCCAGGAGAGAAGAAGAAGGAAGAGGAGGCGCACCATGTCAAGAAGGTGGAGTATGAACCTGCAATGTTGCTTACTGAATCGGAGAAGCCGGGACATTTCAAGCACCTGTTGTCAGAAAGTGTTCAGGTTCAGAAGGGGCAATGCCTAATAGATGGTGAATAGTATCTCAAGGAGGAGGTGCATCTGAATGAGATACATCTTCATTCAGAGTTGCTGTTTGCTAGAGATGGTTAGCCTTGTGGTGATGTGTGGTACCTGGATAATGGTGCTAGCAACCATATGATAGGAGATCATCAGAAATTCAGAGACATTGACACCACTGTTGGTGGCAAGGTACGTTTTGGTGATGATTCTACAGTAGAAATTCATGGTAGAGGTTCCATTTTGTTTCAAGGCAAGTCTGGTGACTAGTGGTTGTTGTTAGATGTCTAGTTTATTCCAAAGCTTAAGAGTAATCTTATAAGTTTGGGTCAGTTAACTAAAATTGGATATAAGGTAGAAATGGATGATGACTTGATTGAAGTAATTGAAAAAGTGCAATGAGAACCATAATGAGAGTACAGAGGTCTGGGAATAGGTTGTACAAAATTGAGTTGGGAACTATAGAACCAGTGTGTTTCCAAGCCAAAAGTGATGAATCTGTCATGGTTGTGGCATGGTAGATTGGGACATGTGAATTTTCAGTCTATCAAAATGTTAGCTGAAAAGGAGATGGCTGGGGGTTTACCTTTAATTGAGCATCCAGATCAGGTTTGCCATTCATGCTTAGAAGCAAAGCAAACTAGAGAATCATTTCCAAAATGTTCAAGTTGGAGAGCAGAAGAACCTTTGCAATTAATTCATGTTGATCTATGTTGTCCAATTACACCTGAAACTGTTGGTGGTAGCAAGTACTTCATGTTGTTAGTAGATGATTGCACTAGATGGATAACAGTTTCAATTCTGAAAACAAAAGATCAAGCAGTGATGCTTTTGCTAAGTTTAAAGCTAAAGCAAAAAATGAGTTGGGTTACAAGATAAAGATGGTTAGATCAGATAGAGGTCGAGAATTCTTAGCAGCAGCTTTTAGGAATGTTTGTGAAGTTGCTGGAATCAAAAGGCAATTCATAGCACCCTACTCTCCACAACAAAATGGGGTTGTTAAAAGAACAAACAGGACTGTCATGAAGATGTCTAGGGCAATGCTGAAATGAATGAGTGTTCCAGGGTGTTTCTGGGGTGAGGCAGTGAGACACTCGGTGTACTTGTTGAACAGGTTGCCAACAAAAGTGATGGGTTATAGGACACCTTTTGAAGGATGGTGTGAAAAAAGACCACAACTTGGCCATTTGAAGATTTTTGGGTGTAGAGCAAATGTCAGGCCAGCAGTGCCTCATTTGAAGAAATTAGATGACAGGAGTGTTGCAATGATATATCTTAGAGTGGATGATGGATGTAAAGCTCATAGATTATATGATCTAATGACCAAGAAATGTTGTTAGCAGGGATGTCATTTTTGAAGAAGCAGTAGCTTGGAAGTGGGACACTGAATTTGGTGAAAATTCAGAGTTCAGAGAAGAGGAAGCTGTTGGGGGGAGCAGCTCAACCATTTACTGGTTGTGTTGGTGGTTCAAATCAACATAACTATCCACAAGGAAATTCATGGGGAGCTGAAGGAGCTGATAGAGATGGAGAAACTACTGGTGAAGTAGAACAGATAGTTCAGCATGGAACTGATGTCCAGAAAGGCACTGTTGATGGTCAGGCAATAGGTGCAGTCTCAGATCCAGCTCAGAATAGATCACGAAGATGTGGAAATGGGTGACTCCAGTGACTATGATGAGCCACCACTGAGATTCAGAAACCTCAATGAGGTATATCAGGACAGTGTTGAGGTTGAATTGACATATGACATAAAAGTAGAAGCATTGTTGACTGTCAAGGAAGAGCCAAGCAATTTTCAGGAAGCTGTTGGTGATGGCAATTGGGTTGATGCCATGGAAAGTGAAATCCAATATATTACCAAGAACAAGACCTGGGAATTGGTAAAGTTACCCGCAGGACACAAACCTATTGGTTTAAAGTGGGTTTACAAATTGAAGAAAAATGCAGATGGGGAAGTGTGAAGTATAAGGCCAGGTTGTTGCAAAGGGCTATGTGCAAAAACAAGGGATTGATTTTGAGGAGGTCTTTGCTCCAGTGGCAAGACTTGACTATGTGAGATTGATACTAGCTATTGCAGCAAACAGAGCCTGGAAAGTACATCACTTGGATGTGAAAACTGCATTTCTCAATGGTGAACTTGCAGAAGATGTGTATGTCAGTCAGCCAGTAGGGTTTGTGGTGAAAGGCAAGGAGCATATGGTGTTGAAACTTAGCAAAGCTTTGTATGGCCTGAAACAAGCTCCAAGAGCCTGGAATTTGAAACTTGATAGCAGCTTGAAGAAGCTTGGCTTGAGCAAGTGTGTGACAGAACCAGCAGTATATATATCGGAGGGACAGGTCAGTCAGCCCTAATGGTTGGTGTATATGTGGATGATCTGATAGTTACTGGTGGTCAGCTGGATGAAATTGTAAACTTCAAGAAGCAGATGACTTCAGTGTTTGATATGAGTGACATAGGAAATTATCATTCTATCTGGGAATAGAAGTTGAGCAGAAAGAAGGTTTCTTGACTGTCAGACAGGCAAGATATGCTAAGAAAGTTTGAGTTAGTTTGGAATGACCGACTATAATGCCACCAAGTGTCCTATGAATCCAGATGCAAAACTTGATGCAGATAAGCAGGGAAAGAGAATTGATTCAACTCTTTATAGAAGAATCAATGGTTGCTTAAGGAACTTGCTTCACACTAGACCTGACTTATCCTTTTTAGTTGGTATGGCGAGTATATTTATGGAGAAGCCTACTGCTAAGCACCTGAATGTAGTGAAACAGATTCTAAGATACTTGAAGGGAACATTGAATTATGGGCTAGTTTATACCAGGAAGGTAAACATGAGCTGTTGGTAGGATATACTGACAGTGATGTTGGAGGTGACATTGTGGGTAGAAGAAGCACAGGTGGAATGGCATTCTATATGAATGACTGTCTGGTGACTTGGAACTCGCACAAAGAGAAAACAGTGGCATTGTCATCTTGTGAAGCTGAGTTTATGGCAGTAATAGCAGCAGCTAAACAGGCTTTGTGGCTCAGAAACTTGTTGGGTGAGCTTACTGGAGACCAGCAGAAGGCAGTGTCACTTATGGTGGATAATAATTCAGCAATTGCTCTAATGAAAAATCCACTCTTCCATGGTAGAAGCAAACACATTAAAATTAAATATCACTTTATTCGTGAATGTGTGGAGTGAGGACAGATATTGGTAAAGAGGGTTGGGACATTAGAGCAGAAAGTTGATGCTCTAACAAAACCAATTGCAGCAGTGAAGCTCAGTGTGATGATTCACTTGCTGGGTGTTCGCGATCTAGGTGAACCTCAAGCTTAAGGGGGAGACTGTTGGTGTAAGCTTGTGTTCACAGATGATGTGGAAGCTGAGGTGGAGTCGGATCGACAAAATCTTCAGCAGAATTTGAATTGTACCGTTGGCGGGAAAACGGTTGTGTGGAGCAGAAGCGGGGTGACCGCGCCCACGATGTCATGCAGACGGAGCAGTTGTCTTCTAGCCAACTTGTATCGGTGTGTAGTTTGTTTTTCAAATTGTAAGCGTGTGTTTAGACTACTGGTATAAGTAGTCAGATGTAAGTGGTGTGGGTTAGCGCCTCAGGAGTGTTGAAACCGTGTTTGTACTCAATAGTGAAAACGGGCACTGTCTCCCTGTCGCCAGGGTGCAGTGATCATGTGCAATCTTGATCCGTAGGCATAACCACCGAGTGAAATTGTGTGTGATCTTGATCCTTTTGCTAATAGAGTGTTGCACAATTGACAACTGCAGCTACATAAGTTACAACAGGTGTGAGTCATGGGTGCTCGTGGGCGCTGAGTGCGTGCGCGGTGAGTGTGGCCACTGCGCTCTGTCCTGGTCAGCGACGGTTGTGTCATAGGTAGTGTCCCTCAACCCTCCCCTCCCCCCCGCAGTCTGATGGGTGAGCGACACTTGGCAAGGAGTCACCCCCTAGACTAATGCTCCAGTGGCGCTACACAAAGACTGGAACGAAATGCTCGAAGGATGCCATCGGTAGACCCTTTGTCATGACGTCGGCGAATTGCTCTGCAGTGGGAACATGTAGAACACGGAGCTGGCCAAGCTGGACTCGTTCGTGAACAAAGTGTATGTCTAGCTCAATGTGCTTCGTTCTCTTATGATGGACTAGATTTGTCGACATGTAAACAGCAGACACATTGTCGCAAAAGATTACCATGGCCCTGTTGATGGTGCACCAAAGTTCACCAAGGAGCTGTTGGAGCCAAATACACTCAGCCGCCACATTGGCCACCGCACGGTACTCGGCCTCGGCACTGGACCGGGAGACCGTCGACTGGTGCTTAGACGACCACGACACCAGGGAGTCGCCGACATATATGCAGAAGCGTGAGGTCGAACGCCTGGTGTCAAGGCAGCCACCCCAATCCGCATCGGAGTATGCGGTGATGCTAAAGTCCGGTGATGTTCGAAGGAGAAGCCCGTGTGTCATCATGCCTCGTATGTACCGAAGAACGCGCTTGAGCAGCGCCAGATGCTGCAGGCGTGGGTCATGCATATGAAGACACAGTTGCTGCACGGCGAAGGCAATATCGGGTCGTGTCATTGTCAAGTACTGAAAGGCGCCTGCGAGGCTGCGGTAGGAGTGAGCATCAACGGGTAGTCCATCCGCAGTGAGTTTCCCTTTGGCGTCGATTGGTGTGGCCACAGGTTTGCAGCTCGTCATGCCGGCGCACTCGAGAATCTCCTTAGCATGTCGGCCTTGGGTGAGGTAGAAGCCAGACTTGGTGCGCTTGACATCGATGCCAAGAAAGAAATTGAGGGCGCCCATGTCCCGAACGGCAAATTTAGCTCGGAGTCTGTGAACAATTGCACAAAGGAGGGTGGAGGACGATCTAGTGAGGACAATGTCATCAACATAGAGGAGGAGATAGGCAGTGTCAGCTCCACGGTGAAGGACAAAGAGAGAGGAGTTGGAACGTGTTGCCCCTATACCAGGCTCAGGGAGCCTGTTTGAGACCATACAGGGACTTGTCAGGAAGACACACTGCATTAGGTCATGCAGGATCAACGAATCCAGTAGGCTGCTGACAAAGTTATTGAAGATCGCCATGAAGGAACGCGTTTGATACATCGAGCTATTTGGTTGCCCAGCCCCGAGAAGCTGAAATGGTGAGAACAGTTCGGATGGTTCCTGGTTTCATGACAGGTGAAAAGGTTTCCCCAAAATCGACACCAGCACATTAAGTGAATCCTCGAATAACCCAACGTGCCTTGTATCATTCAAGTGATCCATCAGAATTCAGTTTGTATTTAAAGATCCATTTCCCAGTAGCAACATTGGCACCAGGTGGCCGATCAACAAGACGCCAAGTACGATTTCGCTGGAGAGCATCAAATTCTACAGCCATGGCAGATTTCCAGTTGGCATCTTGGAGTGCTGAACGGACAGACATGGGAATAGGTGAGATGTCGGTTGGATTGGAGGATGAGTCGCTGTGAAATGCATATTTGGGATTAGGTTTGTATATACCAGGTTGTGAGCGTGTCTGCATATGGTGGCTACGAACAGCCGTCGGCTAAGTGGAATGGTTAGGTGCAGCAGCTGCGTGACCTGAATGGGTGTGTGCAGCAGCTGAATGGCTGGATGCAGCACTGGGAACACCATAGGATGAGGATGGTTGTGTGACGGGATGAGAATGATGGTTTGATCTGGATAAGTGTGTGCCAGTAGAAGCTGGTGGCAAAGGTATATGAGGAAGGAGGCGCTGCTGAAGCAGAATCGGGCTATCAGTGTCTACTGTAGTTGGTTGGGCGGTTGTCCGATTTGTTTCAGGCTGAGTCGAAACGAATGGAAACTGAGATTCGTCAAACACAACCTGACGCGATGTGATGACACGGCGCGTGTGAATGTCTAAGCAATGGTATCCACGATATCGGTTGGGTATCCCAGAAGAACACAGGGAGTGGAGCGTGGACTAAGTTTGTTTGGTGTGATGGAGGTCTGGTTTGGAAAACAAAGACAGTCTAAGACGCGCAAGAGTGTGTATGTTGGTGGGGCTCCAAGAAGGAGTTCATGGGGTGTGACCCGACTACTTGTTTGACAAGGACGTAAATTGACCAAGTGAGTGGCTGTGGTAAGAGCTTCAACCCAAAATTCAGTGGTCAGATCGGCGTGCAAAAGCATACTGCGAATACAGTCATTTAGGGGGGCGAATGTGTTCCGCTTTCCCGTTTTGAGAAGAAGTGTAGGGACAGGAAAGCCGAAGCACAACGCCATGGTGTTCACAATGCTGACGGAAAGCATTATTGTCAAACTCTTTCCCATTGTTAGTTTGAAAAACAAGGAGAGGGAGTTGAAACTGTGTATGCACATATGCATGAAACGCAGTCAGGCAGTGAAACACATCAGATTTGGCACGCAATGGAAAGGTCCAGATTTAATGAGTGTAATCATCGATCAGGACTAGATAGTATTTGAAACCAGAAAAGCTAGACACAGGTGATGTCCATACATCAGCATGTACAATCTGAAATGGAGTGTAACTGACTGAATGGGAAGCTGAAAACCGAAATCTAACATGTTTATCAAACTGACATGTATCACAGACAGGAGCTAGTTTGCTAGGAATAAAGTCTAAATGACATAGAGTTTTATGGAGTGTGCGGCGTCCGGGCTGGTCGAGCCACTGATGCCACAGGTCGATAGTAGGTGTGGTGGTGACGAGAGCCTCTGGGGATGAAGGGGTCAATGGGTACAGTGCGCCACGACTGTTACATCGGAGGAGCACCGTACGTGTTGGTAGATCCCTGAGAGAAAAACCGAATGGGTCAAATTTCACACTGACATTGTTATCTCTAGTTACGAACGGAGATGAGGTTTTTGACAAGCGAGGGAGTGACAAGAACATTGCGGAGTCAGCAGTGGGAATCACCGTGTGAGCGCGATGTGTGACAGACATAGTGGATCCATTGCCTACGGTGATAGGAATAGAATTGGAGACTGGTTGAGGTGAGAGGAAGTTACCAGAATTGGAAGATATATGTGAAGAAGCGCAAGTGTCAAGGAACCACTCGGTAGTCTGTGGTCCTGATGATGAGCTTGTCGCCGAGTTCAGAGCTGCAAGGAGAGCCTGTTGATTCCAAGAATCCAGCGTTGGAGGAGTAGCATTGAACATGCTGGGATCAGGAGCAGGTGTGCCACTGTAGTATGCCTGTTGAGGAGGAGTACCAGGGCATGGGCCGAGGACACCAGCGCCGGGCACCCGAAATGGCATCTTCCAAGCCTGGACCATCCCAGTCCAAGGATTGGCGCCAGGAGGCCAGCCTGAGGATCCATGGTGCTGGTTGTAGGAGCCGCTGGCTTGATGGTTGTAGGCACAGGCCACGTCCACAGCCGCGGCCGCCACGGCTGGAGCTGTCATTGCGCGTCGTCGCACTGTCGATGCGCGATGTGGGGCCGTCGGTGTGCGATGTCGAACCGCCGGTGGGTGCGAGGTTGTGCAGTGGAGTGGAGCTGCTGCTGGTGTTGGTCGCCTTGGAACTGCCAGCTGCGATGAGGGCGTGCTGAGCGGTGGTCTTGTCGTGCTGTCGATCGTACTTTTCTCCAACAACAGGTAGGAGCGCGGCGAGAGGAAGGTGTGTGGTGGTTCCCACGACGTGATGGCAGGGATGGCATGGCGATATTTGGAGCTGAGGCCGCGCAGCATGTTGAGCACCTGGCTCGTCTCTCGCACCAACTGACCAATGTCACGAAGGCCATCGGCGAGCTGTTTGAGCCGCCCGGTGTACTGAGTGATCATCATGTCACCCTGTACAAGGCTACGGAACTCGGATTCGAGGTAGACAGCTCGATGCAGTTCATTGTCGCGGAATTGGGCGTGGATGCCGGACCAAACGCGATAGGCGGTGGCACGAGGAGAGCGAACGATGGCGCGGACATCCTTGGAGATGGAGTTGTAGATCCAACTCAGGATGCATTGATTGACTATGTGCCAATCGGGATCGCGCCGCTGAGCTGTGGTGGGCGGGGAGGAGACATGGGAGCTGAGGGCGAACTTGCCGAGGAAGGCGTCGAACAAACAGCGCCATTTATCATAATTTGGCTCGGCAAGGTCGAGAAGAACTAGGACATGGGATTATATGTTGACAGTTTGAAGAACAGATGTGGAGGGGGGGGGGGGGTTTGCCAGTGGAAAGATCGATGTCGACGGAAGAGGTGAAGGAGCCCTCGGAGGAGGTGTCTTGTCGCCATCGAAGAGTGGATTGTCATCCATGGTGGGCATGAGGGCGAGAGATCGCCGGAGAGAAGGTAGCGGAGGTTAGCGGGAGATCGGAGGAACGCGAGGGGATCAACCCAAGCTAGCTGATACCATGTAGAAAGATTATGCGAGAACGCACACCAATTACATTCTTCTCAGGTGTACATATATGGGTTTACAGGAGTGATGCACAATTGGCAACTGCAGCTACATAAGTTACAACAGGTGTGCGTCAAGGGTGCTCGTGGGTGCTGAATGCGCGTGCAGTGAGCGTGGCCACCGCGCTCTGTCCTGGTCAGCGACGGTTGTGTCATGGGCGGTGTCCCTCAGCAATGGCCATGGGAGCCGCTTCAATGTCTTCTTCTTTTATATGAAAGAAGACTTATATTATATAGCTGACTACATCATCACATTACAAGCACTCTAAAATAGACTACGTATATCTAGAAATTGATCGTATAAATTGTACTCACGCTTTGTATAGCATAAAATCTCAAATCCAAACCTATATGACGCTTCGTATAGATGACCACATAGGTAAACACTCGGCAAACATCCTGAGAGTAAATGTCCAACAAACGATGGCCAATGTTTTTGCAGGTGAAGTTGAGAAGCTTGTTTCTTGTATCTTCATTTTTCTTCTTTCTGCCACCGACCGAAGAATAAGGATGACAGATCTAAAATTTATTCTCCCTAGTCCTTCATCATGGTTAGATCTAACCACAATAAAAAAACGAAGAAGAGACCGGAGAAAATTATTCCATAGCGCTAGCGGCAACATCATCTCTGTCTTGATGCCACCGTTTGGAAAACTATGTCTCCATGTCGTCATGTCAAGGAAGATGCTGACGCCGTAGTTATCGCCCTCACCTTCAACACAGCCGCCTTGGAGAAAATGGATCCATCCCGCCCTCGCCGTCGCCGGAGAGGAGGAGGAGATAAACCCCAGTACCAAGGAACTTGGCATAAAGAAACCCTAGCCATACAAGACCTGATCGATCTACAAGAAAACTTATTAAAAAATAATGGATATTCACTCCCTCCAGCGTCCGGCGAGATATGCCGGAAGGGGAGGGAGGGAGACCAACCGTGGTGAAGACGAGGCTGGTGGCGACAGCGGCTCTCTCTAGGGCTGCGTTGCGTGCTTCAATGTCTTCTGTCTCCTTTGCCACGCCCTAGTCAACTAGTCAAGCAGCTCCTCCTCGATCTCCTTGCTCACCGCAACAAACGCGTGGGCTGGGCTGGTGGTGGACCCCAGCGGTGGGGGGTGGGTGGGCACTCGCTCGTCGCTCATAAATTAAGTGTAGTCATCAATAACGTTTACTTTTTGAATTCAATAACGTTTACCTCTGCTGAGTGACTTTGTTTGAGAGGAATAGTATGACTTTGGGCTCCAATCTCTTCACTGATTTTCAACGGTTGGTCTGCAGGAGTCATTTCAGTCTGTAGCACATAAGGATCAATCAATAAGTTGCATGATTATTCGGAAAAGAAGAACAAAACGGATAATAAATGCCATCTATATTTGTTGCAACCAACTATACTGGTTGACAATCTCTTCAATATATAAACGCTTACCACCACTGAGTGACCAGTACAAGATTTCTGCTTGGCAATTTCTTCACTGATTTGGTCCGGTGCGTGTGCAGTATCCGTTTCGATCTGTAGTATAATGATACAAGTCAACAGACGATCGGCATGATGTAGTAGATGGTAACAGTAAGTGGTGGTCACCCTAATTATATCTTTATTAGGTCCTGTTCGTTTGTTCTCAAAATTGAAGGGATTCAAGAGAATTGGAGGGGTTGAGGGAGATTTTGACTAAGAGGATTTAATCTCCCCAACCCGTTCCAATTGCTTTGGATTTGGGACCAAAATGAACAATGCCCTTAATTTTACCTTCGGTTCCAGTTCAGGAGAGCTGTGGGCACCAGGTGATGTCCACTTCCATAGAACCATTTTCTCCGGGGAGTCGTTCCTTCGTATATCCTGTACTGAAAGGCAGAGTGCCTCTGAATTGCCTGGGTCGTTGACTTGTAATGTCAACAGCAGTTAGGTCCACCACTACATGGAGCGTGCAACCAAACGGGACCGCAACGAAAGACCGGGCCAGCGGAAGGAAACAATGTCCGTTGTGGAAGCAGACTGCTTGAGCCCTCCTTTCACCGCGGCTGAAGAGCACACTCCCGACTTCGAAGCATTCAGAGCGTGCAGTGACTGTACCGTAGACGGTGGCATCGCTGGTTACCTCGTGGATCTCCAGCCTGACCTGCACTTTTGCCTCAAGGGCGTTGTTCATCACCGCATAAGTGATCTTTATGTTCCGACCGGGATATGCACTATTGTTGATGCTCCGGCTCACGAGCTTGGGAGTGTCCTTAACCTCGGCGGCGTACTCTGGATTGTTGCCATCCCATTCCCAGTAGATGTTACCGCCATCACTAACGTCGCTGTTGCCACTGCCTGCAGTGACGACGGGAATGTCAACTTGGATGGCGAAGTTGCCGTATGCGCAGATGGGTTTGTAGGGTCCAGCAAGCACCAAATCGACCAGACCCTGCAGCATGGATTATGTACAAGCATGAAGTATTATTGTTTGTATGCATATTGCATAGAGAGAGAGACATAAAGAGAGACGTACCGCTTCTCGTTGCTCATCCTCGTGCCTGTAGATAATCTGGCCTCGTTTTCCATCGAAGACGGTGATGGTCGTGCCCAACACACACAAGTTAGCACTTACGGCCAACAGCTCCACCCGGGGTCGGCCATAGCCAGAGGCTTGAGGTTCGGAGCCCTTGTAAGCTGGCCAAAGCAGATACTCGGGTGCGTTGAGCACCAGCTTAACATGTTTAATGACTTCGAGTGCATTATAGTCGGCGGTGATGACCCGGTCACTCCCTGACGGCGGCGTATCTTCAGGCCATTCCATGTAGCCGCTGCTCCTCCACTGCAGCAGCGCGCGTGACATGCGGCACCAGTTCCACTTTCTTGCGAAGAGCAAGAAATTATTGTTGCTGTCAATGGGTTGGATCTCGTTGTTGCTCCTCCAGCCACTAACGACCATTTCTTGTTGAGGAATCATCCTTGCAGCCTCGCAGGCCATGAAAACCATGCCGGCCAGTGCCAGCCTGTTGCCCGCTTCATCATACTCCTTATCTGGATAGTGCGACAGCCTGCGCACCGCATCTATGGTGAAGTTCTTGTTCAGCCTCTTGACGCCTAGGCCACCGGCAATGCTTCTGTAGCTGACACCCCAAGGTAGCCTCCTAGCTCTGTAATTAGCTGGGAGCATCAGGGCGCTATTCTCGTCCGTGTCGGTTACCTCATACCACTCTCCATTCTTGTTCATGAAGCCTTTAAGGTACAAATTGTCATCCCGAATGACTATGGTCGTCGTGGACATTTCCTCGCCTTCAACTTGAATCTTGACGTGAATCCATCTGGACGGTTGCCTAGCACGTGGCTTGGCGAGCAGTGGATGTTCTTGGGTGGAGGACAGATTTGGATCATAGTGCCTACCCATGATATCCTCACGGTGTTTGTGCTCAGCGAGAATGCGACGTATGGCCATTATGAAACCATTGTATGACATTTCATCTCGGATGGTGTACTCTACTTCAGGTTCAGGGAGATGCCAAGGCATCATTTCGACCTGCAGATGTGTAATTTATATATATATACATTAGTAACTGAGATAGGAAAAACGGTAATACATGTCTTCATTGTTAATTTGGCCCAAGCAACTAGTGCTCGCCAATCTCTTCAGTAATAGTGTTTGTCACCTTCATTGACTGACGACTTGGTCCTGGAGGAGCATTACCAACATCTTCACTTAGTCGTGCGGTAGCCATTCCAGTCTGTAGTATAATGATCAGTCAGTCGACAATAATATGTAGTATATATGTAGTATATTCAAAGCAAAGGCAAGAATTGGTCGCTGCTGGCCTGCTGCTCCAAATGTATTTGAGGCCCAATAAGAATCAGCCCATTTAGTCCTATAGCTGCTGCTGCTCCCTTCATATATACATAATAAGATACGGTTATGCGAAGCGTCGTCGAGGAGTCGCGCCGAGCCGCCGACAGCGCCGTCGCTCTGGCTTCCTCGGTTTCTCGCCCAAACTGTTCGTCTTCCTATTGTAGATCTCCTTCGCCAATCGCCAGTTCGCCGGATGCCGGAGGCCGTCGTTGTGGCCGGCCAGCCGTGGCACCGTCGCTGTGCACGGATGCCACAGGATGCAGCAACAGCCAGCAGGTAGTCCGTAGTCATAAATCATCCCGTGATATTTTTCTTATCTAATTAACCGTCACTAGTGATTCTAAATTTCCCTTCACAATTTCAGTCAATTTAAATTGATAGAAATGTAATTTTTTTTGTTAAGACTTGTGAAACATGATACTACTATTATATATGCGAAAACCATATAGTATGGCAATGAGTTCTACTTTGCTTTGTTCATTGCCCCCCGTCCTCAAATCCTGGCTCCGCCCATGGGCAGATCTACAGGGTATCCTGCATATTACGACGTTTGACCGGCCTCCGTCAGGAGTGAAGTCACGGTCCCAAGCGCGTACTGCGGCACACCTGCGCCGCTGCGCATGTCTGCCTTCACGACTTGCGAGTGCTATCCCATCCAAGCCGCCAAGCGCCGGACCCGTGCCTACTGTCCTCGTTGTCCAATCGCAAAGCCAGCACCCAACGAGAGCCTCAGACCTTGGCCACGCCGGCGGCGGAGGGTGTCCAATCAGAGTCACCCCAAGCTTTAGAATACATAAGTTAATTGGTGTTAGGGCACTCACAATGCAGTTTATTTATCACCCTCCTATTTATAGTTTTTTTTTATGTAGCATTGTATTTATTGAAGAGAGAGGAAGAAAAACCAAGACTCAAAGTCTTATTTAGACTCCAAGTTTATGATATCTTCGAGATAATAAATAGGCTTAAATTTTATGGTAGAGTCTGCATTGTGAGTGCCCTTATTAATTCAGTATGGATCGAAATTTGAGATAGAAGACAGTACTACTGGATTTACTAGACCAAGGAGCTAAATAATTCCACCGCAAGTAGTAATCCGGCAAGCATATATGCTTGCAAATCTGACTGGTAACACAGCTTTGCGTTTCTTGATTTAATCTTCTTACTTTTCTAAGAAATTTGTCTAATTAATTACCTATCATTAGTTTGTGTATATCATGGAGGCCAGCGAGTTTACTTATGATTATTTGTGTATTTCACCAAATATCAGTATCAGATATTCATATCATGTGGTTTTTATAATCATAGCAGATTACATCATTTGTGATTCTCTACGAACTACTATTCTATCATTCTAATCACATGTGAGATATTGCTTCTCTATTTTTATAATCGAGACATTCATATTTCATTCTTTTAGAAAGGCCAAGAAAGATAGACAGTTAGCATTGTAAGTCTCTTATTCTCTTCTATGCCTACATTTTGAATTATCAGCATAGTGTTTGAACTATTTATGTTGTAATTTATCGAAGCTTCAAAATTAATTTTCAAATTTAAGACTTATCATATTAGTGCATGTACACCAAATTATGTTATAAATTTTACGATTCCTCACTGAATTGATAAATGTTTTTACCGAATTGCATAAGAAAATTTTCGTGTGGCATATCCTGAGGTAAAATACTAGATCCGCCACTGGCTCCGCCCAGCCAAGTTGGTTCTTCCATGCTCCTCAATGCGGCTTGGGCGACAGGGTCGGGCTTCTTCTCCTCCTCCTTCTTGTCCTCGCTGACCTCGACAAGCTGCACGCCGCCCATCTTCCTGCGCAGGTCGGTGGTGAGCTTGATGAGGTCGACGCCCTCGCCGATGATGACGACCTGGTCCTTGCCGTCGCCGGCGATGGACACGGACTCGACCCCAACCGCACGCGCCACCAGCGCCATGGCCTTGGACCGGGACTTGTCGCTCGCCATCGGCACCTTGATCACGATCTTTTGCTGCAGAGTCAGGAGAGACACGCAGGCCGTGTCAGTTAATTGCTCTACTTTGAGCTGGGACTAGGAGCAGCGCACAAAGACAAAGGGTGGATGACGCTGATGCAGAGCAGGTACCTTGGCCATGGCTGATTTAAAAATAAAGGATAGGGGAAAACAAGAGAACGGCAATCCAAAAAATTATAGATGCATTGGAGATTATTAGGGAGAGAGAAATAAAGGGAAAGCACTAATTAATAACATTAACTAGCTAATTAATACTAATAAGAACAAAGTAGAGGGGGGAGATAGCATAAACATTGTCATCAACAAGTAATACAAACAAATAAAATATTAATTAGTAACATCATTACATATTGTTAATTGTTAGATGATCAATGTCTCTGTAACAACCGTGTAGTACACGGCTAGCCTTGGCGTATGTGTTTGTTACAATGTACCTAGGTGTAGAGAGTTTGTAGCGTATTCCTAACCAACTCTGGTTGAGTTTGTTGTAATCGTATTCACCTTGTACACGCCACGATAGGGGCTTTTCCTATCCTATATAGACACGGAACCGAGCAGCGGGGAGGGGTAGCTCATTAACCCCATCATCTCGTTTTACATGGTATCACGAGCCTCATAGATCCTAGCGGACTCCCATGGCATTCACCGCTTCCTCCTCCTCCACAGCGCAACAATTCTCCTCCCTCGGTGTTTTTCTCCTACCGCCAAGTGAGAAGCTCACCAGAGCGAATCATGTCCCATGGAAAGCGCAGGTGCTGTCTGCGCTCCGTGGTGCCCAACTCGCCGAGTTCGTTGATCCGGCGGTGGTGGCACCAGATGAATATCTCCCGCCCAAGGGGGATGCCAAGAAGCCTCAAGACGATGGCATGAAGGAAGAACCTCCGGTGAAGAATCCGGAGTATGGCGTGTGGATAGCAAAGGATCAAATTGTCCTGAGCTACATCCTGTCCAATCTAGGACGGGAGGTCCTTGCACAAGTCTCCACCAAGATCACAGCTGCCACGGCGTGGGCGGCCATTGAGGAGATGTTTGCATCTCAGAGTCGTGCACGACTCATGACCACCAGGATGGCCCTGGCCACTGCCTCCAAGGGTACGTCCTCGATCAGTGATTATTTTACTAAGATGAAGGGCCTCGCAGATGACATGGCGTCGGCCGGAAGAAAACTTGAAGATGATGAACTGATCTCCTATATCCTCACCGGGCTGGATCTTGATTTTGACCCGGTGGTCACCTCCATCACGGCGCGGGTGGAGCCGATCACCTTAGGAGAACTCTACACCCAGCTCACTACCTACGAGCAGCGCCATGAGCCGAAAAGCTACACTGGTGGGCAGTCGTCCTCAGCCAACATGGCTGCTAAAGGTGGGCGCAACAACAGCAGTCCCCGTGGTGGGGGTCGCTCGGGCCGCGGGAGCATCAACCGCGGTGGAAAGGGCGGACGTGGAAGCAACTTCATCCAAGGCCAGATGTGTCAGGTCTACGGCAAGGAAGGACATCCAGCATGGCAGTGCTTCAAGCGCTATGATGCCTCCTACAATGGACCTCCGCAACAACAGAAGACTGCATCTACGGCGACAACCAACTACGGAGTAGATACCAACTGGTACATGGACTCCGGGGCCTCAGATTACATTACCGGGGAACTTGACAAGCTTATTGTTCACGACAAATATCACGGTGGCGAGTGTGTTCATGCTGCAAATGGATCTGGTATGAAGATTTCTCATGTTGGTCATAGTACTTTGCATTCCCCATCTAGTACTTTCCATCTTAATAATGTGCTTCATGTTCCATCTGCTAGTAAAAGTCTCGTTTCAGTTAACAAGTTCACTCGTGACAACAATATCTATCTTGAGTTTCACCCTGACCACTTTGTTGTTAAGGAACTGAAGACGAGGAAAACTCTCCTCAAAGGTCCATGTGAAGGTGGTCTCTACCCTATCAAGTCTGCTTCGGGTAGCTCATCCAGGAATAAAGAAGCTCTTGGTGCTTTCAAGGCTTCTACGTCAGTCTGGCATCATAGGCTAGGTCATCCTGCTGATCCCATTGTCCAGCAAATTCTTAGTCGGCACAAGCTTAGTTTTGTTAAAGAGTCGAATAATAAACATGTGTGTGATGCGTGTCAGCAAGGCAAAAGTCATCAATTGCCTTACCCAAGGTCTACCAGTGTGTCAACTAGTCCCCTGGACTTAGTGTTCTCTGATGTTTGGGGTCCAGCTCCCTCATCAGTTGGTCGTTTTTCATACTATGTGAGTTTTATTGATGACTACTCGAAATATACATGGATCTACCTTCTCCGTCATAAATCTGAGGTGTTTCAATGTTTTCGTGAGTTTCAAGCTCTTGTTGAACGGCAATTTAATCGCAAAATCCTAGCTATGCAAATGGATTGGGGAGGTGAATATAGATCCTTGAACTCCTTTTTTAGTCATATTGGAATCTCGCATCACATATCCTGTCCACGCACACACCAGTAGAACGGCTCTGCTGAAAGAAAACATCGCCACATTGTGGAGATGGGGCTGACTCTCCTAGCTCATGCATCAATGCCGATAAAGTTTTGGGATGAAGCATTTTTAACAACCGTTTTTCTCATAAATTGGCTTCCTACACGAGTCATTGATAATGAAACACCTCTTTATCGTCTCTATAAGCAGGAACCAGATTACTCCTTCCTTCGTGCGTTTGGATGTGCGTGTTGGCCCAATCTACGACCCTACAATAATCACAAGCTTCAATTCAGATCCAAGCAATGTGTTTTCTTAGGGTATAGCAATTCCCATAAAGGCTTTAAGTGCCTAGATATTAAAGAAGGGCATGTGTATATTTCCCGGGATGTAGTGTTCGATGAACAAGTTTATCCTTTCTCCACTCTTGGTCCAAATGCAGGTGCACGACTTCGTCGAGAGCTTGCCTTGCTTCCTGATGTGTTGCTTAATCCGTCATCTAATTTTGGGGATGCATTGCTACATGATGAACATGTGACTTCTTCTAACCACACTAACGCCGAACCTAGGATAAGATATGATTACTGCAGGAACAGACGGGAGCAGCAGCAGAAAAGAAACGGCGTCGACCGGTGAAAATCCGGTGGAAACGGTGGCGTTGGCACTTCTATCATGCTTCAACACGGCTGTCTCCCTGGAGGGGGCAGCGCGGCCTCCGATGCTGATCTTCTTGCTCCAGCGAGGGAATGTCTAGGCGAATCTGTCTCGGGATCGCCATCGGTCCAATCTCCGTCGACATCGCCTGCTGCAGGAATCTCTGGTGATGGATCCTCTATGCCAACTTTGGTGCCGCACCTCTCCACTGCTGTGCCATCATCGCCACAATCTAATCCCACTGCTGATCAAGGTGGATCTAGAGCGGTACCTGATGGATCTGATGCGGCATCACCTCCTGCGACATCTGGTGAGTCTTCAACATTGCCACCTGTTCAACGACCGGTCACCCGAGCACAACACGGCATCTCGAAGCCAAAGCTATATACGGATGGGACTGTCAGGTGGGGAATGATCTCTACAGTGTCAGATGATGAACCAGCTTTCACTATCAACAGCTTTGGCGGATCCCAAGTGGAAAGCAGTGATGGATGCAAAATGTGCAGCGCTTCTCCGAAATAAAACCTGGCATCTTGTGCCTAAACCGAAAGGAAGAAACATCATCGGGTGAAGTGGGTTTATAAAGTTAAACGGAAAGCAGATGGCTCTATTGATCGCTACAAAGCACGTTTGGTCGCAAAAGGATATAAGCAACAGTACGGAATCGACTACGAGGACACATTTAGTCCTGTAGTCAAAGCAGCTACCATCCGTCTCATTCTCTCAATAGCAGTTTCCCATGGGTGGTCTTTGCGTCAACTAGACGTCCAGAATGCTTTTTTGCATGGAATCCTGAATGAAGAAGTATACATGTATCAACCCCCTGGGTACTCTGATAAGTCACATCCTTCCTATGTATGCAGA
Source organism: Eremochloa ophiuroides (assembly GCA_038502445.1). Lineage (NCBI taxonomy): Eukaryota > Viridiplantae > Streptophyta > Magnoliopsida > Poales > Poaceae > Eremochloa > Eremochloa ophiuroides. The sequence goes on along the minus strand of JAHLJS010000007.1, from coordinate 7,362,911 downwards.
CTTGACAAAGCATTATATGGGTTAAAACAGGCACCTCGGGCCTGGTATGCCAGATTATGTGCGAAACTGGTTGATCTGGGATTTACCCCATCAAAGGCGGATACCTCACTCTTCTTCTTTCGCAGAGGAACTCTGATCATGTTTATATTGGTCTACGTGGATGATATCATTGTGGCCAGCTCTGACCCCAAAGGAACCAAGGCACTATTAGATGATCTTCAGGCAGACTTTGCTCTTAAGGACCTAGGTGACCTTCATTACTTCCTCAGTATAGAAGTGAAGAGAAATCAGAATGGCGTGTTCCTATCCCAAGGACGATATGTTGCTGACATTCTTGCTCGGTCCGGCATGACCAAGTGTAAATCTGTTGATACACCGCTGCTGAGCACTCAGAAGCTTAGTATCAAGGATGGTGAGTCTCTTGGCCCAGAGGACTCAACTAAGTATAGGAGCTTGGTCGGGGCACTCCAATACTTGACCTTGACCCAGCCTGATATTTCTTTCGCAGTAAATAAGGTATGCCAATTCCTTCATTCACCTACCACAGTTCATTGGAGTGCAGCGAAACGTATTCTCAGGTACGTGCAGGGCACTGTCAACTTTGGCCTAAGGCTTAGAGCCTCTTCGTCCATGATGGTCAGTGCATTCTCCGATGCTGATTGGGCAGGATGTGTTGATGATCGGCAGTCAACGGGTGGATTCGCAGTGTTCCTAGGTGGAAACTTGATCTCCTGGGCAGCACGTAAACAAGCTACTGTGTCTAGGTCCAGCACGGAGGCTGAATACAAGGCGCTTGCAAACGCAACAGTAGAAATGATGTGGATACAAAAGCTTTTGACCGAGCTAGGCATTTCGCATCCTCGCACAGCAAGACTCTGGTGTGACAACCTTGGAGCCAAGTATCTATCGGCAAACCTAGTTTTCCGTGCTCGTACAAAACATATTGAAATTGATTTTCACTTTGTGAGAGAACAAGTTGCTCAAGAATTGCTGGATATTTGGTTCATAAATTCTGATGATCAAGTTGCTGATGGTTTTACCAAGGCATTACCATTGCAAAGCTTCTCCAGTTTCGACGCAATCTTAACCTTCATAGTGGCTAAGATTGAGAGGGGATGTTAGATGATCAATGTCTATGTAACAACCATGTAGTACACGGTTAGCCTAGGCGTATGTGTTTGTTACAATGTACCTAGGTGTAGAGAGTTTGTAGCGTATTCCTAACCAACTCCGGTTGAGTTTGTTGTAATCGTATTCACCTTGTACACGCCACGATAGGGGCTTTTCCTATCCTATATAAACACGGAACCGAGCACCGGGGAGGGGTAGCTCGTTAACCCCAATTATTCATCTCGTTTTACATTAATTGAGGGAGGTTACTAGTAGAGCATGCAGGAGGTTGGCGGGTGCCAGGCCCCCCTCGCCCCACTTCCCTCCGCCCCTGCCTGCCGTGAAGTAGTACTCCATGGCCCTCAACAGCTCATCTGGATCCGCCATCCACACCCAACAAGAGAGGAATTCAGAGGACTCACACGACGTGCATAGTGCAACTATCAAGGCTGTCGAGAATGCACGAGTCACCCAGGAGGAGCTTGGTCCCATCCCCATTCCACCCCTCCAGTGGAACATTCTCCATGGTACCTTGATGTGATACACCACACAGACTCGGTGGTACCCCCTACCGAGCAACATGGACGCAGAGGGAGGTTGGAGCCCCTAATATATCTAGATGGAGGCCTTGCAGAGGGCGCGGTCAAGCTCCCGTGCCAGCTTGAAGACGAGGATGAAAGCATCTAGCTTGTGGCATGTCACTCGGATGTTGTAGTAGCAGAGAACGTGTGCGGCTGCATGCTCACTGCGTAGGTCACCCCTCCAGCATGCTTGGGTTGTAGCCGTCCTGAGGCACATGGACGACGACGACATGGGTCAACAGGCAGGTTGCCTGTTGAGCCATAGTCTTAGTGGCCAGGATGGCAACGCAGCCAATGGCAGGGCGGTGCTGCTCCTGGCTGGGAACGTACACTATTGTAGGTGACTTGGGTGGTGGGGTGTAGGCAGAGTTTGGTGTGGGCTGGTTTTGGTGTCGGAGCAGTGGGAATAGGGATGAAAACGGGACGGATATTTCCCGATATCTATCCCTCCCGAAATTGTCAAAACCCAATATGGATATTCGATATCTGAATCCAAACATTTAATATTCGACCATATCCGAATCCGAATACTCAAAATAACATTTTTTGTAAGTATATGAGATAGATATCAATATCCGTAATGGTCCGTATCCGGATGTAATATCCGTTTAAAAATATGGGACAGAATGTGGGATATGGGAAAAAAAAACAGGATCACTAGTATCCGTTTGTATCCGATCCGGTTTTATCCCTAAATGGGAAGGCAATTCTGCTATGGATTCTTTTGGATGGGAAAGTGAGTCTGGATAGGAGGCTTCATAACTAGAATTTTAAACTTCTCCTAGTGATCTGGGATTTTTCTAGTGTTTTAGCATTGAAAATTTAATATAAACATTGCCTACCAAATGCCTCCTGGTGAGGATTCCCGTGTGCTATCATTAGTGGCAGTGTTTTACTACACTTAATAACACTAGAAGAATTCCACCATTTAGCTGAGATTGGTGCCGGCGCCGAGCTCAGCAGAAGGGTGCAAGGTGGCCAACGCCACCTGGCCCGTAGGCAGTGGGGAGGATCCCGGTATTGGGCGACTTGGTGATCTGAGCTGGGACACTGGTAGCAACGTCCGACGAGCATCCTTTTAAAGGCATCCTGATCTATTGGGGTAGGTCCCGAAGCGCCGTCTCTCACCACTGTCTTCGTCTTCCCTAGAGTCGCCATATGTGCAGCTACATCCTTCCCTAACTAGTGCACTTTCTTTGCCTGTTTACATTTTGCTGAAAGCTGGTCATCCTGGCTCACTATAACTTCGGAGCTCTCTCCCCTCTCTCCCAGCATCCGGCAGGTGGGTAGTAAAGGGGCTTTCCAGAGGGCATGGTCGGCTTCTTGGTGAACTAACAGCAAACAACACAGCTACTGTAAAACTGAAGATTGACAACATGTCAGCTATAGCTCTGAGCAAGAATCCGATTCACCATGATAGAAGCAATCACATTGATGTGAAGTTTCTCTACATCAGAGTGCATTGACAATGGCATTGTGGAAGTTGCTCATGTAGAAACTGCTGAGCAGTTGGCCGATACTCTGACCAAAGCTCTTGGCCGTGTCAAGTTCATTGAGATGAACAATCTCAGAGTCGGCTCGGTGCAGAAGATTTAGGGGGTGATTTGTTAGTTTAAATCTTTGCACTTTTATCTGTAATTTTGTTTCAGCATGTGTCGAGTCATGTAAGTAGGATAGCTGGTTAGATCGAGTCGTGTGTGGGTTGGAGTCGGGCGTAGCCCACGGCATGGCCAGGTGCTGAGTTCGGTCAGCGCCATGCCGCCCATGGCGGGCACGTCGCGTGGCGTCGCTTGGAAATAGGCGTCACGCACTAGGCGGTGTGGCGTGAATCTCGATAGTGTGTGTTCCAATAATAAGGAAAGAAAACACAGAAAAACGCTGTGAAGTTGGGCAGCACCAAAACTGCCATTCTCTCGTGTGCGTGTGTGTTCGACGTTCTCGTCTCGCCGGCAGCATCGTGCTCGAACCGGGGCATCTCCCGGTTTCAACAAGTGGCATTGGTGCTGTAGGTTTATGTTCTATAGCAGATCAATTAGCCCACCTCGACAACCAGCGCGCAAGAAGCTTGTGCTCACCCCTCAGAGGCGTCCAGTGCCGGAGATGTCGACGAGCAGCGAGAAGGAGGCGGCCATGGAGCGCGCGATGCAGGTGGCGGCGGGGAATCTCACCTGGCGATGCTGACCCGCACCAATTACCATGAGTGGTCGCTGCTGATGCAGATGAACCTTGAAGGTATGCGGTTGTGGGATGCGATCGAGTCATCCAAGGTGGAGAGGCAGCAAGACCGCCTAGCTCTGGCGTCCATGATCCGCGGCGTTCCGAAGGAGCTGCACGCTGTGCTAGAGGCGAAGAAGAGTGCGAAGGAGGCGGTGAAGATGATGCGGTTGGGAGCGGATCGCGTCAAGAAGGTCAATTCCCAAAAACCCATACGAAAGTTTGAGACGATCGCGTTCCGTGAAGCGGAGACAATCGAAGACTTCGCCGTCCACATCACCGATATCGCCACCAATCTGCAGGCACTCGGGGAGACCAGCGTCGATGACTCCAGGGTGGTCAAGAAGTTTCTTCGTGTCGTCTCGGCACGCTACAATCAGGTGGCGGTCGTGATTGAGATGTTTTGCGACATGAAGACGCTGACGATCGAAGAGCTCGTGGGGCGACTCCGAGCTGCTGAGGATCGATTCGAGCCCATGGTGGATCAGGTCACTGACAAGGCCGGTCGGCTTCTGCTGACCGAGGAAGACTGGGCGGCCAGGAACAAACATCGCCTCTAGTCCAAGTCGTCATCATCTGGCAGCAAGAATGGTGCACACTCCGACGACAAATGGAAGGCTGAGACGAGCAATGACTCCGGCGTAAGGCTCACGTCCATGAGCACGCCACGACGCAAGGGGAAGTGCAAGAACTATGGCATTTATGGCCACTGGGACAAGGAGTGCAAGAAGCCACCGAGGAAGGAGGAGCGGTAGGAGTGGCAGGAGGCCGCTCACGCGCTGAAGGCTGACGTCGAGCCGACACTGCTGCTGACGGAGGTCTACAGCGTCGTCCAAACTTCCCCGACGCAGAGCGTGTTCCTGAACCAGGAACGCAGGTTCCCAGGGGAGTACACTGACGGTACATGGATCCTCGATACGGGCGCAACAAACCACATGAGGGGTTGCCGTGCTGCGCTGCAATCACTCGACGAGACGGTGCGTGGCGCCATTCGCTTCGGAGATGGGTCAAAGGTGGAGATCTGTGACCTTGGCGCCGTGACGGTCTCAGGCAAGAACCAGGAACACAGAGTTCTGACAGAGGTATATTATGTTCCATCGTTGAAATGCAATATTATAAGTCTCGGAAAGTTGGAAGAGGGAGGATGCAGAATCTAGATTGACAAGGGCGTGCTCCAAGTGTTTGAACGGGAGAGGGCTATTCTAGTCCAGGCAACTCGCAAGAACAGGCTGTACACTATGAAGCCTACCTTGTATGTACCGGTTTGTCTCATGTCCAAGATGGAAGAAGAAGCATGGCGCTGGCATGCCTGTTATGGGTACGGGACCTGGGAGCGAAGGAGATGGTTGACGACTACAGCAGGTTCATGTGGCTCGAGCTGCTAGGAAGGACGAAGCATTCCAGTACTTCAAGAAGGTGCAGGCAGTAGCTGAACATGAGCATGGACGCCTTCTGAAGGCGTTCAGGAGCGACCGCGGTGGTGAGTTCAATTTGAGCATGTTCACTGCATACTATACTGAGCAGGGCATAAAGCACAACACCATGGCGTCATACTCGCCTCAACAAATCGGCGTTGTTGAGCATCGGAACCAGTCCGTGGTCGAGATGGCACGGTGCTTACTGAAAAGCATGAAAGTGCCGATCAAGTTTTGGGGAGAAGCTGTCAAGACGGCGGTGTACATCCTGAACCAGTTGCTCACACGAAGCCTGGAGGGGAAGATTCCGTTCGAGGCCTGGTACGGCAAGAAACCAGGTGTTCGCCATTTGCGTACCTTTGGGTGCGTGGCCTACGTCAAGCGCGTCGGCCCTGGCATCACCAAATTGGCGGACAGATCAGTTCCGGGGGTGTCCTTCGGCTATGAACCCGGGACCAAGGCCTATAGAGTGTATGATCATGTGGGCAAGAAGCTGATAGTCACTAGAGACGTGATCTTCGATGAGAAGAAGGCATAGAACTGGGCAGTGGACGGCGTGACCACGGTCGAAGCCGCAGCACCACTGACAGTGCACTATCAGGACATTGTTGGTGGTCCGACAATAGCGCCGGCGCCTGAATCAGTACAAGGAGAGCCATCATCACCTGAGCCACAACATCCGACGACCGAAGGTGGATCACCGGCGACACCACTGCAGCCCAATGAGGACCATGACGTGGCAGAACTCACCCCAGCTCCAGTTCAAGCCCAGTGGGCAACACCACCATCTGAAGGAGCTGAAGATTCAGAAGGGGTAGCGCTGCTTTTCAGATCCATATCAGACCTCCTTGACACCACTGAGGAGGTAACGGATTTCGAATACAGTGAAGTGTGTTAAGCTGCTGCAGATGAGCCCACAGGAATTGAAGCAGGTCTAGCCGAGGATTGCTGGAAGAAAGCGATGGAAGCTGAACAAGCAGCAATCAAAGAGAATCACACCTTAGGAGCCAAGCAGGTTGCCTACTGGACAGCATGCAATTGGGCTGAAATGGGTGTTTAAAGTCAAGAAGGACCCTGCAGGGAGGGTTGTGAAGTATAAGCTCGCTTAGTAGCAAAGGGTTATGCTCAACGAGAAGGAATTGATTTTGATGAAGTGTATGCACCAGTGGCTCGCATTGAGACAGTCTGATTGATCCTAGCACTAGCAGCACATGGTGGTTGGCAAGTGCATCACATGGATGTTAAGTCGGCCTTTCTAAATGGTGAGCTGAAAGAGGAAGTGTATGTCAGTCAACCGCCTGGTTTTGTGATTGGAGATGGTCAGGAACAGGTTCTGAAACTGCACAAAGCATTGTATGGCTTGAGTCAGGCACCAAGAGCATGGAATGCTCGTATTGACAAGGAGCTGATCCAGCTTGGGTTTGTGAGAAGTAACTACGAGCATGCAGTTTACAGAAGAGGCACTAGAAACTCCTTTCTGATAATAGAAGTTTATGTGGATGATCTAATCATTGCAGGCCCTAGAGTTGAAAACATTAACAATTTCAAGAAGCAGATGCAGCACAGATTCAGCATGAGTGACTTGGGCTTGTTAAGCTACTATCTAGGAATTGAAGTGAAACAAGAGGCAGATGGCATTTCAGTTTGTCAGAGTTCCTATGCAGCCAAGATACTAGAGGTAGCAGGAATGTCCAAATGTAATCCTACCAAAACACCACTCGAGGTAGGAATGAACTTGAGCAAGAAAAATGCAGGAGAGCCTATAGATGCTACAAAGTATAGGTACCTCATTGGAAGTCTGACGTATCTTGTGAATACTAGGCCTGATCTTGCTCATTCTATGGGGCTTGTAAGCAGATACATGGAAGCACCAGGGAGGCAGCATTGGAAGGCAGTAAAACACATTCTCAGATATATCAAAGGAACATTGGGACATATGGCTCCACAGGGGGGAGGCAGTCTCCACAGGGACAGGGGCCACCGGCCGGATCTGGCACAAATGCGTGGGCTGGGCTGGTGGTGGACCCCGGCGCCAGGATGGCCGCCAGCGGTGGGGGGTGGGTAGGCGCTCGCTCATCACTCATAAATTAAGTGTAGTCTTCAATTAACGTTTTTTTTGTGGATTCAATAACGTTTACCTTTGCTGAGCGACTTGGTTTGAGAGGAACAGTATGACTTTGGGCTCCAATCTCTTCACTGATTTTCAACGGTTGGTCTGCAGGAGTCATTTCAGTCTGTAGCACATAATGATCAATCAATAAATTGCATGATTATTCGGAAAAGAAGAACAAAACTGATAATAAATGCCATCTATGTTTGTTGCAACTAACTACACTGGTTGACAATCTCTTCAATATATAAACGCTTACCACCACTGAGTGACCAGTACAAGATTTCTGCTTGGCAATATCTTCACTGATTTGGTCCGGTGCGTGTGCAGTATCCGTTTCGATCTGTAGTATAATGATACAAGTCAACAGACGATCGGCATGATGTAGTAGATGGTAACAGTAAGTGGTGGTCACCCTAATTATATCTTTATTAGGTCCTGTTCGTTTGTTCTCAAAATTGAAGGGATTCAAGAGAATTGGAGGGGTTGAGGGAGATTTTGACTAAGAGGATTTAATCTCCCCAACCCGTTCCAATTGCTTTGGATTTGGGACCAAAATGAACAATGCCCTTAATTTTACCTTCGGTTCCAGTTTAGGAGAGCTCGACCCATGTCTGGCTTCGTCGGTTCCTTCTTCTGTGCCAAAATCAAAAGAAGTTAAAGAAACGTTTGTACCATACAGGCGAGTTTCAGGCTGTGGGCACCAGGTGATGTCCACTTCCATAGAACCATTTTCTCCGGGGAGTCGTTCCTTCGTATATCCTGTACTGAAAGGCAGAGTGCCTCTGAATTGCCTGGGTCGTTGACTTGTAATGTCAACAACAGTTAGGTCCACCACTACATGGAGTGTGCAACCAAACGGGACCGCAACGAAAGACCGGGCCAGCGGAAGGAAACAATGTCCGTTGTAGAAGCAGACTGCTTGAGCCCACCTTTCACCACGGCTGAAGAGCACACTCCCGACTTCGAAGCATTCAGAGCGTGCAGTGACTGTACCGTAGACAGTGGCATCGCTGCTTACCTCACGGATCTCCAGCCTGACCTGCACTTTTGCCTCAAGGGCGTTCTTCATCACCGCATAAGTGATCTTTATGTTCCGACCGGGATATGCACTATTGTTGATGCTCCGGCTCACGAGCTTGGGAGTGTCCTTAACCTCGGCGGCGTACTCTGGATTGTTGCCATCCCATTCCCAGTAGATGTTACCGCCATCACTAACGTCGCTGTTGCCACTGCCTGCAGTGACGACGGGAATGTCAACTTGGATGGCGAAGTTGCCGTATGCGCAGATGGGTTTGTAGGGTCCAACAAGCACCAAATCGACCTGACCCTGCAGCATGGATTATGTACAAGCATGAAGTATTATTGTTTGTATGCATATTGCATAGAGAGAGACATAAAGAGAGACGTACCGCTTCTCGTTGCTCATCCTCGTGCCTGTAGATAATCTGGCCTCGTTTTCCATCGAAGACGGTGATGGTCGTGCCCAACACACACAAGTTAGCACTTATTACGGCCAACAGCTCCACCCGGGGTCGGCCATAGCCAGAGGCTTGAGGTTCGGAGCCCTTGTAAGCTGGCCAAAGCAGATACTCGGGTGCGTTGAGCACCAGCTTAACATGTTTAATGACTTCGAGTGCATTATAGTCGGCGGTGATGACCCGGTCACTCCCTGACGGCGGCGTATCTTCAGGCCATTCCATGTAGCCGCTGCTCCTCCACTGCAGCAGCGCGCGTGACATGCGGCACCAGTTCCACTTTCTTGCGAAGAGCAAGAAATTATTGTTGCTGTCAATGGGTTGGATCTCGTTGTTGCTCCTCCAGCCACTAACGACCATTTCTTGTTGAGGAATCATCCTTGCAGCCTCGCAGGCCATGAAAACCATGCCGGCCAGTGCCAGCCTGTTGCCCGCTTCATCATACTCCTTATCTGGATAGTGCGACAGCCTGCGCACCGCATCTATGGTGAAGTTCTTGTTCAGCCTCTTGACGCCTAGGCCACCGGCAATGCTTCTGTAGCTGACACCCCAAGGTAGCCTCCTAGCTCTGTAATTAGCTGGGAGCATCAGGGCGCTATTCTCGTCCGTGTCGGTTACCTCATACCACTCTCCATTCTTGTTCATGAAGCCTTTAAGGTACAAATTGTCATCCCGAATGACTATGGTCGTCGTGGACATTTCCACGCCTTCAACTTGAATCTTGACGTGAATCCATCTGGACGGTTGCCTAGCACGTGGCCTGGCGAGCAGAGGATGTTCTTGGGTGGAGGACAGATTTGGATCATAGTGCCTACCCATGATATCCTCACGGTGTTTGTGCTCAGCGAGAATGCGACGTAGGGCCATTATAAAACCATTGTATGACATTTCATCTCGGATGGTGTACTCTACTTCAGGTTCAGGGAGATGCCAAGGCATCATTTCGACCTGCAGATGTATAATTTATATATATTAGTAACTGAAATAGGAAAAACGCTAATACATGTCTTCATTGTTAATATGTCTTCAGTAATATTTTTCACCTCCATTGAGTGACGACTTGGTCCTGGAGGAGCATTACCAACATCCTCACTTGGTCGTGCGGTAGCCATTCCAGTCTGTAGTATAATGATCAGTCAGTCGACATGATTATATTTATTAAAAGACAAACACAAGCGAAAATAAATGCACTCAATTATGTGCAACGGGCAGTGACGCCAATCTCTACGATAATGCATGTTTACCTCTGGGTACCAGTCAATCTTCACTTCGACTTCATTGCCATCATTGTCCTCGTGACGTCGACGAGGAATTCCATTGGCGAAGTCAAGATTAGCTTTCAAAGGAAGATTGTGTCAGCAACACTACTGCTGCAGCACAGTCTACTTCTGCTACTAATCAGGAGGATGGAGACGGCCAGGAACCAGCACGGCCCAGGAGGCCCGTGAAGCCCAATCGAAACATCGTCGGCCCGGAGTGGAGCAACTATCTCGTACTTAAGCCTGTGTATTGAGAGAGTTGGGGAGGAAAATTGTAAACACAAAACACTGAACTCTCAAATCGAATCTTCCTCTGCCGAACTACTCCTGCTTTCCCCTCCCCCAAGTTTCCTTCTACCGTTGTTCCTCACAATTGGTATCAGATTCTTTTTCGATCCTGGCTCGCGATTCTTCCCTCCCTGATCGCGTTCCTGTTCCCCACTCTCACTTTACCCGGTTCCAACGGGCTCGCGGTGCCATGGATCCGGCGATTCAGCTCGTCCTCGACACCCTGAACAACCGCTTCGACGACCTCGAACGCCGCTTCGACGATCGTGACCGCTCTGCCTCCGAGCGCACCGCGGCGGTCGACGCCCGGTTCGCCGCACTGGAGACGTCCTTCTCCGCGCACGCCTCCGCCCTGGAGCTGCGGTTAGCCGCTCTCGACGCCTCCCTCCCGGATCCGGCGGCGGCGGCGGCCGTGGAGCATCGTCTCACGTCCCTCGAGGCTTCGTACGCTGACCGCGACGTCGAGTTCTCCTCCCGCCTCGCCGACTTGGAGTCGCTCCGCGTGGCTCACATCTCGGATGAGCGGGACGAACGCGTCACCACGCTGGAGACGCAGGCAACGGATCTGGCGGCTTGGCGTCCCCGTGTGGAGGAGGCTGTCGACATCATCAAGTCGGAGGTGCAGTCCCTGGCGAAGCGTGTCGACCGCAACCTGTTCGACACCATGCTTCACCAACCCGGCATCCTCCCGACTCCACCTTCGGCGGCCAGGCGCTCACCTGCCGGACCAACCGCCGACCCGCCCAAGGGGCCCTGCGTCGACTTGACTCCACGGGATGTGGGCTCTGGGGTCGTCACGACCTGGACTCATATCCCGGCATCTGGTATGGCTGCGGATCCACCCCCTCAATTTGTTCAGTCTACGCCGTTTGTAGCTCGTTCGCCCCATTTTACCTTTCCGAATCCTCCACCTCGTGACCCCCCTTTTCCACTGGATTCCCCTCGCCCACCCACTCGCCATAGTCGCTTGCCTAAGTTTCCGTTTCCCCGGTTTGATGGTACCAATCCTCGCCTGTGGCGATCTCGTGCGGAAAAATACTTCCGTATGTATGCTGTCGAGGAGGATTTGTGGATTAGTGTTGCCGAGATGCATCTGGATGAGGCTGCTGGCCGCTGGTACCAATCCGTTGAGCCTCAGATCGCTGGTTCGTGGTCCGTGTTTTGTCGGTTGCTCCATGATCGTTTCGACCGTGATCTGCATGAGCAGTTGCTTCGGCAGCTGTTTAATGTCCGTCAGCATTCCACTGTTGCTGCATATGTGGAGCAATTCACGGATCTCGTGGAACAATTGTCCCCTTATTCCTCAAACCGCGATCCCCTATTTTTCGCTCAGCGTTTCATCGATGGTCTTCGCTCTGACATCAAAGCTGTCGTGTTGGTTCAACGTCCCAAAACTTTCGATTCTGCTGCTTCGTTGGCCTTGTTGCAGGAAGAAGTGGGCGTCTCCCCGACGGCGCGCTTTTCCCGTGGTGGTGATTGGTCTTCATCGTCCAAGACGCTGGCGGTGGCCCGTACCCCTGTGCCATTGCCGCCGCCGCCTCGGCAGGACCGCGCAGCTGCACCGGTTCCTGCCACTGCTGTGACTCCGTCATCACCAACGGCTGCTGCATTGGCCGCCCTCAAGGCTCACCGTAAGGCCTTGGGCCTCTGTTTCAAATGTGCAGGGAAATGGAGTAAGGATCATACTTGCCCCAAGGAAGTCCTTCTGGCTGTGGAAGCCCTGTGGGACTCGGTTGATACTGTCGAATTCTCACCATCTGATTCTGCCGATCCAGCAGCTACGGATGAGTTATTCTTGGCAATTTCCAAAGCGGCAGTCCGGGGTGCTCAATCCTCTCGAGCCATCAGGTTCCAAGGCACTGTCCTGGGTCACCCGGTCGTCATTCTATTGGATTCAGGTAGTTCTGCTTCGTTTCTCAGTACTTCGGTTGCTGATCGGCTTCCCCACCTGCCAGTCCTGCCATCATCGACTTATGTTCAGATTGCTGGGGGCAGTCAATTGCTCAGTCCTGGCTTGGTATCTCAATTACAGTGGACAGTTGATCAGTGCACTTTCACTTCGTCATTCCGGTTGCTTCCTCTTACAGCTTATGATGTTATTATCGGAATGGATTGGCTTGAGGCCCACAGTCCTATGTTGGTGCATTGGCAGAGCAAATGGCTTCAGATCCCTTATGCTGGTTCGTCGGTTGTTCTTCAAGGACTCCATGACAACCCACCTGACCGCCTCTACGTCCAAGTTTGCAGTATGTCTGCGCCATTGGCAGCTGATGCCTCTTCTGTTCAGCTTCCTCCTGAAATTCAGTCGTTGCTGGACGAATATGCCGCATTGTTTGCTGAACCAACCTCTCTGCCGCCATCTAGAGCTTGTGATCACAAGATTCCACTGATACCTGGCGCACAACCGGTTTTCATCCGTCCTTATCGCTATCCTCCAGGCCTTAAGGACGAGATCGAGCGCCAGGTCAATGACATGTTGTCTCAGGGCCTTATTCAGCCCAGTGCTAGCCCATTCTCCTCTCCGATGCTAATGGTCCGCAAGAAAGATAACACATATCGTTTTTGTGTGGATTTCCGCCAACTGAATGCCTTGACGGCTAAGTCGAAGTTTCCGGTGCCCGTCTTTGATCAGCTCATGGATGAAGTGGCACAGGCTTCCTGGTTTTCTACTTTGGATCTCCGCTCCGGCTTTCACCAGATTTTGATGCACCCCGGTGAGGAGTATAAAACGGCGTTTCAGACCCACCTTGGGCAGTATGAGTTCCGTGTCATGGCATTTGGGCTCACTGGAGCACCTGGTACATTTCAGGGCGCAATGAATGCTACATTGGCACCAGGACTGCGTAAATTCGTCATTGTGTTCTTTGATGATATACTGGTCTACAGCAAGACTTATGCCGAGCACTTGTGCCACCTCTCTGCTGTTTTTCAGTGGTTGGCGGCTGATCAGTGGAAACTCAAGCTTTCTAAATGCACCTTTGCTCAACGCTCGATTGCTTATTTGGGTCATGTTGTTAGCAGTCAAGGCCTGTCCACTGATCCATCCAAAGTCCGCGCAATTGCTGAATGGCCGACTCCAAAATCTGTCCGTGACTTGCGCGGCTTCTTGGGGTTAGCTGGTTATTACAGGAAATTTGTCCGCCATTTTGGTGTTATCGCTAAGCCACTCACAGACTTGCTCAAGAAAGACTCTCTGTTCATCTGGACTTCTACTCATGCCGCAGCATTCTCTGCCTTGAAGACGGCTTTGTGTGAAGCTCCGGTGCTAGCCTTGCCGGATTTCAGCTTGCCTTTTCATATTGAGACTGATGCTTCTGGTTCCGGCGTTGGCGCTGTGCTCTCGCAGACTGGCCACCCATTGGCCTATATCAGTAAGTCTCTTGGTCCCCGGAATCTTGGGTTGTCGGCCTATGAGAAAGAATACCTAGCGATTGTCATGGCTGTGGATCAGTGGAGACATTACTTGTTACAGAATGAGTTTGTCATCCATACGGATCAGAAAAGTTTGATCCATCTCAATGAACAGCGCTTGCACACAATGTGGCAACAAAGGCTGTTCACCAAGCTGCTGGGCTTGCGTTATAAGATTCTGTATCGTCGTGGTGTTGACAACGGCGCTGCTGATGCCTTGTCTCGTCGTGGTCATCAGTCTGAGGTCCTTGCTATCTCCTCACCGATTCATGATTGGCTGCTGGAACTCTCTCAGTGGTATTCCAGTGATCCTGCCGCCAGGTCCTTATTGTCGCAGCTGACTCTTCAGACCTCTGCCCAAACTCCTTTTTCTCTGCGCAATGGGTTGATTCTGTACAAGGACAAGATATGGCTTGGTTCCAATACCACTCTTCAGTCTCGTGTTATTTCTGCATTGCATAACAGCCCTATTGGTGGACACTCGGGCGCCCCTGCCACAATACATAAGATCAAACAGCTGTTTTATTGGCCAGGCATGCGATCTGATATTCTCCGCTTCGTGCAAGATTGTGCGATCTGTGCTCAGGCCAAACCTGATCGAGCAAGGTACCCAGGACTGTTACAGCCGTTGCCGGTCCCAAAAGCCTCTTGGGAGATAATCTCCATGGACTTCGTCGAAGGCCTCCCTCAGTCAGGTTCTTCCAATGCTATTATGGTCGTGGTGGACAAGTATTCCAAGTTCGCACATTTTATCGCCCTACACCATCCATTTTCAGCAGCATCCGTGGCTCAGTTGTTCTTTGATCAGGTTTATCACCTGCATGGTTTACCCCTGTCCATCATTTCCGACCGAGACCGTGTATTTACAAGCAAGTTTTGGCAGACTCTGTTCAGTTTAGCAGGCGTCCAGCTCCGCCTCAGTTCCGCTTACCACCCACAATCAGACGGACAGACTGAACGTGTGAATCAATGCATGGAGACGTTCCTTCGCTGTTTTGCTCACTCTTGCCCCAAGCGCTGGTCTGCATGGCTGTCTTCTGCGGAATTCTGGTATAACACCAGCTTCCACTCTGCCATCGGTCGCACTCCCTTTGAAGTACTCTATGGCTTCCCTCCGCGGCACTTGGGCATCGACATCGCAGCTGCTGCTCCGGTACCTGACTTGTCCAGTTGGTTGGCTGATCGGGAGCTTATGCATGCGTTAATCCGTCAACATCTTCTTCGTGCTCAAGAGCGTATGAAACGCCTGGCAGACAAACACAGGTCTGAACGGACATTCTCTGTGGGTGACTTTGTTTATCTCAAGCTCCAACCATATGTTCAGTCCTCGGTCTCTCGCCGCGCCAACCACAAGTTGTCATTCAAATTTTTTGGGCCCTTCAAAATTCTGGACCGTGTGGGCAATGTGGCTTACCATCTGGATCTGCCAGCTTCATCTACTGTACATCCGGTGTTCCATGTTTCGCAATTGAAACGATCTCCAGGCGCTCAGGTGGTGTTTCCTGCCTTGCCTTCTGATCTTGCCCAGTTTCAGGTGCCCGTGCAGATACTGCAGAAGCGATGGACTTCTGGTGATCATCCTGTTGAAGAGGGGTTGGTCCGCTGGTCCAACTCTTCCACCGCGCTGGCGACTTGGGAGCATCTCGACGCCCTCCGTCAGCAGTTTCCCCGTGCTCCGGCCTGGGGTCATGCCGGCTCTCAAGGCGGGGAGGGTGTCAGCAACACTGCTGCTGCAGCACAGTCTACTTCTGCTACTAATCAGGAGGATGGAGACGGCCAGGAACCAGCACGGCCCAGGAGGCCCGTGAAGCCCAATCGAAACATCGTCGGCCCGGAGTGGAGCAACTATCTCGTACTTAAGCCTGTGTATTGAGAGAGTTGGGGAGGAAAATTGTAAACACAAAACACTGAACTCTCAAATCGAATCTTCCTCTGCCGAACTACTCCTGCTTTCCCCTCCCCCAAGTTTCCTTCTACCGTTGTTCCTCACAGATTGACCCCTTGATTGTTGGAAGTTTCGATCTGCAGATCCATCACTATGTGAAGCACCCTGCCACATGGCACTGCAACCACATTCCTGGCTAGCTCAAGATGGAACCATGAGTCGTCGGAAGGGCACAAACACTGTGTCTGGCTGAAGAGGACGCTACTGTATTTGAAGCCACTTATGCGCGCGGTAATTTCACCATGGATGGCGCCACTAGGGCTGTGCCCACCTTTGAGCCGAAACATGACATGCACGGTGGCCTCCAGGGCATTGGACATTACGGCGTAGATTACGTCTACATTGCGTCCAGGGCCTGAAGAGCTAATGGTGCGTAACACAGGTGGTTTGTCAACTTCTTCAGCGTACTCGGGGTCATAGCAGTCCCATTCCCATTTGATGAGACCACCGGCATCGCCACTACTGCTACTTGCAGCGGCTTGTGGGATGTCAATTTTAATGGCGAAGCACCCATAAGCCGAGATGCCTTTGTAGGGTCCAATTAGCAACAATTTGGCCTTTTCCTGCACGCATGCCAGTGCTTGATTAATATTGCTTGGATGTAAAGAAAGGATTAATATGGTTTAGTACCAGACATATATATACAAGTTAGAAATAACATATATACCTGTTCTCTTAGTTCTTTCTCCTCCTTCTGTTCTTTTTCCTCCTTCTTATAGATGATCTGCCCTCGTCTGCCGTCGAAGACAATGATTTCCGTTCCTTTGACCCGAAGGTCAGCATGTATGGCCAGCAGCTCCACCCGTGGTCGACCATGGAGCTCCATGTTCTGGCCACCACTATTGCCTCGGCTAGGGCTAGTGTCACCGGTCTCCCCCGGTTCGCTAGCAGAGCCACCGCTGCTGTCACTGCCAGCATCACCGGCCTGATCTCCTGGATTGCTAGAACCGCCGCCACTGCTACTGGTGTCGTCTCTGGACTCATCGAGTTGGCTAGCACGGTCGCCGCCGTTGACGGCGTCGCTAGCCTTCTCTGATTTGCTATCACGGCCACCATTGCTGTCACTGTTGCGCTCCTGGCCACCTCCGCTTTGTCTAGGACTATTAGGAGCACCACGACCGCTGCCAGTGCTTCCGGGCTTATTAATAGAATCACCATCTTTGTTGACATTTTTGAGCTTCGCACGTTGATTCTTCTTGCTTTCTTCTATTTTAGCCTGATCACCTGTATGTGTGTTGAGCACGAGGTAAATTCTTTGTAGCTCCGCAATGGGGTGCGTTTGCCAAACCTGTCCACTCACATTGCTGGCGTACTCTTGGTTCTTCCATGCCATTAGCTTCCTCGACATTTTCCCATGTTCCCAGGCGTTTTTAGTCATCAATTCTTCGGCAAATCCTGTGCCGGTGTTCCACTTAAGTGCAAAGGAGTCGTGGGGAGGATTCATCCTTGCGGACTCACAGACGATGACGATCAGGCCCGCCAGTGCCACCCCGGGGCCAAATTTGATGCCATCCTCCGGAGTTGGGTCAATTCGCCAGCATTCACTCGACAGCAGGCGCACGGCTTTCACCGCGAAGTCGCGGCCCAAATGGGCCCCCTCCAGTATTCGAATGGCATGTTCGTTACTTTTGGCTTTCAGCATGTCCTTGTAACTGACGCCCCATCCTAGGGGTGTGGGATCTCTTCCACTAGTAATTGGGAGCAGTATACTGGTGGCTGCGTTCCGGTTGTCGTCGCGCAGCTGGAACGAATCTCCTTGCTGGTTCATGAAACCAAGGACGTACAAGTTGTCGTCCCTCAGGAATAGGGTTATCCACGACGTTTCCCCTTCCTCCACGTACTGCTTGCAGGGTGACGTGAATCCACCTCGCCGGCTGTTCATCAGCAGCACGCTGCTTGGCGAGCACTGGATGATCTCCAGTTTCGGAGAGATTTGGGTCTGTGTGGCCACCCAAGATATCCTCCCTGTCTGGATGCTCGGCAAGTTTGCGACGTAGGTCCGTCATGAATGAAATGAATGAAATTTCATCTCCGATGGTATACACTAGTTCATCAGCATGTACTGCAATAATAATTAACTAAAAAATGAGAAAAACACCCAATATATACATGTAAATGCACGACCAATTTATAGTTTTTAATAACTAAATTTGTAGTAAATTATTTACCCACATATCGTCTCATAAGAGACATCAATAAATTACTCACCTTCGACGTTGTTAAGTTAAATTTTGAATATGCATAAAAAATATTTACATTTGTAATTATAGAAGAAAATCTCAAAATGACCTTATTTTTAAGGGAAAATTAGCTGTAGGACACTGCGAAAATACATAATATGCTGAGACACACTGCGAACGCGCGATTTTGTCTAAACACACCGCAAATTTATGAATGTTTGCTCAGACACATTTACAGTGTGTCTCAGCAAACATTCACAAATCTTGAATGTTTGCTCAAACACACCGAAAATGTGTCTGGGCAAACATTCACGAATTTGCGGTGTGTTTGGGCAAATTCCCGTGTTGGCGGTGTGTTTCAGCATATCATGCATTTTCGCAGTGTCCTGTGGCAAAATTCGCCTTTTAAGGGAGACTATAAGCCAGAGAAGTTATGAGTATTACGATTTTCATACGACATATATATATTTCACCACCTACGGTTTCAACAAAACACTTGATGCAAAAATGAAAACAAACAATGGATGATGGTAAGGTAATATAGGGTAGCAGGTAACTAGAAATGTATCACTACAGCTAATATAAACAGAGAAAATAAAATGAAAAAAAAGAGTGCAATGCACCATATGAGTACTTAATTATCTCGTATTCTCACCTAGGTGCATATAATAAACTCTAATGGTGTTCTCGTATTCAGAACACTAGATGTTCCGAAGTCCACTAGAAGTTCCGATGTCCACCAGAACTTCCAAACACCAGAAGTTCCGATGTCCACTAGAACGTCCAACGGGTATGTTGGAACAAGTGTCGAGCTCGTGGAGGAAGGGTCCTTGGTAATCACTCAATGATCACAACCTTCGCCCAAAGGCGAAGGCGCAGGATATGGAGAAAAGACTGATCTGGGTGGATCCGGATCTCATTAAACCATTCTCAATTAACTCATACACGGGTCAATGAATCTCCCTTTTATAACCCACTATTCACTTGGGCTCAGTTTACAATGATGCCCCCGATAATTACAAGTACATTCTCGGCATATTCCTCAGGCTATACATTTCTCCGATGGTCCTCTCAGCATTTCCCCTCGGCGCTCAACCACCCGCGAGCGGGGATCGTAGCTGCCTTCCGTGCCCGTTGAGATGTCCTTCGGGAGACCGCTCCTTCACCGCTGACCTTCGCCATAGGCCGAGCCAGGGACGAAGCCACCCTCCGCCTACGCGCCCACTGCCCCGACCTTCGCTTGGTGGCCGACCGACTCTAAACGGTTGTGACAGAACCTCCTAAGCTATATGGCCCACATGCACTTGTCGTTGTCCCAAAGACCTCTGGCAACCGTGCAGGTGACCCGTATAACCTAAAAGGGTCTGCCGGGTTTACGAGTAAACCCGTTTTCTCCGAACAGGATCTTAATTGCGAAGAAATTGCAGAGTACAACATTTCATACAAATTTTACAATTCGGAGTACAAGAGCGGAAGACTTAAAATATTACATAGGATTACAAACCCATGTTCTTAATTATACATTAAGTGCGGTTATTACAAACCAAAATATGAGTAGTGGCAGTAGGTAAGTAGCTTATACAACACTTATATTACATAACATCCCTACCCAGGGATCAAATACTCACTCACTATCACTATCCTCTTGGACCACTTCCTCGAACACCGTCATACAGCAAGGTCCAACGCAGACCTTGGGTTGCTGATTGCCTGCAACATGGGGTTAACAAACCCTGAGTACAAGGGGTACTCCGCAAGACTTACCCGACTAAAAATTGGGGAGAAGACTTAGGAATGCAGGCTGAGGGGAATCAAGGAGAGGCTTTAGCAAGAATCAAAGAGTTTTGCAGAAAAGCTCTCTAAATCAGCTTAACATTAATCTCAAAGCTACATTGATTCATTGTGTTATCTTGTCATCGACTCCCTTTCCCACATTTACCTAGTTCCGAACCACTCTTCGCTGTAAGTCAGTGGATCAAGTCTCCATTGACCGAGGAGTAACGACGATTCGAATCGATTAAGTACCCAGCTGGGGATCCCTATTCACACTGTATATGTAGCACTTAAGCTTGCATATACCAACCCCGCCTACCACGGCTTTTCCAAAACTTGAACCGGTCCTGCGCCACCCAAAAGTACAGTACTCCTCTCCTCTCCAGGCACGCCGGCCACGAGGGTACACGCTACTCTCGCCATCTCTCCACTCCCAGTGCGTGGTTGTCGGTTCAAGAAGAGGAGCGACCGGAGTCAGAGGCTTTCCGTAGTATGTGGCTAGTTGCAAAGTCTCGATCCATCAGGCCGACAACGAATGGTCTCTAATGGATTCCATTTCGTTTTCTTAATAGACAGTCAGAGACACTACATTGAGACTCCTTTCTCAATGCAAGTCTACTGCCAATTATAATAGTTCATAGTAGTATACCCAAAGCATACAAAATATTTTTTTTATAAAAGCTTAACTATTAAGCATGGCTAAGCATTTTATAAACATTTGCTTTTAAATCAAGTTTCACGGATAATATATTAAGGCAGGTAAATGCAGCAAGTAGGTGACAATCAACTCCTATCAACCTAATGCAGTAATTTAACTCAAGGTGATAAAGATTTGTAAGACACAAGAGGGGTTAATGCACCGGGGCTTGCCTTGTTGCACGGCGAGGGACGGATCAGGATCAGAACCGCAAATATCAAAACCACCGAAAACTCCTGGGGCTTCGTCAGCGGTGACTTGCTCAACTTTTACTTCCTCGCCTTCGGCCACTATACGTAATAATGATGCATGCTTAATGATGGTGCAAATATCATGATTAACAATAAACAAGTATTAAATTAATAACCTTGAGTACAACTTTCCTTCATGGTAAAGTTGAAATCAAGATCTCACCTAACAGTGTTATTGTTGCATAATTAATTCATTAATTATTTTTAAGTCATAGAAAGCCGCAACTAGTATGACTTTCAACATTAAAGAAAGTGCTTAGGATCAATTAGGGTTTGCTGATCCTAAGCCTTCATACAAGTCCCAAAATATCACACAAAATCCTAAAGTGATTAACACTAATCATTATTTTTATTTAATTACTTAATTAGGAATAAATCACAAATAATAAAACTTTATCCAACTGAGCTACAAATTTTTGCGGAGGTAGCTCACTAGTCAAAATAGCTACACAATTAATTTCACAATTTTTGGATTAATATTTTGAGCTCTAAAAATCCTAGAAATGTCATTTATTAATTAAAATATCCAATTTTTCATTCTACTGAATGTGCTCAAAATACTTATATCATATTTTTCATAAAAACTTCATACCACAGAGAGCTTATACAATTTATTTTGTAATTTTTGGAGCTGTAGATTGATTCCCACAAAAATCACAAATGCAGAGACTATTCATATTCAGGAAAAATAGGAAATACATCTCTGTATATGTGGCCGGGGTATTGGGCCGGCCCGATTGGGCCCCGCCCAACAGAGCCAGCTTCTGGCCAGCTTGGCCCAGCCCCGAAGCAGGCCGGCCTGCTATGGCCTGGCCAGGCCCAATCGGGGCCTCTTCCCTTCTTCCTCCCTCTGCTCGACTCGAGCAGAGTCAGAGCAGGAGCGCGCGCGGCGCTGGCCACGGTGGCTTACCGGCGGCAGCCAAACCGGCGAGGACGAGGCCGCTAGCAACCTTCCCACAGACCTGCGCAACATCCTCACCCCACCCCAGTGCCTAGCTCCGCGACAAGACAACCAGAACTCGGCCACCAGCAGCTATGGCGGACCGGCGGCGGCGACCCGGCGGCACTCTCGCGTTCCGGCCACGATGGACCGTCCCAGACCAAACCAACTACCCTAACAGCTTCCAGAAGCTCACCTAGCCTTGCTGGTCGCCTTGGTTGAACGGATAGATGTCCGAAAGGATAGCTTGACGACGACCGTGACTCCGGAGGCGTGCTCCGACGACCACGAGTTCGTTCCGGCCACGACAGAGCTTCACCGAGGAAACCAATGCGAGCATCAAGACCACGGAGCTAAGGTGAACTCAAAACAACACTGAAAACTCAGAGAATCTCACCAAAACTACCCGGCCTCCATGATCCGGATCACGGCGGCGTCTCGGCCGGCAATGGAGAAGAAGCAGCCGCGCAGGTGAAACTGACCACGAGTGGCTGCAAGAACGGGTTCAAACAAATGGCAAGGAGGTGGCGAACTTAACTACAGGATGGAGACAGTGGAGGTTGAGCGTCGATGATGATTTTGGACGACGAACAGAGACGACGGACGGAGAGCAGAGGAGAGGGGAAAGAAGAACGACGACGTCGTCTTCGTGCCTAGAAGAGGAAAAGATGAACTCCGAGGCCGCCACATCGATGAAGAGCGTGGCCACGTTGCTGGTTACGTGCTTGCGCATGCTGTGGCGCCGAGGGCGGCGGCGGCCGAAGCAGGCAGGCAGCTCGGTGGCGATCCCCTGTTCTCCGATTACTGTAGCAGGAGTTATCCAGTTTTCGAATTTTACAAATTACTTTCAATTCTGTGTAACAAAATGGAAAATGGTAAAAATAAGAATTGTGCAGAATTCCATTCTGAACAACTTTCGTATTTTAAGTATTTTCAGATTTCAAATATTTTTGAAATTATAGAAAGGGGGTAAATGGCCCTTTTTCAATTTAGTTTAAATTTCAAATTTTTATTGAACAAGTTCAAAATCTTTGAACATCAAAGTTGTTCAACTTAGAGAGCTTTACAACTTTTGTTTAAAGACCATCTTCAGATTCCATATAATTTTTGAATTGAAGTTTTGAATTCAAATTTGAATATAGTAATTCAAGTTTAATTTGAATTTCCCAATGAAAACTTGAAAAACTTTGAATACCAAAGTTGCTCTATTTAATAAGATCCACAACTTTGCTTTTGGGACCAAAGCCCAATTTTACTTAGTTTTGAAACTAGATTTTCAGTCCGATTTGGGGTTTTAAAAGTTAAATTGCTAATGAAACCACTCTATTACCCTATGCACAAGCCTTTAGAGAAAAGTAAACTCGTTCTCAGTTGATGCAGGTCAAGTTTGACAAAAAATTCATACATGTTGTACAATGCTCATGATGACATGCTCAATTTTAAATGTTCCGTAACACAGGAGTGTTACAACGGTCTTCGCTCCTGACGCTACTTCGAGCTGGTGCAGGCCTTCGCCACGGGCCGGTTGGCAGGCGAAGGTTCCCTTTGTCAATGCACCTGCACCTTCTCATCGACCTTCGGTCGGAGGCCCCCTTCGTTCCCTGCCGGGGCGCTTGCGCTTGGGTTAAGGCTCCTTGCACTGACCTCCGAGTATGCGGTCATCTGCATCAAAACATTATTTGGTACCTTCGCGACCCTGGTAACAATGTTTTGACATTTCTCCCCTTTGAAGGCTTGGTCTGGCGTAGGCGGTCCATGACCCTCAAACTGACAGTCAATCAAAGGGTCGCGGAGGCTCCCGCTTCCCCCCTTGGGTCGCTCTGTGTTAAGCCTTTTACTTCTTTGGTTTGCGGGGTTTGGTAGCAGTTCCTCGGCATGCGAACCAACGCGACTGATGTGACTCTTGGCCGTTTGAAGGCGAATCGACGCTGTCCCATTCGACCGTTGGCCTTAGGGAGACAAACCGTCGCTTCCGACCACTATAAATAGGGAGGAGGCCAAGGGTTCCCCCTCACCCTAGGCCATTACTATCGCCATCACTTGTGTCGCTTTGCCGCTAGCGCCCTGCACTTGCCTTCTACCACCGCGCACGCGTTTGCCTTCGCCCCTAGTTAGCGGTGGCTTCGCCTTTGCACCCTTTCTCGCGCTTTCCCCACTTCTTCGGCCCCTACTCGAAGCTTGCAAGGGTTCGTGCTGAAGGCTGGTCATCCAAGTTTGAGGAGCGTATGCTAGCTGCTGTCGAGGCTCAAGATCTAGAGGAGACCCCGTCTGACATCGAAGCTTCACTCAGCGACCTTCTTTCCCCCAGGCTCAGAATGTCGTCAGAGAAGACTTGGAGTTTTGGCACTTCTTCGGTGCGCACTTCTGATATCAAGGCTATGGAAGCCACATGCTTCTTCCTGCGAGGGCATGGCCAAGCTTCTAAGGGTGAGACAGTGCCGAGGCCTGCCTCTGACGAAGCTGTCATTTTCAAGGCCATTCTTCTCTTGTGGCCTTTGGCTCCCCGTTGTTCGCTTCCTTCGTGACATTCTTGGGGACTTCGATCTTCAGCTCTACCACCTCACCCCTAATGGCATATACTGTCCCTGAGCAAGTTCTGCTGGGCCCCCGAGTCCTACGACACCACTCTGGATGCCGACACCTTCCTAAAGATGTATGAGGTTCAGCGGCAGCCCAAGAAGATCGGGTAAGGGCAGGCAGAGGCTCAATTCGCCAGCTGCGCCTTTATGGCGAAGAGGCACCAGAAAGAGCAGCTAGAGATTTCCTACTACCAGAAGAACAAGTGGGAGTCCTCGTGGATCCAAGAGTGATTCAATGTGATGACCCAGCCCTTGCTGAGCATCAATCCAGATAGGACGTAGGACCGAAGGTTCCCACTGGCCAGTGTTCTTGAGGATGTGCGGCTGCATACCACCATCTCTCCGCTGGAGGAGGTCACTGAGCAGCGCACCGCGTGCCAGCAGGCCCTCGTCCAAGCCTGTCGCTTATCTGGTGGGCGTGATCTTGTGAAAGAGATGGTGGCAGTGGAGTACTGGCCCTTGGCTAGGACCAAGCCTGACCTCCATCTGGAGGAGGTGCACGTCCTCGTCTTTAGAGACAAAGTTGGCATCCCTTTCCTGTGCCTACTGTTGACGGTATTTATACCATGTTTTCTACCATCATAACCGTCAACAAAACACTCTTTTTGGAAAGAAATAAGTAAACTCATAGTAACATAGGTACAAATAACTTAGTTCCACATGTACATGTTAGTATTTATTTGCAGGTACTCAAAACAGGTGATTTCAGAGTTTAGAAGCCCAAGATGAAGATATAATGCAAATCCAATTATGACGAAATGGCAAGACAATGTCACAATCTTCAAGGACTTCACTTCAGGATCGAGTGGGCACTGGATGGACACTATTCATGGTTCGGCCGAACCATGAATAGCGGCCCCGGCACTCCAACTTTAAGGAATCACGTAATGGAGTGATATGCAAGAGAGCAGAGGCCACGTGGCCCCACCTTATGGTTCGGCCGAACCAGGTAGGGAGTCCTCGTGGCCATGTTGACGTGGCACGATCCGTGGCACACCCCCTGGAGTCCATCTCCACCTTTGGATCACAAGTATATCATATCATCAATCAAAGGCTAGAGAGCAAAGTACATGGATCAAGGCCCCAACCGATAAGATATAAACAGAACAAGCACATGGTCACAGTCCATGACAAGTGGGGACCACAGAAGTAGACCCACATTGCTCTATGTGGGTCGGCCGAACCAGGCATTATGGACCCAAGTCACCAACACATTCCCAGACAGGTGGGGACGCCTTCTAGAAGCCCCGGCCGGGCCCACCTGCCATAGGGTGGGTCGGCCGAACCAGGGGTGGTGGACCCAGACCACCGCCTCACTCCACCGACTTCCAGCATGCCTCCCACGTGCTCATTGCACCACTGCCGTCCATCCAAGGCAGTTTCAAGGACGGTGGATCCAAGTGTGGAGGTGGAGAAGCACGCGGATCGCTGACATGGTGCTGCCCTTCATCCCCCTATAAATACCCCCCTAGTCCTTCACTTTAGAACAATCAAGGATCAAGTATCAAGTGTACAATATAGATTAGTGTTAGTGTAAAGAGGGAAGAGAGTGACGGAAGTCTCTGGAGAAAGCCCCGGGCCTGTCGGGAGTCTTCTTCAAGGTGTACCTTAGCGGATTCAAGCTTCTAGTAAGTTTTCCATCCGAGTTCTTCCAGCATTTAATATTTTGGTTCTGGTACTTTAAGTATATACTGTCTTCACCTGCACATTGCTTTACTTTGTGGAGTGCTCTAGTCTCTAGCTAAGATTAGAGTAGTAAGTATAGTGTAGACGTGGTGTCTAGGCTATATCTTATCAGTGTGGGCCGCTTGTCGCACGGATTGTTTGTGGTAGCCAGCAAGTGGTGACAGCCTTGTCTGGTCTTTGTAGCCCACCACGTGTGTAAGACAAGTTATTAAAACGGCAAGGCATCAAGACAATAGTACAGCCGCCTCAGGTAGGAGTTTTGTCTCCTACTGTTTCGCCTGTCGCCTCTTGTGAAGGGTGGAGCTGACTAAGCTCTTTATACTTAGAAAGCCGAGACCAGATATCTTCTGCTGCATAGGAGCCTCTCTATACCTACAAGCTTTTATCCTTGATCACCAACCCCTTTGATTCCTATTGACAGCCTTGAGTCTAGTTAGTACACTTCACGTTCCCCGTGGAAAATACGATACTTGAAATACTCCCGGTGAAAGCTACATTGACTACCGTACGCTGTGGAGGCGGAAGCCCGTGATCTGGTTGCTGAGATTACCATCAAGGAGTTCACCGCTCGGAGGTTGGAGGCTGGGACTATGTCGCGCCTCAACCATGTCTTCGAAGGTATGGGAGTGATGTACACTACTCACGCCATTACGGAAAAGGTCCGGAAGCACCTATCTAATAAGAAGGCGAAGGCCGATCTGCCTACGACCACTGGTGCTGCCGAGGCCAAGAAAAGAAAGCCAATCAATCGCACCGGAGGTGTGTCGAAGAAGCTTCGGGCCACCAGCCCTTCTGCCAGTCTCTCCAAGGCCTCCACCGGCGCGGGGATTCAGGTGCTGCCTCGATGTCATCCTCGGAACCTGGCCGGCGACACGCTTTGGCTGCTTCTTCGGTGAGGGCAAACCCTTCGCAGCCGTGGAGGCTCAGATGGACCCTCCGCAACTGGACCCTCCACAACCGGAGGAAATGCCTGCGGAGGTTCCCCAGCCTACCCATGGTGGGGGGCTTTTTCTACCCCTGCCCTCTCTGTTAGGGGCGGAGTCCTCTTTTGGGTCATCCGGCATTCGGCCGCCGGTCGGCCCTCCTTGGACAAGGAGGCCTCGATGGCCCCAGAGAGTGTGCCTGATCCCTTGTCGAAAACTCATCGCACTGCATCCTCCGCCAATGTTGCTGCGGCGAAGAGCATTCTCGAGCTTGGTAATTATCACACGGAGGCCTGTTCTTATTTGTTTAATTAACTTTTTCTCTATTGTTCTTCACTAGTCACTGCTTGCAGGCGGTGTGTGGTGCCTCTTTTCAAGCGACCACCGCTGAGAGGAATGCAGCAGGGGGCGCCTTGGCACTTCGGCCCTCGAAAGGGATGACGAAGGTTGGACCTTCGCTACTCCTGAGACCTTTATTTGTTCTTTCGACTAAGTTGTACTGAGGGCTCTCTTTCCTTAAACTCGGTGGATCTTCTTACTGAATGGGAGAAGTGCTTCTCTGGGTTAGAGATATCACTAGAGGTGGTTGCCCCTATGTTTTTCCTTGTTATTTTTCTTTTGGTTTTGTTACTTAGGCTTTGCCTTGCAGGTGTTGCATTGCGGCACCTCAAGGGTATGGACTTCTACAACCTGCTGCGCCTGAACTTGGAGCAACAGAACGTGGTATGTAGTGACTCGTGCTTTTCCATTATTGCTTCACGTTGCTTCCTACTGTAATGTTCCTCGCTCCTTTTCGGTAGAGCTCCTTCATGATGGAGACCTTAGAGGAGCAGGCGACCCGCAAGACAGCTCAGCGTGATGAGGCCCTTGAGTCCCTTCGCGCTAGCAATGCTATTCTTGTTCAAGGGGATCGCCAGTTGAGGGCGAAAGTGAGCCATTAGTCTAAGGATAAGGCGACCCTCATGGTTCAGGTGGGGGAGCTAGAGAAGCGGCTGGCTTCCGCCGCGGCGGCTGAGAAGGTTCTCTCCACACGGCCGAAGAAGGCTAATTCTACTGCGGAGAGTCTTCGTAACTAGCTAGAAGCTGAGAGGGCCTCTAGCACTGCTCTTGTGAAGGAATTGGGGGATGTGAAGGCTGTTGGGTTCACCACCACCGCCTATAGCGCCACACTTGCGTCCTTCGGCGGTGCTACCACCAGGCTGAAGATGCCAACACTTTCCATGTGTTTGGATGGATGAAGGACAATTTTTAGTCTCTAGATGTCCTTTGTCGCCAGGGTTGGTGAGTTCATAGCTTTGGCATGTGCCACCAACCTGGTAAGAACACGTGAAGTCCGGTTGCAGTCATATCGAAGGTCCGAATGACAAGTCAGACTACGGGAGTCTGGCCGAGCTTGGGATACTCCGAAGGTCACATCGAGCTTCATCCAGTGGTTTATCAAGTACTTTTGGTACAAGTTCAACCGCAATGAAGCTCACGCTATGGCGGAGGCTCGCTGTGAAGAGGTATTTTTCCTTGTTTTCACTTTCTTATTACTTTGCTATTCTCACTTTCTTATTTTGTAGGAGGCCGCGAGGGCTAGGCATGATGTGGGGGTGGCGCTTGTAGCTGGTGCTAAGGATGATGGTGGCTCGAAGGCTCCTCCTGCTGGTCTGCCTGAGGCTCCTGCTCCTTTGAGCCAAGCTGAGGTTGAGAGATAGAGTTAGGGTGTTTTGTTTTTTTGTGTGTGTTCGGCCTGTCTTGGCATGTTTTGCAAGTTTGTAAAGAACTTCTTGTTAATATAAGTTCATCCTGCGTAGGGTGCCTTTGCAAGGCCTGCGAGGGTACCTTTGCAGGGCCTGCGCTGGACGCTGTTTCCAACACCTTCTGGTCTCGGGGGATTTTTGTGCGCAGCGAACTTTGGGAGTACTAGCGGCAGAGCTTCCCAGACCAAAGGGTTGGTGACAAGTTTAATTTTGTTGAGCAAAAGATTGACGATACGCGCAACGTCTTTACTCGTTCATTAGCCTGGTGTGGGTTGCCTCCTCCCTAGGCTTTCTTTATCTTGGCTTTTGTAATTGCTAAGTGCGAGCCTTGCTTAATCTAAATGCTAATGATGTAAACCTCGTTTTCAACAAAGATATTTGGATTTCCAAAGTTTATGCAACGCTATGCTGTGCTCCTAGCCTTCGCGCTTGGATTTCGCTTGCTGTAAAAAACTGAGGCTCGAGTTGTAGATCTTTTACAAATAGGTTTTATTTAACCGCGTTTACATATGCCTCTATCCGCGGAGGTCCGGAGGAGTTCAGTGGATGTTAGTTGGCTTGAGCCACCTCTTTGCTTTCTCGCAGAGGCGTTCGGTTAAGCACCAACTCTATCGGCCAAACACCGATGATAGCATTAGGACGACCCAGCGCGTTCGCCTGGTGATCTGCAGCCCTAGGTGGGGTTGGTGGAGGCTATTGAATTTATGCTTAGTGCCTTTTCTCTTTCGTCGGCAGCCTTCGCGTTATATTCCGTGGGCTGCTCTTGGGGCTTTGAGGCGCCATTGCTTTGTCCCGCTGCTCTGTGCTTGCTTGTCCGACCTTCGGGCGCAGGGGGATCTTACGAGTCTTTGCGCGGTATCCCTTTGCACCCTCAAGTCTTGGCTCATACTTTACGAGTTTTGAGCGGTATCTGCCGAGCTTTGGCTGCACCCTCTCGAGCTTCCTGCCACATGGGGTTGGGGCGTGGGGGTGCTAGTTTTATATGTTAGGTTCTGGGCTTCAGTAAATGTTTGGTGGGTGTGACACATTGGCTTGCGCATTATTTGCACCTCGTACTTTGGTTAGTGGATCGCATTAGTGTTGTAATAAAAAGCGTACCTACCAAGCATTTTGGCGAAGGCTCTGTTGCACAGGTGCGTTGTAGAAGCATTTTTTTGTATTTTTTAGTGAAGACTCTGGTGCCTGAAATGGACAAGTCTTTTCCAGGTTGTCCATCTTTCTGCAGGATTTTGCCTTGTTGCCTTTTTGGCGAAGGTCCTGGTGCCTGGGGTGGACAGGTCTTTTCCAAATATTCCCGCTTTCAGCGGGATTTTGTGTTGTTGCCTTTTTGGCGATGATCCTGGTGTCTGAAACTACACAGGGCTTTTCCAGGTTCAGATGATGTGGAGGTTGTTTTGCTTCCAGAGGCTTTAGCTCGGTAGCGGAATGTTCTCAGAATGCGCGATCTTGTGGAATGTCGTGGCTTCGGTGCTAGCCATTTTTTTACTTTGGTTCCCGAAGACTACTTTCCTTCTTTTTTCGAGGATTTACCTCTTTATATTTTAGAGAATTTTTACATGGGTCCTGTCTCGTTAAAACCCTCACCTCCACAAGGAGTTCCTAAGTGAGGAAAAGAGTACAAGCCCGGATTAGAAAGGGAAATTGAAAAAGGTAAAAAAGGTAAAAACTTGCAGCCTTCGCTTATAGTTGCGCGAAGGTTGCCCAATACATTTTTAGACATAGAATCTTCTCAGGGTGTCAATATTCTAGGTGTGGGAGGTTCCTTCTCCGTTGTCGTCGACCAGGTAGGAGGAGCCTGGTCTGCTTGCTTCTCTTGCTGTGAAGGGGCCTTCCCACTTTTGTTGCAGCTTGCCAACGGTTGCTACGTTTATTTAGCGATATTCTCAACAGCTTCCAGTCTTTGCCTTCGATTGTATCCTTCGAATAACCTTCGTCTGTGGCCAGCATGTGCTTGATTACCCGGAGGCTTTGGTGCTTGGCTTCTTCTAGGAGCTTCGCTTCTTCAAAATGCAATAGCTTGAAGAGAGTGAAGCCTGTTGTTCTCGAGTCTATTGTGTTGTGGGACCACACTACCTTCTGCAGCTCGTCTGCCCACTTTTCTTTACAGAGGTTGTACAAAGTTTTTGAAAAGCCTGTGAAGTTGCTCTGTTGGCTCTTTCCACCGCGCTGTTAGACTCTGGGTAGTAGACCGAAGCGAAGGCTAGTGATGTACCAATGCTTCTATAGAAATCATTGAAGTTATCCAAGTCGAACTGCTTTCCATTGTCGAGTGTGATGACTCGAGGCACCCTGAAGCGGCAAACAAGGTTTTGCTAGAAGAATTTCTTTACTGACTCCGAGCTGATGCTAGCCAAAGGTTTCGCCTGTATCCATCTTGTGAAGTACTCTATTGCTACTATCGCGAACTTGTTTCTGCCCTGCAATCATGGTAGGGGTCCCACCAGGTCCAAGCCCCATCTTTGTAACGCCCAAATTGGCGGTATGAGTTGTGTTATTGCCGAAGGCTTGGACTGGTGCGGGGAGTTGAGCTAGCAGGCTCCACGGTTTTGATGATTTGCTCTACATCTTTGACGTGAGTTGGTCAGTAGAAGCCCTGTTGCATGGCCTTCGCCGAGAGTATATGGAGGTTGGTTTCAGCATGGAGTACCAAGCAAGGGCATCTCCTTCGGCTGCTATGAAGAATGATTTGCCGAAGACAGCGTCGTTGCCTCCTGCGAAGGCCATTGCAGCCTCAAAGCTCATTAGGTATTGCCTTGGATCTGACTTGCCATTGAACTTTGGCAAGATTGTTGGTTTATATGCTGAAGGCCATGGAGTGGCCTGTATACCAGAGGACAGGGGCAACTTGTTATCTACTGCTTTTGATGCTGAACAGAGTGTTCTTAGTAAAGGCTGTAAGCTGCGCAGACTCAGCGGTGGAGTCGGTGCGGAGGTTGTTTGCTGGGTTAAACCCCCGCTTGCCGGCTGAGGTTGCATGCTCTGTATTTCAACTTGGACAAAGGCTAGTTGCTGGTGGATTTCCACCGCTTGCTGGGATGCCAAGATTGCCCTCTGGCTAGCAATGTAGGTCTGTGCTAGCATGTCTCTTTCTTATTGGGCCCTCCGCAACTATTCTTGGAGCTGTTGCAGGACCTACTCCGGTGTCGGGTTCGGAGGTGTCTCGGTATCCTGCTCTTGATCATTGTCCTGATGGTTCTGTTCTTGGTTTGGGGTGGGTGGCTTGTTTGTGCCTCCGCAAGTGCCGAAGGGCGGCCTGCCGTGGAGGTCTGCCCCTGGGCGGAGGCTGGTCTTTGGGTTCAGGTCGAGTCGGAGCTCTCTTTCTGGGTGGCATGATAGGTTTTGCTTTGGCCTACCACAATGGGCTCCAAATGTTAGAACAAGTGTCCAGCACGTGGAGGAAGGGTCCTTGGTAATCACTCAATGATCACAACCTTCGCCCAAAGGCGAAGGCACGGGAGGTAGAGAAAAGAATGATCTTGGTGAATTTGGATCTCATTAAACCATTCTCAACTAACTCGTACATGTGGCAATTAATCCCTCTTCTATAACCCATTGTTCACTTTGAGGTCAGTTTACAATGATACCCCTGATAATTACAGGTACATTCTCGGCATATTCCTCAGGCTATACATTTCTCCGATGGTCCTCTCGGAATTTCCCATCGGCGCTCAACCACTCCGCGAACGGGGCCTGTAGCCGCCTTTCGTGCCCGCTAGTATGTCCTTCGGGAGACCGCTTCTTCATTGCCGACCTTGGCCAGAGGCCGAGCTAGGGGCGAAGGCGCCCTCCGCCTATGCGCCCACTGCCCCACCCTTCGATTGGTGGCCGACTGACTTTGAGCAGTCTTCGCCCCTGACGCTTTTTCGAGCTGCTGCAAGCCTTCGCTGAGGGACTGTTGGCAGGTGAAGGTTCCCTTCGTCAATGCGCCCGTGCCTTCTCGTCGACCTTCGCTTAGAGGCCACCCTTTGTTCCCCGCCACGGCGCTTGCGCCTGCACCGATCTCCAGGTATGCGGTCACCAACATCAAAGCATTATTTGGTGCCTTCGCGACCCTGGTAAGTGGTAACAATGTTACAATAAGGTAAATTTCTACAAACTGACCCAAAGTGCCCATGCAGTGCTAGAGTGTCTCCCAATGAATTTTAATTAGGTACTTCACCACTCTATCTTCTTCAGACCATTTAGAATTGCATACCTCTTTATAGTGCAGCATAACATATACTCAATCTCGAAGATGAAAAGGATTTAAACACCTTTGAGTCCATCACCACGTTGTTTTGTAATTTGGGGCTCCACCATAGCATGTATTATTATCCTCGTTCTTACTTTACCTGGTTGTTATCTCGATAAATCTTATTAGTCCTCTAATTGTGTAGTCATTATCACCAAAATCCACAATTAGAGCTTAAAAAGAAATAGAAATCCTTCCCCTATATCTCCCTCTCTCTCTTGCTACCGCGCCTTTCTCCTCTTCTTCCACCAGCACCACTTCCTTAGCCATAGTCGCCGCCAGCACCACCCGCAGTTGGCGTAGCCTCACGCCCCCGCTGACCAGCCCCCGTGCCGCCCTCCTCCCTTCCCCATCCGCCCCTAACCGCCCCCTCTGAAAGGAACCTGACAGACACTGAAAAGAAATGTACGTTTGGTGGCGCTGGAGAGGTCAAGAAGAAGGTAGGCATCAAGGGTCACCTAGATTAAGGCCCGTGATACCTGCACAAAGTTCTTCCACTTGAAGATGGCTTCTAGTTAGAGGAGGAATACATCTACTCCCTTAAAAGAGAGGATGGCATTATAACTAAATTTGACATTCTTAGCGCCTTCCACAGCATTAACATCCAATATGCTTTGGAGCACATCAATGGAGCCCAGGTAGTCTTAATAATCCCTAAGGTGGTGGAGCTTAATGCACTCCTTCGGTGAGCTCCTCACCAAGGTGCTTCCAATCAGGCTATCCAAGTACATCGACAACCTGATCTCAAACTCAGAGTGGTTCATCAAGAGGAGATGCATAAATGATAACATTGTGTACGTCATGGTACTAGCCAGGCACTACCACAGGAGCAAAACACCAAATTGTCTGATCAAGCTTGATATCAGCAAGGCCTTTGATACGGTCTCTTGGGAGTAGCTACTGGAACTTCTCAACCGAAGGGGTTTCATACAAGATGGACTGACAGGATATCAACAATCCTCATAACCTCTTCATCAACAATATTGCTAAGTGTCAGCCCAGGAAAGGAGATAGGCCATCAGAGGGG
This sequence comes from Eremochloa ophiuroides, assembly GCA_038502445.1. Taxonomy (NCBI): domain Eukaryota; kingdom Viridiplantae; phylum Streptophyta; class Magnoliopsida; order Poales; family Poaceae; genus Eremochloa; species Eremochloa ophiuroides. Next base: position 7,329,068 of record JAHLJS010000007.1, on the reverse strand, counting down.
ACTGAACCAAATGTTCAACATCGCAACTGAGGATTTTGTACACCACTCAAAAGGCAGATAAGCTAAGGTCAGGGTTTCTTTATACACAGACGACGTTGTGGTGACCCTCATCCATCCTAAACGATCAGACATCAGTATGATCCTCCAAATCATGAAGGGGTTTGGCAAGGCTAGCGGACTGAAGATTAACATGGCCAAAAGCACAGAAGCAACAATCAGGTGTACAAGCACTGGCATGGAAGATGCACTGGCATGGAAGATGCTCTTGCAGATTTACCCGGGGCATGGATTAATTTCCTGGTCCAGTACCTAGGACATCTGCTAACATTCATTGGGGAGGCCAAAAATGGTACACCTACATTACATCTAGGATAGGGTGAAACCGTGAAAGGAATATTAGTAGAAATGCAGGATAACAGGGCCATCTGGTGAATGTGGCAGGTAGAACAGAGCTTGTCAGATCAACTCTAAGTTTAGCTGCTCATGGTTATCAAGGCCCGGAGAATTTCATTAGAGAGCAAGACAAGCTTTGTAGGAAATTTCTCTGGGCTGGCGATGGAAAGCTCAAAGGTGGCAAGTGCAAAGTTGCATGGACCAAAGTATGTATGCCAACACCGAATGGGGGAATGGGATTAATCAACTTTGAGATGTTTGGTCGAGCACTGTGAGGATGATGGTTGTGGTTTGCTTGGGACGACAGGGAGCGTCCATGGTGGGATCTACAAGTGCCTGCTAACAACCGCGACAAGGCGCTCTTCAATGCAACCATGCATAGTAGTTTACTTGGGCAATGGGTGTAAGGCATCATTTTGGATGTCGAGATGGCTCCAGGAGGACGCGCCAGCAAACCTATTCCCAGCACTCATGCAAACATAGTAATAGAAAAAAATAGAACCATGACTGACGCTTTGACTGATCACAGATAACAGACATCAACCACAATATGAAACAGATGATCATCACAGAGTTCCTGGCCTTATGGGACAAGATAGAGAACATCGAATTACTTGAATCGTAACCAAACGGCATTACATGACTACACAAACCAGACGATAACGCCTCAGTAAAATCTGCATATAAGTTGCAACACGAAGGGGTTACCCACAGCATGACGCCACAAACAGCCTAGGGAAAGGCACTACCAAAATGCAAAGTTTTCCTATGGCAAATCCTACAGAACAGGATATGGACTACGGCAAAGCTGCAACTGAGAGGGCCTAATGAATACTTCTATCTGCTTTGTGTTAGAAACCTTGAGACCACTAGACGTATATCTTCAAGGAATCTGGCGTGGCCATGGGGATTTGGGGAGGATGTGGCAACCTGGATTAGAACGCTAGCGCTGAATGCTGATGCCTGGTTAACTGGGATGACAACGCAACTATAGAACAATGGTTTCTTGACATTGGGGGGGGGGGGGGGGGGTGGCGGGGGAGCTGGCGGACTGGCATCAGCAAGCCCAGGCATACAGTCTATGACCACTCTAACACTCTAACAGCTTGGGAAGTATGGAGGGAGAGGATCTCAAAGAATGTCCGGACACCATAGCAGATGCTTGCAAGCATTCACGATGAGACAAAGACGTGGTGCTACGTAGGATACAAGGGACTGGAGTTGATCATACCTGCGGGCCTACACCGACATAGTGGACACAGCAACCAGCGCGAAGAGGGCAAAGCGCTAATATAATGTACACAGCTAGAAAAAGTCGTTTATATATGCCATGGAAATAGGCTGATTTAAAACAAAGGGTGGAACGATCTCAGCAATTGCTGATCAAAGTGCAAAATTGATGGCGCAGCTTGCGCAAACCATGATGTAATACTTTGTCTTATCTTATCAATGAAAGTCGGTGATGGATCTTCTGAAGAAACAAAAAAGTTGATTTGGGTCCTTCAAGCTTTCAAGTTGTTCGTTCTAAGTTCTCACTTGGTCAAATCATGGGCCTCAATTAACACTTAGAATGAACCACTTGAAAAGTTCATGGACTCAGATAATCACTGTGAGAACTTTTATGGATTCATATGACAAAAAAGTTGGAGAACCCATGATGCATTTCACTCAAAAATAAAATGTCTACATGCAAGATAAGTATTGTATTAGAGTACGAATAAATAAGATAGTAAATTTAAATTCGATTTGATCAGCCGCGGTTCTTAAAAATATTTTGAATTAGTTATGCTTATGTTCCTTAGCCATTTTAGTCTATGCTTAGCAAAAATTGACGGATTAGCTAGTGGGCTTAGTATTTTTTTATAAGAAACACAAAAACAAAAAAAGTGATCATATAATATCATAAAAATGCAATAACATTTTGAAAGTGGTCATGCTGTAAAAGGATTGATGAATGCAATCTTCAAAGAAAAGGGATCACAGTACCGTTGAGCACGAGGTAAACGGCATTTAGCTCCTCATCGGGTTGTGGTCCCGCATAGTTTCTTTTCTTCCAATATATCAGATGCCTTGACATCTCCACTTATTTCGACACGTACTTGGTCATCAATCCTCTGGTGGATAATCTCCCGTTTGTCCAGAAACTTGCAATGGCGTTGCGCACAGGATTCATCTTTGCGGACTCAGAGATCATGAGCATCGAGCCCACCACTGCCAGCTTGGCATCTGTGATATACATACCATCCACATCGTGTCGATAGCACGACAACACGCGCACGGCGCGCGTCGCGAAGCTCTTGCCCAGTTCCTTAGAGTCCAGCACATTCACAACTTCCTCCTTATTTCTAACGCCGAGTATACTTTTGTAGCTGTTGCCCCAGCCTAGAAGTACTGAGTTGTATTCTCGTGGGAGCTTTCGACGGGCGCTTCTCCTTCAGTCGGCAAAATCGTAACAGACTCCGGACTGGTTGATGAAGCCGATCACATCCACATTGTCATCGCTCATGAGTAGGGTTGCAGATGGTGGCGATTCCTCGCCGCGCTCCATCACTGCTTGCAGCTTGATGTGAATCCACCTCACCGGTTGTTCTGCACGCGGCTTCGGGAGAAGTGGGTGGTTTCGGCTACTCGAGAGATTTGGGTTCACGTGGCCATCATAGATATCCTCACAGTCTTGGTGACCAGCGAGGATGACGACACGTAGATTCTCTATGAATTTAGTGAACGACCTTTGATCTCCGATGGCCCACGTAGTGGTAGAGCCTTCAGTTGGAAGCTCAGCCATTGCGACCTGTAGTATGTGATTTATTAGTAAATAGATGATGGAAAGTGGTGGCCATTTGCCAGTCAACACGCTCCAAATCTTTTACCTCCACTGGCGCTTCCTGATTTGCTGCTGTAGAAGAATCAGTTATCAGGTCATGCCCGATCCCATGGTCCACGTCCATCTCGTCAGGCGCATCTCCCATGGTGAATTCCACTGCACAGTACAGCAATATAGTTAATTATTATTTTTCCATTATTAGTTCCAACTACTACCATTGGCTGGGTGACGAGTGCAATGCCTACATCGCAAATTAACTCTTTTATTCACCCATGCTATCCCAGCCCCAACCAGACCCAAACCTATATCGCAAATTAACTCTTTTATTTATCCACCCCAAAGCCCCCAACTCATCATAAAATTTTATCATTTAAATCCAATCCAATTCAGCTCACCAACAAGTGTAGACACATAATTTCACTACTTGAACATATAAATTCGCATAAAAGATACATATGAGTTTGAATAAAATATGTTGACTCACATCAAAAGTCAGATCCTAGACTAAAAGCACGTATTATTAAAATTTTTATCAAAGTGGACTGAAAATTTGCTTGAGATATTCTTTCTGGAATAGCTTCGCTTCATTGATTAAGTAGAAACATCACTATCGAGTTGCACGAATTGCTAAAGAAGCTTGGAGCGTTAAGCCAAACAAAGTTCTCTGCTTACAATCAAGAGCTTGCTTAGCACAAAGATCAGGGTCGGGCCCAGGATTTTGGATGCGAATGTAGGTGGTGCATCTGGTTATAAGATGCCCGAAATCGGATTAGGAATATCATCTCATGCTAGGTGATTGAGCTATGAATATCGGATCTTTGTGATGTAAAAATGACTTAATTTGTTTTGCTTGAACTTCGGATGTGATGATACACACATATGCATATGAAAATATCTATTTGTGCTTCGTTTTTCTATTTACTGCCTTTCGTTGGTGTTTGTGTTTGATTTGCACAATAATTCAAATGAAATTCAATTTAAATTTAAATTCAAATGCAAATTTATTATTTTTAAATATCGAGAACTATTAATGGAGGCAGGCACATAAGGTGCAACCGCCTCGGTTAATATGTTAACTGAGGCGGGCGCTCCAATGAGACCGCCTTGGTTAATTCATTAACAGTGGCGGGTGCTCCAACGTGACAATGTTTATTAACAGAGGCGGTTTCCTTACAGAGCCCGCATCCATTAATTTATTTAATGAGGCGGGCAATATTACAGCCTCCGTTAATTATTGATTAACGGAGGCCTTTAGTTAAAGGCGGTTCCAATACCCACCTCCAGAAACCGTTTTTGCCCACCTCCACAATGCTTTCTGTAGTAGTGCCTCCAGCAGAATATGAAGTTTAACCAAGGGCGAAGCATAAAGCAAGGGAATGTTAATAACTGTAATCATATTTAACTCCAAGTAATATAAAAGCAGCACAAATTTTCCATGTTTATTAGGCCTTATTTATTTGAGCTCATGCTACCTTTCGCAACTGAGAAGTGGTAAGTGGAGCCAAAGTAATCAAAACCTTAAAAATTAAAGGACCATTAAAACGGCGACAAGAAGGGGCGAGGTGGGGGTTAAACAGGACTCGTAAAATTTCTCACAAAACTTTTGACCATTGTGCAAAAACACCACCTTAAAAATTGCAGGATCAAAAATGGCGACTAGAGGGGTGAAGGGGAGCCATAACATTTCTAGCAAAATTTTTGGCCGTTGTCGCAAAAACACCGCCAGACACGTGAAGCAAACACTGTGATCTCCACGACGTAAACTAACTTTTGCAATTCAAAAGCGGTAAGTGGAACCAAAGTCATCAAACCCTAAAAATAGGACCGAAAACGGTGACCAGAGTAGGGTGAATGGGAGCTGTAAAATTTCTTGCAAAATTTTTAGCCATTGTCCCAAAAACACCACCTTAAAAATTGAAGGACCCAAAACAGCAACCAACCAGAGGGGTGAACGGGAGCCATAAATCTCTCGAAAACTTTTTGGCCTCTGTAGCAAAAACACCACCAAACACGTGAAGCAAACATTGTGATCTCCACGACCTAAACTACCTTTTGCAACACAAAAGCGATAAGTGGAACCAAAGTAATCAAACTTTAAAAATTGGAGGACCAAAAATGGCCACCACAGGGTGTAGATGGGAGCCTAAAATATCTCGCAAAATTTTTTACCGTTGTCATAAAAACACTGCCAAACTCGTGAAGCAAACACTATGATCTCCGTGACCCAAAAAAGTACGTGGATTTTCCCTAAAAGCACAGCGAAACACCACAAAGCAACTGAACCAAGAGGCACTCAAACGGAAACATGAAATAAAAAAAATAGGATTCTCAACTTCTATTGAGAAAAAGCGAGTTCCGAATCTAAAATACCCAAACCAACGGATGGCAGGAGTGTTCCTTAGATCAGTGGGAAACGAACGCAAAAGACGGAACATAGATAGGCTCAAACGAAAAAAAACAAAGGAAGAAACAGCAGGGCTGGAAATTCCAGGCTTGGGAGGCTGGGAATTCCGCACTAAAACACAAAACTGGGAGAGAGAAGAGGGCGAGCGAACAGGAGGAAAGCACGCAGGGTGCAGCTGCGGTGGTCGGGCTGGGCCTGCACAGCGCTGAACCATACCGGTGTCCTGACAAACGGAGACGAGCGAAGGGAGAGAGAACCATAACTGGACATGCTGCTCCAAACTGCTCACTGGAAATCAAAACTGCAAGCAGAGAGAGCAGGACGCTTGCAAGAACAGCCGCTGAAAGAAAGGGCCATGCCGATGGGCCTGCTCACCGACACCTAAGAGAGAAGGACCAGGCTGGGACGCATCACACACACAGAGGATGGAATACAGAGACCGACACAGAGAGAGAGAGAGAGAGAGGGAGCAGAATCCCGAGAACAGAAAAGGGGGGCTCCACAAATCGAAGAAAACCGACCAAAAACTCAACGGTTGGTTCCCAAATTTTGTACATGTAGTAATCATCACGGAGTGGATGAGCTTATCCTGAAAGATCATCACCGGAAATCAAGTCAAACTCTGGGAATTTCAGATCACGTGAAAGAACACAGTTTTTCTCCAAAACACAAATCGGTTGATTCTTCAAGCTCGAGTCGATTCCATCAAATTAACTGATAGAGTAGCATCAACTTATGTCCCTGCATTAATTAAACCCAAAAGAACGAACCAAAACAACCTCGCCAGAATTTCGTTTTGTTCGTCTCCCTAGGTTTTCCTTTAGTCTTAGTTCTTGTAGAAAGGTCCATAGATTTTGAGCACTTGTTTGTGTAATTGATCTGAGATTTTCGAGTGGAAATAGAGGCCTAATCCTCATGTTGTTCTCCGGGATTCATCACTTGAGTACGTGGTTTTCGATGCGTCTGGTGTAAATTTAAGCAGCTATCACATTGAGGGTGTACGTTTCCATAAGGTCCTATTTGGCCGCGTAAGATCCCACATCTACTCTGAATTTATTTGTACAGAAATTAACACAGAGACCCATATATCCCATGACTTAATCACGCATCAGCAAAAATACAGGTTATTAGCAGAAGGCAGTAGGGAAATCAATGGCACAATGGATCACTAACCTGTTACAGGACGGAGGTTTCAAAGGCCTTGTCTTCAGAGCTTGAGAAGAACGGGCTCGCTTTCATCATTCACAGTGTGTATGAACTAGGAGTACTATGGTATATGGAAGAGGAGCCAAGCATATACTACTACTGTAGTATGTAACAAGAATATATTTAAAGATGGGCCGATCTCGACTTTTATGTAAATCTATCTATCTACATGGAGGTAGCCAGGCGTGCTGGACCCGGAAAGACCCTACACTAGGCTTATTTAACCCCTAATCCTTCTTTAGAGTGCACAGCACTACAACATGTTTCCAGGTTGCGGACTCCACATAAATGTTTTTTAAATGAACGAGTACGAGAGCTGTTTGTCATGTGTGTATATATATACTAGCGATGCCCCCTACCCCGCCACGCTCGTTCACTGGCCCCACCCGGCCCCTCCCGTCATTCGTCGCCATCCTCGCGTGTCGTCATCCCAGTTCAGACCTCAGCATGGCCCCAGCCCCTCACGACACCCCGGCCCTATTTGTTGGCTCAACTGTCGTTCCCAGCTGGCTCATCATCTCTTCGTCCCATATGCCGTCATCACTTGCCTGTCCCTCCTAACGTGCGCCATCATCGTCATCTTCGACCACGACCATCCCACGCCATGCGCCGCCGTATCCATCATCCGTGCACCACCATCGTTTTTTTTCGAAAAACTTGGCAGGAGCACTGCCTCTCAACTAACTAGCCTTATGGTTTGGGTTTGTATCTATGCTGCAGCTGTGTACTGTCTTCAGATGGTAGAGGCTGGAACAATGTTCCTTTATCTAAAAAAACTAAGGGGAAAAAAGTTTATGTACAGTAGGGGGGTTTAACCCGCCCAGTTAATGGAAAAAAGTTTGGTTACATCGCCTTGACAGCGCACACATGGAAATCACCCCTGATCCAAAAAAACATGTCGGTGCAAATCGATATCTTCCTTTGTTTGGAGAGCCATCTGCTGTGCATTAGTAGCCACTCCTTGGAAGATCTTTCTATTTCGTTCCTTCCAAATGTTTCACATTATATAGATCACCACTCCGTTGAAGTGCCTACGACGGTCCTTAGCAACCTTGGCTGCTGTTTGCTCCCACCATTCACTTAGTTCAGTTGGCTGAGTCCGATGACTGATCAAGTTTATATCAAAATGCTCCCATTCCAACACGAGCTTCCACACCTCTACTGCTCTAGGATAGAGAAGACATAAATAAAGGCCAGTCTCCAGTGGCCCACCACATAAAACACAGTGGTCTTGGTGAGGCCAGTTTCTTATCTGTAAGTTGTCCGCTGTTAGTATTTTGTTTTGAATTAGCACCCATGCAAAGAAGTTTGCTTTCCAAATGAGGTCTGGATGGAACTTTCTGAAGCTTCCATGGAATTGAATTTGGTACGCCGAACAAGACCAGTAATTCCCGTCGGACGTCCACTTCCATATGATGGAATCAGGAACTCCAAGCTGTAGTTGGACGTGTTGTAGTCTCAGCCAAAGTGAAACAAATTCCTCTACCTCACTTGCTGTGGTGATCTTGCCTCTAAGATCCTAAATCCAGCCTTGATTGCGTATCTCTTGCTGCACAGACCTATTTTTCCTCCTTGTCAACTTAAAAAGTTGTGGGGATGGAAGGCACTGCAACCGTCGTCACCATGTGTGCATTTGCCTTGAAGGGATCCCCGTTCACGCTTGGACCAAGGGCGTCGTCAAGCGCACAGTGGGAAGATCCTGCGACCTCGACTACATCGACCCTCGCTCCGTGCAGAATGAAGACACCGGGGCATTGTGTCTCTGGGCCTGGACATACAACTCCCTGATATCCCCAAGGTGGCGTGGCTCTCAATAACAGATAATGCTTTGCACGTTAGCAAGGCCCCTCCAAGTGGATGACGAGGCCTCACATTTAAGGTGTTGGTCCACCTAGACCGCATCGAATCCCCGGCGGACGACATCGGCAACACTACAACACGGGAGCTGAAGTGGAGTATGGCATCATTTACGGTGAACGCGCGCTGCAGGAACGCCGCGCCTCGCCACGCCCCAAGACCAGGCCAAACCCGCACAGGGACGACAGCGACGACGAGCGCTGCGGACGCTGCGACGACAACGGCCGTGACTGGGGCTCGCGGCTCTTCTGTAGCCTCTCTCGCGCCCCAACTGAGAGCCAAGACGGAGACAGTTCGGAGGCCAGACACGGGCGACACCATGCTGATGCAGGGAGGCACCATCGACATGAGCAGCAAACGGAGGAGAGCCACGTGAAGCGAATCAGCCCTGCACCTTCGGCCTCACTGCCATATGAGCTGCAGAAACGCAGTGCATTTGACACCTGCACCAACAACATCGACAGCACGCACGGCACCCTGCAACGCGAGCCGGCCACATCATTGAGGATGGGATGCGGACGCAGCCGCGAACGCAGCAGCCATCGACGCAGGACTGCAAGCCGTCACTCTTCGGCGCGCCCGCAGCCACAGCCACAGCAAGCCTCCACGGAACCTCACCCGTCCTAAGACCCGAGGAACTCTTCGCATCCAAGGGAACTTTCGCCGCCGGCTATGACTGGAAACACCACATCGGCAGCAACTACACAGATGGCTGTCTCGTTAGAGCCGGTCACACCAGTGAGCTCGCCGGCAGACACGGAGGCTCCATCAACACATGTTGCCATGACGAGTATACAGGATGTCATGCAGGAACACCCCACGCCGCGCCAACGGGCTCAGCGTTTCTGACTAGGTGTCATCTACGTCATGCGTCGACGCCTGCAAGGAGAGGCACCAACAAGTGAGTCCACAGCAACTGGGGACGCGTGCCCCCTCAAGTGCGACGCAGACGGCACGCACCTACTTCCTCAACCCGCACACCCGGATTGCATCCTCAAGCTGGCCCAGAGGAGACACCCAGGCGAAGGCACGCCAAGTATTGATGAAGAAGCTCGGCGTACTTGAAGACAAAGATGCCACATCATACGATCGCTTCCTGGAGTATGTCGGCCTCTTCAAGGGCCCACTCACTGACGAGGCGATGAAGGTGATGACAGCGCTTTGTGGCCTTGAGGATGCTGAGGCTGTGGGGACTTCCTGGACCTAGTGCCCTGCACCCCATATTCCTAACAGGGACCAACTCCGTTGTTTATGGCTCAATGTAACTGTAAAATCCTAAATTGGAATGTCCGGGGACTCAATGATGGGGCAAGGCGTGATTCAGTATGTGATCTGGTTCATGACACCGGTGCCACTGTAGTTTGCCTATAAGAAACAAAGCTACAGATAATTGATGACGAGGTAGTGAGGCGCACTCTAGGCCAACGGTTTGTGGCCAACTATGCATTTTCGCCGGCTGCCCAAACTAGAGGCGGTATTCTCCTGGCTGTTACTGAGAATTAGTTCGAATTATCGGAAGTGCTCCTTACAAGAAATGTTGTCACAGCATCAATTTCTATAAGAGCAGACAACACCAAGTGGCAGATTACGGTGGTCTATGGACTGCAAGGTGATGATGCAAAATTAGAATACCTACAAGAACTAAAGGATATCCCGCGCCCGGACCATGGGAGATGGTTAATCATCGGAGACTTCAACCTCATTTACCAAGAGGAAGACAAGAACAACACAAACCTAAACAGGCGACTGATGAGGTCCTTCAAGGCGACAATTGACAGCTTGCTCTTGAAAGAGATTCGGCTCAATGGGCATCGTTTCACTTGGAGCAATGAGCAGGACTCTCCAACACTCACTAGGATTCACAGACTCCTATGTACAGTGAAATGGGAGTTGATCTTCCCTTCTTGCTTCCTACATTCGTTGCCATCTCTCATGTCTGATCATACTCCTCTTCTCCAAGGCGAGCTGCAGCAGGCCCGCAACAATAGCTTTCGCTTTGAAAATTTCTGCATCAAAATGGAGGGATTCCAGGAATTGGTACACGAAACATGGAACAAGCCAATTGCCTCCAATCAGCCACTCAAACGCCTGTACATCAAGCTATCAAGAGTAGCCAAAGCCAATAAGAGATGGCGCAGAGAGAAGGGTTGGAGACACAAGACTACAACTCGCGATTGTCAAAGAAATCCTTCTCAAGCTAGAGGCGGCTCAGGAACACGGGGCCCTCTCGCACCAGGAGCTTGACTTCAGATGACGCCTTAAAATGAGAAGCATAGGGTTGGTGGTGATTGAAAAATTGAGAATAAGGGAAAAATCACGCCTCTCAAACATCAAACATGGAGATGCAAATACAAAACTAATGGAGGGGTGGGGAGGATGCGGCTGCTCACCGCCTCTTGCTGCCGTTGTAGAGGAGGTGAAAGGCAGAGAAGGAGCAGTGAACTCCATGTCGCCATGGGGATGGCATAGGGCTAGCTGTATGTTGGGTTGTTAAGAGGTGTACCCTGTGAGAACTATTAATTGGAAATCCATGCGTAACCTAACTGACATACCCATACCCTAGTTGGATCCTTCTAGGAATCGTGATCGTACAAAATACGAACCATATATCTGGGTTTGAGGTGGTCAAGATTATTATACCCGTACGCTCTAATGCTCCATCCGTAGATGGCTTCTATACCAAATACACTGGAAGATACTCGTGGACATATCACATATATATATATATATATATATATATATATATATATATATATATATATTATTTATAAAGGGGAACTGAACAAGGTACCTGCTGTGTTGTGTTGACAGATTGACGACGAAGCACGGCTTTGCATTTGAGACGGTGATAATCAATTGCATCCAGGATGTCTTCAGCATCATAGAAAGCAGACTTCAGTTCCTTCGCCCATCGTTCCAACTTATTCTTACCATCAGGCCTTACCTGAGCTGCCTCAAGCATCAGCTTCAGATGTAGGACTTTGTTCTCCAGATTCTGGAGATTATTAGCCGATGAGCTAGCGACATCGCCGAGGTAGGTAGGACAAGCCTTTGTCGACGAGCTTGGAGATGATCGGCGAGACAACCCAACCTAGGATCGAGATCCCAAGCGCACCTCCGCCATTATGTTGGGAGCTCCCTCAGATGTGGAGTGACGAGAAGAAGGATATAGTTAGGTGGTAGCTGCGCATTTCTGCGCCATTATGATAGGAAGTTTCCTTGCAACCACACGGCTAATTAAACACTGTTGTGGTCAGTCAACTATCCTATCTGAACGAGTGAAGTAAGCCATAGACTAGTCAACAATCAACTAATCGATGAACCAGAAGCCGGTACTGTACAGCACAAAGGACCAAACTATCCCCTCCTCACATGGATATGGATCCTTTCTCTTTCTCACGTCGCTTGCATGCTCTCTGTTATCTTTGCAATTCCGGTCCCGGCCGGTGAAACGACCTCGATTTCCGCGAAGGGAAATCCACAGGCTCGAATTGTAATTCAACAGATTGCTTGGGACAATCCATGAAATTACCCATATCTCAGTTGACACCAGGATCCATACAACGGTAATTAAGTCTTACATAAACATTTATTACATCGCCACACTGGCGGAATCAACATTCAGAGAAGTTTTAGAAGATGCGGAAACGTTTCATCCTTCACGGCCAACTTGAGTGTAGCACATGACCCTATTCTTCGCCATCGTCTTCCTCGAAGTCGTACCCATTCTCGTCACCTGACAGCAAATTTATCAGTACGATTTGTACTGGCCACGGAGCCCACCTATGCAGCATTTGCTTTGTGGAAAGTGGATGCAAGGCTATACAAGCAGACCTATAGGCTGAGGTTTCCTATGCAGCTGTAATCAATGTTTAATTAGTCAAGTTTTATCTCCAGTTAACACCATCATCCCTTTTCCCATCACCACATCTCACTTACCCACACCCCGCTCTCATTCGACAAGCCCAACTCCCTCTCGGGCCTATCTCAGCGGCACACTACCACAATGGGTACACTGCCGGAAAATGTCATCCAGGGGGAGAAGAGAACACTCACTACACTAGTAGAAGCTTCACAGGAAAGGTCCATAGCCAACAGGTTGGCATATGTATCGATCGATCAACCGTACACTCTGCAGAAGTTTCACTACCCACAAGATTAGCCATCATAGGTGTTGCGCAACACCTAGGCAGAATTCCGGGTGCTTGCTTGCCTAGGTCGATGCCACCCTACCACTCAGCCCTGGGATATTCCGGATCCTACACCGTTATGCTGAGACTGGGAGACACAGTACCGGGCCCATCCAGTGGTACTGCGCATCTAGAACGGAACGGGAACCCATCGACCATCTCCGCCCACTCTTATCACCTCTCAACCTAGCAGTAGTGGCACCGTCCTACCAAGTAGTGCAGCCGTCTCCCGCCCATCAGAAGCGTGTGAGTAGAAAAGGATTCCCATGAACCTGAAACTAGTCCGTCCTAGGTTTGACCAAGCAGGCATCTTCACTTAGGGGATACTCTCCCCGTGCCATCACAGCACCTCCGTCCACGGGCTTCAAACCACCAAGGCTATCCCACCCGGAACCTCCTCAACAACTTTACCCGCCACAGGTATCTCGCTTGGGGATGCCCAGGTTGCACCCCCGGCACGACTTGCCCCATGGGCTCGTCTCATATCCCACTTGGTCGACATCAACCCTTACCACGCACCCAAGACGCACGCAGCACTCTCTCCCAGTGGTTATAATTAGTTATACACCGTCCCAATTCCACCACATAGCATATAGCAAGTAGAAAGTAGTGGAAAAGTAACAGCAAATTAAGCAGCAGCTAACCTAGCAGTGGATAGCAGGGTATAGTCTTATCAAGGTAGGGAATTCAATATACTACCATGCAACCAATCCATACATAATCATAAAGCAATAGCATCAATGTCATTTGCAATGCGTAAATAAGATCTAAGAATTTGGTGGGACGTGGCACCTTCGTAGTCGTCTCCTAGCTCCTGAAAGTACTCGTGGTCGTCTTCCTTAGTCAGATCCTCCTCCGGCTCTGAAATCAAACACGAAATAGTCGCGTCAGCGACTCCTATAGAGTATTTCAGAAAAATCCAATAAAATAAAGAGCCAAATGCACACAAACATAGTCTTAGATTGTAGATCTCATTTTTCTGAGAATTTTGATATATGGTGCGCAATTTTTGGACATCGTATGAATAAGTTATGAATTTTCGAAGATTATCCTATTTTCTAAAAATGGAAAATGGTCGATTAATCAGGGGCAGCTCGGGATTGGTCCACGTGGCGCGCGGGTCCAGCAGTGCGGCATGTGGCGCCTCATCAGAACACAGACCCGATGGTCGCCCACCAGGTGTTCGATGCTGGTTCCTAGAGAGTCGCCGGCGTCGGCGTAGCTCGGCGGGGCTCGGCGTAGCTCGGCGGAGCTCGGCGTTGGTCGGGGGTGGTTCTCAGAGGTCGGGGGTGGTTCTCAGAGGTCGGGGTTGGTTCTCAGTGGTCGGGGGCGTCGGCGTAGCTCGGGCGAATGGGAGATTCGGGGCGCCGAGGGTGCCGCTCTCCCGAGCTCTCCCGGGGAGGCTCGGGCGAATCGGACATTTGGGCGCCAAGGGTGCCGCTCTCCCGAGCTCTCCCGGGGAGGCTCGGGCGAATCGGAGATTTGGTGCGCCGAGGGTGCCGCTCTCCCGAGCTCTCCCGGGGAGGCTCGGGCGAATCGGAGATTTGGTGCTCCGAGGGTGCCGCTCTCAGAGGTCGGGGCTGGTTCTCAGTGGTCGGGGGGGCATTGGCGTAGCTCGGCGGTGGTCGGGCGACCTCGGCGGTGGTCAGGGGTGGTTTGTGACCTTGGCCGACCATTCGGCGTGCCATGACGGCCGGCGGCGAGTTGCCGCAGGGCTAAAGCTCCGGTAGGCTACGTTGCTGTTCATAGCGAGGCAATTCCTCCCCTCCGGGCCCCAATATTCGTTTCTAAGGGATCCAATTTGGCTAACAGGGTCCCTTTTGGTGCTCGGCCACGGCACAGGCGCTTCTTCGGCGAGGCGGGCGGCGGTGTGGTGGCCGGGGTTCGGTTTTGGCACGAACGGGTGTGGTTCCCTTCTATCCCACGGCATACGGCGGTTCTCCGACGAGGTGGAGGCGCACGTAGCCAAGGCTACAGACATGATTCAGGGCTCGGCTATCTAGCGGCGGTGCCGAGGCAGACTTGGCGAACCTCGGCGGCCTTTCTCTGCAGCGCGAGGCGACCGGAGGTACTCGGAACGGATTTTTGGCGAGGCGGAACGTGTCGGCGGTGATCACGTTTCCCCGAGAACGCACCTCGCGGTGTTCCAGGATATGGAGGTTCGATCTTCCGCAACTAAGCTTGTCCGAGGTGGTCGGTTTTTGTTCCTGGTCGCGGTATTGAGATGCTCCAGTCATCGGCGACGATGTCGCCGCGACTGTGAGGTTCCGGCGGGGCTAAGGAGGTCTTCTAGGAGATGTATACGCCTCCAGGGTCTATGGCGATGGTATACCAACTACCAATTTTGGCTACCGAGATTCCCAAGGTGCTCGGTTGTGGCGGCGGCGTGTCGCCGACGACGGCGGAAGGCGGCAACGCGGCTACGACCATGTCTTGGTTCAATCGAATGCGGTCTTGTCAAATTGGTGAGGCCAGAGAGGCATGCAACACTCTAGTGGCGAACTTTAGCCATGGCATGGCCTTCTTTTGGCGACGGCTCACGGCGGCGCTCCGGCGAGGTCGTGGCGCACTCGAGCAGGGCGGACGAGGCTTCCTCTAGCGCTTAGATCCGCGTAGCTAGCTCAAGGGGTCGTGGCGGTGCTCCACGACGCTCTAACCTATACGGGTGCTAGTCGGATTGCTCGGAACGGGTGATTCGGCGTCGGAACGCGTCGGTGGTGAGCGCGCTCCGCCGAGAACGCGTCGTGCTGCGTTCTTGGTCTAGCAAGCTTGTAGTCCGGGGGTTTCGGCCGGTCGCATGAGTGCATGGTGCAGGTGATCTTCCTGAGCCAGTAAAGGCTCGTGCCTGCGCGTCCCATGGGTGGAACACCATGGCAAAAGCAGGGCGAGGTTCGGACATGGCGTGCGGTGGCTCACCGTGGTGTCGGTGAAGCTAGGATGGCGATGCAGTGGCGAGTCGGAGCCGTGCAGAGCGTACGCAGTGCCGTGCCGAACCGCGATGGGGCTCCGGCTTCTCCTCCGTGTCCGGCTCGGCGCGCTCCACGGCGGCAACGCTCCGGCAGCTCCTTCTCCTCTGCTCCGCCTTTCTCCTACGCTCTCTCTCTTGGTGTGGTGCAGTGTGCCGGTCTGTGCCGCGGTGGCGGCGAGGGGAAATGAGGGTAGGGCTTCGGGGTGAGCTCCTTTTTATAGGCGAGCTTGGCCAGCTCCAATGGCGAACGGTCCTGATCGCGCTTGACCGATCGAAGGGCCGTGGCTCGAGTGGATCTAGGGCTCCGGATGGGCGCGGGTTCGCTTGACGGCCAAGAAAGGAGGGGACAGGAGGGGGACAGCGGGGTCAGGGCTCTGTCATGCGTGGCGCTGTCGGTCACGCCATTTGCGTGACCCGGTGGCGTCGTCTTCGTGGGGAAGAGAAACAGTGGAAGCGGAAGGCGGCTGACATGCGGGCCGGGTTGGCAGCGAGCGCGAGCGCGAGCGCGTGTGTGCCGGTCGCGCGCGTTGCCGGGCCGCAACGTGGGCCGACAGGCTGGCTTCCATTCTTCCTCTCTTCTCTTTTCTTTTTCCTTTTCTATTTTCACTTAAGTGTATTTATATACATATATTACCCTTTTTAAATATTGAGTAAATACAAACAAAAATTGCAATAAATCCCAATTGTGATGCATAAGCTATTATTCTATGTGAATGGAATTAAAATGCAAGCTATACTCCTTTATTTACCAAATTCATAATGAAACCTATATGCTTGCACAAGAAAAATGGGTTTTCATAATAAATAAATAGAAAATTTTAATTGGTTGGGATTTTTAGGTTGTGTGGATTTTTAGGGTTGTTACAGTCCTCCCCCCTCATTAGGATCTCGACCTCGAGATTCAGAGATAACGTACCCATCGAAGAGGTAAGGAAACATAATCTGCAAGTCCGATTCTTTCTCCCACGTAGCTTCCCTTTCAGTGTGATTGCTCCACTGTACCTTGCACATTGGAATAGTCTTGTTCCGCGTCTCCTTGGTATCCCGTGCCAAGATCTTGATCGGATGTTCCTTTTATTCAAGTGTGTCTTGCAGGTCTAATGCATCCGTAGGAACTTGCTCCTCGGGAAGCTTCAGACACTTTCTTAATTGCGAGACATGGAACACGGGGTGTACTCCAGATAATTCCTCCGGTAGTTCCAGCTTGTAAGCAAGCTTTCCAACCCTTTTACAGATCTTGTATGGCCCAACATATCTTGGTGCCAATTTTCCTTTTACGTGGAATCTGACAGTGCCACGAAGCGGAGATACCTTGAGGTAGACATAATCCCCAACCTTGAACTCAAGCTCTCTACGTCTTCTATCTGCATAGCTGTTTTGCCTACTTTGTGCAATCCTCAAATTCTCTCTTACTTGGGCAACACCTTCTTCTGCTTCCACAATCTTAGCAGGACCGAAGAATGTCCTTTCACCTGGTTCTGACCACATTAGCGGGGTCCTGCACGGTCTTCCATACAACGCTTCAAATGGAGACATCTTAATGCTTGTCTGATAACTGTTGTTGTATGAGAACTCGGCGTGGGGTAGACAGCTCTCCCATCCTTCCTTGTACCTCAATACGCAAGCACGTAACATGTCCTCGAGAATCTGGTTCACTCTTTCTGTTTGCCCGTCTGTTTGCGGGTGGTATGTTGTGCTGTAGTCGAGCTTGGTCCCGATAGACTTGTGCAAGGATTTCCAGAACTGTGATACGAACTGTGAGCCTCGGTCAGATATAATACTCAGAGGCGCCCCATGTAACTTCAAAATGTGTGATGCGTACAGATCTGCCAGCTTTTTAGCTCTATACTTCCTTTTGACCGGTATAAAATGTGCAACTTTGGTTAGACGGTCCACTATTACCCATATAGAATCATATCCATGCTCGGATCGGGGTAGTCCTAATATGAAGTCCATGGATATGCACTCACATTTCCATTCTGGTATCTCAAATTGTTGTAGCAACCCTGCTGGTCTCTGATGCTCGGCCTTGATTCTATTGCATGTATCACATCGGGCTACATGCCCTGCAATGTCTGTCTTCATATTCTCCCACCAGAAGTGCTTCCTTAGATCATGGTACATCTTGGCTGACCCTGGGTGAATGCAATATTTGGAGTCATGCCCTTCTGACAGAATCTCTTCTCGTATCGCTGAATCCGTCGGTACACAGATTCTATCTTTGTACCATACAGTTCCCTGCTCATCTTCTTGGTATTCGGGGCCTCTTCCCAGCTTCATCAAACCACGGATATAGTCTATCTTAGGACAGTTCTTTTGCGCTTCACGGATCCGTGAGGTGAGATTGTACTCGACGCGAAGCTCATTTAGCATGCCATAGGAGACTACCTCGAGCTGGAATGCGTCGAACTCTCTCCTGAGCTCAGGCGGCATAGAGTTGGTGATGAGGGTATGGCAGTAGCTTTTGCGGCTAAGTGCATCAGCGACAACATTAGCCTTCCCTGGGTGGTAATGGATCTCAAGATCATAGTCCTTGATGAGTTCTAGCCATCTGCGCTGCCTCATATTCAGATCTTCCTGTGTGAAGAAGTACTTCAGGCTCTTGTGGTCAGTGTAGATGTCACACTTGTTGCTTATTAGATAGTGTCTCCAAATCTTGAGTGCATGTACCACGGCTTCAAGTTCTAGGTCATGAGTCGGGTATCGCTGCTCATGTTCCTTCAACTATCTTGAGGCATAAGCTATCACCCTTCCTTCTTGCATTAGTACACAGCCCAAACCTTGCCGAGAGGCATCACCATATACAACAAAATCTTTGTGAATATCGGGTAGGGATAGTACAGGTGTAGTAGTGAGCTTCACTTTCAAGGTCTGAAAACTCTTCTCACATTCAGGAGTCCATATAAACTTGTTCTCTTTCTTCAGCAAGTTGGTCATGGGTCTAGCAATCTTGGAGAAATTCTCAATAAATCTGCGATAGTATCCTGCAAGTCCCAAAAAGCTTCTGATTTCTGACACATTACGGGGTTGTTCCCACTCTTTCACAGCTTCAATCATGGCTGGGTCCACTGCAACTCCTTCTCCTGACAGTACGTGACCAAGGAAAGCAACTTCCTCAAGCCATAATTCGCACTTGGAGAATTTGGCGTATAGCTGGTTGCGAGACAACCTCTCCAATACTGTCTTCAGATGATGTTCATGTTCCTCTTTTGTGGCTGAGTAAACCAATGTATCATCAATAAATACCACTACAAACTTGTCTAGCTCATTCATGAAGATCTTGTTCATCATGTTCATGAAGTATGCTGGAGCATTAGTGAGTCCAAATGAGACTACTGTGCACTCATACTGTCCATATCTAGTGACAAATGCAGTCTTCGGGATATCCTCTTCCCTGATCTTCATCTGATGGTACCCTGATCGGAGATCAATCTTTGAGAAGTACTTGGCCTTACTCAGTTGATCTAACAGATCATCGATGCGGGGCAATGGGTACTTGTTCTTGACTGTTACCGCATTCAGATTCCGGTAGTCAATGCACATCCTCATCGTGCCACCCTTCTTCTTGACAAACAAAACGGGAGATCCCCAGGGCGAGGCGCTAGGCCTAATGAAGCCCTTCTCCAGTAATTCTCCCAGCTGCTTCTTGAGTTCCTTCAACTCATCAGCCGACATTCTGTAGGGTCTTTTGGCAATCGGTGCAGTCCCTGGCATCAGCTCTATAACAAACTCCACATCTCTATCCGCTGGTATTCCTGGCAACTCCTCTGGAAATACGTCATTGAATTCACAGACTACTGGCACATCTCTGAATGTTAGCTCCTTTTTACCTGCCTTAGTCTCCAGTGCACATAGGAGGGCTTGGACTCTCCCGGTTTGGGGTATACATCGAACGGCTGTTCCCCAAGGGTGGGTTACCTGAACATATCTAGGTGAACAAGATATCACTCCCCGGTGTTTGGTTAGCCAGTCCATGCCTAAGATGACATCTAAGCTATTGGAGGGTAGTAGGGTTAGGTCAGCTCGAAAGTCAAGTCCCTCGATTGTGATTATCACTCCCCTACATATGTGAACGCTTCTGAAGGATCCTAAGGGCGAGCTAGTTAGGATAGGGTTTGCTCTCGGGGTTACAGGTATGTTATGCTTACGTGCATATGCAGATGAAATGTACGAACATGTAGCTCCCGAATCGAACAGAACTGTAGCCATGTTACCCTGAACTAGGAACGTACCGTACACAGCATCAGGTGCAGCCTCAGCTTCCTCAGCGGTCATGTGGTTCAGTCTTCCTCGGGCAGCAGATCCCCGGTTCGGTGTGCCCTGTGTAGCTGCTGGTGCACGGTTGAGGTCGGGGCACACAGCCACACGGTGTCCAGGCTTTCCGCATCCGAAGCAAGTGAAGGGCGCACTGCCTGCTGTGGCTGTCGCAGGAGCCTTCCAATTGCTTGTCCTTGGCGTGTTGGTAGCAGGGGCGGGTGTGTTCTGCACAGCTCGAGTCGGCGCAGGGTAGGTCTGAGCGGGGCGGTGATAGTTGCTGCTGTTGGTACCACCACGGCTCGTTCCCGAAGAAGGTCCCTGGCGAGTTCGGAAAGGCGGGGGTGCACCTGTTCGCTGTCTCTGGGGTGGAGCAGTGCGAGCGGGTCCCTCAGAGCGGCGCTTCTTTCCCTTGTTCTGGGCCTCGAATTCCAGGCGTGCTTCCATGCGATCCTTCTCGATCTCAATACAGCGGTCAATCAGCTCACGCAGAGTGTAGCTCTTGTTCCCTGACAGAGCCAACCTGATCTTGGTCTGAAGTCCCTTCCTGTAGTAGTACATCTTTTCCTTCTCGGAACTCACGCAAGACGCAGGTGCGTAGCGGAGCAAACAGTTGAAGCGGGTGGTGTACTCGTGGATCCGGTCAGCTCCCTGGGACATGTTGCGAAACTCGTTCTCCTTGGCCTCCATGACTCCCTCAGGAATGTGGTGGTCACGAAAAGCCTCGGTGAACTCATCCCAGTCAATGCGGGCTGGGTCCTCGTGAGCGCTGGTGTAGTTGTCCCACCATGCTCGTGCAGCACCAGTCAGCTGGTGGCTAGCAATCCCAACACACTCCTCGTCGGAGCAAGTGGTCAGGTCCAGCTTCTTCTCTATCTCTTTAAGCCAATCGTCGGCAGCGAGGGGATCGCTGTCGGTCCCGTCGAAGGTAGGTGGCCTCAGCTTCAGGAAACCCTCCAGTTTCCTTTGGAAGTCATTCTGGGGTGGCCCGTGGTGCCTGTTCATCCCAGTAGCTATGGCATTCAGCAGCTGGGTCTGCTGAGCCATCACTTCCGCCAACGTCGGTGGCGGCGGCGGTGGCGGTGGCGGAGGCACGTTCTCGCCTTGTGGTGGCGGATCGTTCACCGGCGGTGCATCCTCTGCCCGGCGCAGCTCTTCTTCCAGGTTAACTCCAGCACGTCTGCCAGCTGGGCGTCCACGGTTGCGACCACGCCCACGACCTGGCGCAGGCGCGGGGGAGGGCTGGCGGTTCTCCAAACGCGCAGAACGTCTCATCGACATCTGAAATTATTAGGTACGTGCTCAGTGCAGTAATAATCTTGTAGTGGTTTAAGTAGGAGTTAGATGTTTTCAACGATTTAAATGAATTAAAACATTTTTCATGCTATCCTACACTCAACCAAAGAAGCATAGAGAACCATAAGAAGCATAAGATCCAAATGTCACTCATCACATGGTTATTATTACATAAAGGATGTTCCTAGCTGCTAAGAAGATCGTGCTATGCGCAGATAGCCAATGACAGGACTACTCATGGTATCACTAGTCTAAGGGCCACGCAGGGTCCCATAAGCTACTGGTGCATAAGGTCGAGTACGGCGTCGGGTATGCGGCTGTCCTCTGCCTCGACAAGCTTCCCTCGGCTGAAGTACTGGATCTGGTCAGACGGTGCTCCCAGCTCCTCCAGCACCTGGCGTAGTACCATGGCAAATCCGCCGTGGTTCCTTCCGTTGATCGGGATCTCAATAGTGTCGTCGTGCAGTGGATGAAGTGGTGGTCCAAGGCTGGTCATCTGTGAATTTTTCAAGAAACGGATTAGCAGGTCCTTGTATTAGATAAGCCATTGCATAAAAAGTGAATGCAAGGTCGGTAATATAACCGAAAGAGAGTCTGGCTTCCTATTCTAACGTCCATTCTCTATGGGTCTCGTCCTACAGTCAAGTATGGCTCTGATACCAACTGAAACGACCTCGATTTCCGCAAAGGGAAATCCACAGGCTCGAATTGTAATTCAACAGATTGCTTGGGACAATCCATGAAATTACCCATATCTCAGTTGACACCAGGATCCATACAACGGTAATTAAGTCTTACATAAACATTTATTACATCGCCACACTGGCGGAATCAACATTCAGAGAAGCTTTAGAAGATGCGGAAACATTTCATCCTTCACGACCAACTTGAGTGTAGCACGTGACCCTATTCTTCGCCATCGTCTTCCTCGAAGTCGTACCCATTCTCGTCACCTGACAGCAAATTTATCAGTACGATTTGTACTGGCCACGGAGCCCACCTATGCAGCATTTGCTTTGTGGAAAGTGGATGCAAGGCTATACAAGCAGACCTATAGGCTGAAGTTTCCTATGCAGCTGTAATCAATGTTTAATTAGTCAAGTTTTATCTCCAGTTAACACCATCATCCCTTTTCCCATCACCACATCTCACTTACCCACACCTCGCTCTCATTCGACAGGCCCAACTCCCTCTCGGGCCTATCTCAGCGGCACACTACCACAATGGGTACACTGCCGGAAAATGTCATCCAGGGGGAGAAGAGAACACTCACTACACTAGTAGAAGCTTCACAGGAAAGGTCCATAGCCAACAGGTTGGCATATGTATCGATCGATCAACCGTACACTCTGCAGAGGTTTCACTACCCACAAGATTAGCCATCATAGGTGTTGCGCAACACCTAGGCAGAATTCTGGGTGCTTGCTTGCCTAGGTCGATGCCACCCTACCACTCAGCCCTGGGATATTCCGGATCCTACACCGTTATGCTGAGATTGGGAGACACAGTACCGGGCCCATCTAGTGGTACTGCGCATCTGGAACGGAACGGGAACCCATCGACCGTCTCCGCCCACCCTTATCACCTCTCAACCTAGCAGTAGTGGCACCGTCCTACCAAGTAGTCCAGCCGTCTCCCGCCCATCAGAAGCGAGTGAGTAGAAAAGGATTCCCATGAACCTGAAACTAGTCCGTCCTAGGTTTGACCAAGCAGGCATCTTCACTTAGGGGATACTCTCCCCGTGCCATCACAGCACCTCCGTCCACGGGCTTCAAACCATCAAGGCTATCCCACCCGGAACCTCCTCAACAACTTTACCCGCCACAGGTATCTCGCTTGGGGATGCCCAGGTTGCACCCCCGGCATGACTTGCCCCATGGGCTCGTCTCACATCCCACTTGGTCGACATCAACCCTTACCACGCAGCCAAGACGCACGCAGCACTCTCTCCCAGTGGTTATAATCAGTTATACACCGTCCCAATTCCACCACATAGCATATAGCAAGTAGAAAGTAGTGGAAAAGTAACAGTAAATTAAGCAGCAGCTAACCTAGCAGCGGATAGCAGGGTATAGTCTTATCAAGGCAGGGAATTCAATATACTACCATGCAACCAATCCATACATAATCATAAAGCAATAGCAACAATGTCATTTGCAATGCGTAAATAGGATCTAAGAATTTGGTGGGACGTGGCACCTTCGTAGTCGTCTCCTAGCTCCTGAAAGTACTCGTGGTCGTCTTCCTTAGTCAGATCCTCCTCCGGCTCTGAAATCAAACACGAAATAGTCACGTCAGCGACTCCTATAGCATATTTTAGAAAAATCCAATAAAATAAAGAGCCAAATGCACACAAACATAGTCTTAGATTGTAGATCTCATTTTTCTGAGAATTTTGATATATGGTGCGTAATTTTTGGACATCGTATGAATAAGTTATGAATTTCCGAAGATTATCCTATTTTCTGAAAATGGAAAATGGTCGATTAATCAGGGGCAGCTCGGGATTGGTCCTCGTGACGCGCGGGTCCAGCAGTGCGGCATGTGGCGCCTGACCCGATGGTCGCCCACCAGGTGTTCGATGCTGGTTCCCAGAGAGTCGCCGGCGTCGGCGTAGCTCGGCGGGGCTCGGCGTAGCTCGGCGGAGTTTGGCGTAGCTCGGGGGTGGTTCTCAGAGGTCGGGGGTGGTTCTCAGAGGTCGGGGTTGGCTCTCAGTGGTCGGGGGCGTCGGCGTAGCTCGGGCGAATCGGAGATTCGGGGCGCCGAGGGTGCCGCTCTCCCGAGCTCTCCCGGGGAGGCTCGGGCGAATCGGAGATTTGGGCGCCGAGGGTGCCGCTCTCCCGAGCTCTCCCGGGGAGGCTCGAGGGAATCGGAGATTTGGTGCTCCGAGGGTGCCGCTCTCAGAGGTCGGGGCTGGTTCTCAGTGGTCGGGGGGGCGTTGGCGTAGCTCGGCGGTGGTCGGGCGACCTCGGCGGTGGTCGGGGGTGGTTTGTGACCTTGGCCGACCATTCGGCGTGCCATGGCGGCCGGCGGCGAGCTGCCGCAGGGCTAAAGCTCCGGTAGGCTACGTTGCTGCTCACAGCGAGGCAATTCCTCCCCTCCGGGCCCCAATATTCGTTTCTAAGGGATCCAATTTGGCTAACAGGGTCCCTTTTGGTGCTCGGCCACGGCACAGGCGCTTCTCCGGCGAGGCGGGCGGCGGTGTGGTGGCCGGGGTTCGGTTTTGGCACGAACGGGTGTGGTTCCCTTCTATCCCACGGCATACGGCGGTTCTCCGACGAGGTGGAGGCGCACGTAGCCAAGGCGACAGACATGATTCGGGGCTCGGCTATCTAGCGGCGGTGCCGAGGCAGACTTGGCGAACCTCGGCGGCCTTTCTCCGTAGCGCGAGGCGACCGGAGGTACTTGGAACGGATTTTTGGCGAGGCGGAACGTGTCGGCGGTGATCACGTTTCCCCGAGAACACATCTCGCGGTGTTCCGGGATATGGAGGTTCGATCTTCCGCAACTAAGCTTGTCCGAGGTGGTCGGTTTTTGTTCCTGGTCGCGGTATTGAGATGCACCAGTCATCGGCGACGATGTCGCCGCGACTGTGAGGTTCCGGCGGGGCTAAGGAGGTCTTCTAGGAGATGTATACGCCTCCAGGGTCTATGGCAATGGTATACCAACTACCAATTTTGGCTACCGAGATTCCCAAGGTGCTCGGTTGTGGCGGCGGCGTGTCGCCGACGACGGCGGAAGGCGGCAACGCGGCTACGACCATGTCTTGGTTCAATCGAATGCGGTCTTGTCAAATTGGTGAGGCCAGAGAGGCATGCAACACTCTAGTGGCGAACTTTAGCCATGGCATGGCCTTCTTTTGGCGACGGCTCACGGCGACGCTCCGGCAAGGTCACGGCGCACTCGAGCAGGGCGGACGAGGCTTCCTCTAGCGCTTAGATCCGCGTAGCTAGCTCAAGGGGTCGTGGCGGTGCTCCACGACGCTCTAACCTATACGGGTGCTAGTTGGATTGCTCGGAACGGGTGATTCGGCGTCGGAACGCGTCGGTGGTGAGCGCGCTCCGCCGAGAACGCGTCGTGGTGCGTTCTTGGTCTAGCAAGCTTGTAGTCCGGGGGTTTCGGCCGGTCGCATGAGTGCATGGTGCAGGTGATCTTCCTGAGCCGGTAAAGGCTCGTGCCTGCGCGTCCCATGGGTGGAACACCATGGCAAAAGCAGGGCAAGGTTCGGACATGGCGTGCGGTGGCTCACCGTGGTGTCGGTGAAGCTAGGATGGCGATGCAGTGGCGAGTCGGAGCCGTGCAGAGCGTACGCAGTGCCGTGCCGAACCGCGACGGGGCTCCGGCTTCTCCTCCGTGTCCGGCTCGGCGCGCTCCGCGGCGGCAACGCTCCGGTAGCTCCTCCTCCTCTGCTCCGCCTTTCTCCTACGCTCTCTCTCTCTCGGTGTGGTGCAGTGTGCCGGTCTGTGCCGCGGTGGCGGCGAGGGGAAATGAGGGTAGGGCTTCGGGGTGAGCTCCTTTTTATAGGCGAGCTTGGCTAGTTCCAATGGCGAACGGTCCTGATCGCGCTTGACCGATCGAAGGGCCGTGGCTCGAGTGGATCTAGGGCTCCGGATGGCCGCGGGTTCGCTTGGCGGCCAAGAAAGGAGGGGACAGGAGGGGGACAGCGGGGTCAGGGCTCTGTCATGCGTGGCGCTGTCGGTCACGCCATTTGCGTGACCCGGTGGCGTCGTCTTCGTGTGAAAGAGAAACAGTGGAAGGGGAAGGCGGCTGACATGCGGGCCCGGGTTGGCAGCGAGTGCGAGCGCGAGCGCGTGTGTGCCTGTCGCGCGCGCGTTGCCGGGCCGCAACGTGGGCCGACAGGCTGGCTTCCATTCTTCCTCTCTTCTCTTTTCTTTTTCCTTTTCTATTTTCACTTAAGTGTATTTATATACATATATTACCCTTTTTAAATATTGAGTAAATACAAACAAAAATTGCAATAAATCCCAATTGTGATGCATAAGCTATTATTCTATGTGAATGGAATTAAAATGCAAGCTATACTCCTTTATTTACCAAATTCATAATGAAACCTATATGCTTGCACAAGAAAAATGGGTTTTCATAATAAATAAATGAAAAATTTTAATTGGTTGGGATTTTTAGGTTATGTGGATTTTTAGGGTTGTTACAGCCGGTCCCATTGATTCCCCTCTAGGGGTCGACGACTTGACTCGGCTGCCGCAATGGTCAAGAGCTGGGTCTCCTCGGACCACAGCGCCGTAGTACACCATTGCTGGCAGCGGGCCGGGGCCTTCTCGGTTGCTTCCGAGTATGGCTCCATTATTGTTGCCCTCTCCTGCAGGCCCGTGATGCAATTGCAGTGAAGATGGGGACAGCAATGGTGGATTAGTCCATGGTTACGTTGCTGGGGACTGGGCATAACTAATCACTATGAATCTGCAAGTTATTACAACACTTAGTGTGACGATATGAACAACAAGCGCAAGAGAGTAAAATTCACGTCCGGTCTTTCGACATGGAAAGAGGTAAATTGTTATTTTTGTCCATAAATTAGGTTTGTAGTCCAATCCAGTTCCAAACCGGGGCAACTCAGAACTCACCGAGGACACATACATCTAATTAGGGTTTAATTAGACGCTTAGCGTCACTAGAGTTGTTATGGCAGAAAATTCACACATTGCTACTCCCATGGTCTAAAAATACTTGCACTTATAACATTCAAATTTTATTTAAAATTTCGAACCTTTTAATACATATTTCCCTTTTATCAATACACATTTCTTTTTTTATCTACATTTAATGCTCCATTCATGTGTCCAACTATAAATAATCGAATATTTGGACACATGCATGGAACACTAAACATAGACAAAAAAAAAAACTAATTACATAGTTTGAATGTAAATCGCGTGATGAATCTTTTGAATCTACTAGGCCATGATAAGACACTTGTAAAAGTTAGCACGTGTGCTGCAGTACCTAAAATTCCAACTGTACAACATCTAAACATAGCCTAAGCATTGTAGTATTTGCGTAGAAGGAATATAAACCTGTTTGAATTACCCGACGATGCTTATATTCCTTCTCTGAGTATAAATTAGAAAGTTTTTAAAATGTGATTATAATTCTAAATCTTGGAGTCCAAAGTTTTGAAATGTGCTTTAGAACTTTGAGTGCAAAGTTTTTTATATGTGATTACAAGTTCTGGACCTAGAAGTTCAAAGTTCTGGAACTTGACCGTTAGTCCTGTCGTCAAGCATGCCACAGTTCGCACCATGCTTTCTCTAGCCCTTTCCCACCAGTGCCCCATGCATCATCTCGATGTGAAGAATGTTTTCCTGTAGGCACCTTTTCAGAGAAATTGTATTGTGCACGACCGTCTTGTTTTGAGGATCCTGTCCATCCGGACTTCATCTGTCAGCTCAACAAGTCCCTGTCGCGCTTGGTACAGTCAGTTCGCCCCTTCCTGTTATCTCTCGGGTTTGTCGAAGCCAAGTCAGACACCTCACTCTTCTTCTACAGCCGTGGCTCAGATATTACCTATCTCCTACGTATGTGGATGACATCGTCCTCACTGCCTCCTCCTCAGGTCTCCTTCGACGGATCATTTGGCCCTCCAATAGGAGTTCACCATGAAGGATCTTGGCAAACTGCATCACCTTCTCGGTATGCATGTTCAGCCAAGTGGTGACGGTCTCTTCCTTTCACAGCGGCAGTACATGCTGGATATTTTGGACCGGGCTGGGATGGCTGAGTGCAAGCCGTGTTCTACTCCAGTCGACACAAACCCAAAGGTTGCTGCGGTTGATGGTCTTCTCGTGACTGATGCAACGGATTATCGTAGTCTTGCCGGCGCATTATAGTATCTGATCTTCACCATCGCCTATGCTGTCCAACAAGTCTTTCTTCATGTGTATGACCCCCTGGGAACCACACTAGGCAGCCCTTAAGCGCATCCTGCGCTATGTTTGAGGCACTCTCAACTTGGGTCTCCTCCTGCGGCCTTCTTTTGCCACTAATTTTGTGGTTTGCGCTGATGCTGATTGGGCTGGTTGCTCGGATACTCGTAGGTCCACGTCGGGTTACACCATGTTCCTCGGTGATAATCTCGTCTCCTAATCCTCAAAGCGTAAGAATTTAGTCTCCAGATCCAGGGAGCTGAGTACCGTGCAATGGCGGCCAACGGTGTTGCCGAGGCCTCTTGGCTGTGTAAGCTCTTGCTCGAGCTCCGTGCCCTACTTCGGCGTGCTATTTTGGTCTATTGTGACAACATTAGTGCTCTCTACATGTCTTCCAGCCTAGTTCAGCATCATCGCACAAAACACATTGATATCGATCTTGATTTTGTTCGGGAGAAGGTGGCTGCTGGTATGTCCATGTCCTGCATGTGCCGGCTTCATCCCAATTGCGGACATCTTCACCAAAGGACTTCCAACTTTGGTCTTCACTGAATTCAGGTTCAACCTGAATGTGCGCGGTGGCAATGATCAGACTACGGGGGCATGTCAGAATGTCACATTATAGGCTATATGGGTTGGACGCCCCAGCGTTAGGCTGTGCGCCAGCCCCAAGGTTATGGTAGTTGATCATTACATTAGGCAAGGATCTCCGTTGATTGGGTGTTTTTATAAACCCTACATGATCCTTGCCTATATATTATACATCCTTGTACCTCCATAATCAATCTACTAATTTTCCCAAACCATATCTTCTTTCATAAAGTATAAAATGAAAATGATTTACCATATCAGTCACATCACATGCACCAATCAAATCTAGAAAAAGATTCTTTATATCTAAAACTTTCCTTATTTATCCTATTTTATATAATTAAAAATTAAATAAATATATATTTCGTATATTAATAGGTGATCACAATCGTCCGATTAAAATAAATGAACGACTCATAGTCATTTAAAGGTACTGTAGCAAAGCTCATGCAATTAACTCTAGGCTAGAAAATGTGCTAATCAAGTTACTATTTACATCACATTTGAGACAGTTCAAGACTTTCACTAAAAACAAATCCCCTTATACATGACGGTTTACTTTAGTCACAGACATGCGAAAACGTGTCATGGTTAACTCACGATGACGATGTAGAAAACCGTCATGTATCCCGCGTCATACATTTGTTAGACCGAAAAGGATCGTCACAGGTTGGGTTTTTGTTCCGTCATGGATGAACAGGTTGGCAACAATAGCAAAAGGCTATAGTGATGAAATGAACCGTCATAAGTCTATTACACGTCAGCTTTTGCCATGTCATTTAGTGATGTCAGAGTTGACATGGCTGCCACCTTGCCACGTCATCAGTATGCTTCCTGTGGCCCATTATTCATGAGGCCCATTTGATCATCAGTTTTTTTTTATCAATTAGACCCATGCGTTGCATGTGTTACCACTACTGGGCTGGCCCAGTTTTTCAAAAAAAGGCCCATTGTGGACCAACACAGATCAGCGAACACATTCAAATTCAAATTTAAATTCACACCAAATTCAAATTTAAATTGACACTGATCTTGTTGTCACAAATTATCACATATACATTTAAATATGCAACCATATATAAATGGACAGATGTCTCATCATCACATATACATCTTCATATAGCAGCTATCAGTTGACAAATATGCCATCATCACATATGATGTTTGGCACACCTAAGACATACATCAGACCTTACATTAGTTCACAGGTTCACAAGACATGCATTAGTTCGAAGACCATGCATTAGGTCAAAAAAAAAACCATGTTTCCTGTTGAGACCAAAATTGCACCGAGACAAGTTGCCAAAATGTAGTCAGTTAACCTTCCTCCGTATAGCCTCATTGCAGATTTCAGCTTCATTATTCATTGCATTAACATCAGCTGGACGATTCTTCTTGCCACTTGTGACAATACCATACTGCATCCCAGATTGTGCCTTCTCAACACCTCTCTTGCTAACATTTGTTGTTGTCTTCTTCCATAAAGAACCAATCAAACATACTGATTGGGAGATAAACATTATATGCAATTAGCAACCAAACCATATATTAAGGTTTGACACTATGGAATAACTAGCATCATAGAAGATAAACTAGCAAGTGTACACCCCAGCTCCCTCTCACACTACAGGAAACTGAGACTTTGCCGAGTGCCAAATATCGCGCACTCGGCAAAGGTCTTCTTTGCCGAGTGCCGCACTCGGCAAACCTCAGCACTCGGCAAATCCCTATTTGCCGAGAACGTGGCACTCGGCAAAACACGGCACTCGGCAAAGATATTCTTTACCGAGTGCCAGACATATCGGCACTCGGCAAAGAACTGCCAGGACCCGACGCCGTCGGGCGTCGTTAACTTTGCCGAGTGCTAGGCGTTTAGCACTCGGCAAACTGTCCACTTTGCCGAGTGCCAACCCTAGGCACTCGGTAAAATAAATTTTTTGTTTTTTTACCAATTTTTTTGTGGAGGTTTGAAACAATACCACAAACACCATGCTATAGTTTGGGCCTTTTTCATTGCTTTTTGATATATTTATTTAGTTTATTATGTTTTCTTGAATTTTTCCGGAAATTATGACGTTGAACTGCAGGTGCATGAAATAATGAACCGTAGGCATCCAAAAAATGATATTCATGTTAGAGGGTGTGTTTTGATGCCGTATCCAGGAAGTTACCGAATAGTTTGAATGCCTGGTTCACGAAACATGGCAACGCGCTTGTTGTCAGAGTGTATTTAAATTATATAAATTTCAAACGATGTCCGAAAATCATGAAACTTGTCGAGGTGTCGTGTTATCGTGTATAGAGGCCATGATAAAAATTTGAGATGTTTTCGAGCTAGTGGCTCGGTCGAATGGCTAAAATCCAGACATCTCCACATGTGATAACACGACACCTCTACAAGTTTCATGTGGAGAAGTCTAGGTTTTAGGCATCCGACGTTGCAACTACCTCGAAACCTTCTCAATTTTTTATCATAGCCCATACATGTGATAACACGACACCTCGACAGGTTTCGCGATTTTCGGACTTCGTATGAATTTTATATAATTAAAATACAATCCGAGATCAAGCGGGTCGCCATGTTCTACGAATAAGACGTTCAAATTTTTAGGTGTGTTCCTGGATACGGCCTCAAAACACAACCTTCAACATGAATATAATTTTTTGTAGGGCTACGTTTCATTATTTCATGCACACGCAGTTCAAACCAAGATTTTCTGAAAAAATTCAAGAAAACAAAATAAACTAACGAAATATGACAAACTGCAATCAAAAAGTCTCAAACATGAAAAAGTTATTTCTCTTAGTGCAATGAAGCTTCAGAAAAAATTGGTGAAAAAAAACAAAAAAAATTTGCCGAGTGCCTAGGGTTGGCACTCGGCAAACCTACTACTTTGCCGAGTGCCGGGCCCTCGCACTCGGCAAAGTTATTTTTTTCAAAAAATAAAAAATAAAAACCAAATCAAAACTACCCGGCGCTCCCTAACTCTCTCTCTCTCTCTCACACACGCACGCGCGCGCACAGCCCCGCCCTGCCCCCAACCCCGCCGTCGCCGCTCGCCGCCGCCGCTGGAGGCCCGCCCCACGCCGGAGCCCCGTGCCACCGCCGGAGCGCTGCCCCTCCGGCCCCCAATCCCGCCCCGCAGCCCCGCCGCCGCCACAACCGCCGCCCGCAGCCCCGCCGCCGCCCGCCGCCCACAGCGCCGCCGCCGAATCCGCCCTGGCACGCCCCCATCCCGGCGGCGCCCCACCCCCACCCCCCATCCCGGAGCCCCACCCCCCACCTCCGGCCAGCAGGGCCCGGCCGAGCCTGCCAAGGCCGGCAGCCCCACCCCTACCCCACCCCCGGCCGGCAGCCCCACCCCCACCCCACCCCCGGCCGGCAATAGCAGAGGGAGGAGGGAAAGGAGAAGAGGAGGGAGGAGAGAAGGGGAAGGAGAAAGGGAAGGGAAAGAAGCAGAAGGGAAGGGAGGAGGAAGAGAAGAGGAAGAAGGAGAAGGGAGAGGAGAAGAAGGAGGAGGAGGAGAAGAAGAAGGAAAAGGAGGATTAGGAGGAGGAGGAGTAGAAGGAGAAGGAGGAGAAGAAGGAGAAGGAGGAGGAGGAGGAGAAGAAGAAGTGTCATCTCGGCTTAAGGTATGCGAAAAATGGATGGTAGTATGGTAGTGTGATAGTAGTAGTGATATGTTGTTATGGTTGCATGGACTGAATGTCAGAGTGTGGTTGTCGGCCATCGTGTCGTTGATATGCGTGCGGACGTCGGCCGTCGTGCCGAGTTGTTTTTGTGCAAGTTTTCGAAACCTCCCCGTGCAGGGGAAGTGCTGCCGAAATTTTCTATTGATCGGCTTATATGTTGTTTTTTTACAGGGAAGAGCGCTTGGTGGGAGAGCCGGAGTACCCACGCGCTGCTGGTCTGCCTGCACCGCTTCGCCTCGCCACTGCACCGACTCGCCACCGTCCCGGTAGCCTTACTTCACCGTCACCCTAGGTATAAACCCCTCCTTCTTTGCATACATGTTTTGTGTGTTCGCGTAACCTGGTTAGGCGTCTCCCGTTCGAAAGAGATACGGATCGAGGTATGCAGATCTCTGCATATCTGTGGCCGTATCTCTTTCGGATTGTCCACGTATTTTGGACGGCCCGCTGATGCGTAGATGCGGTTAGTTTCCATGGTTTGCTCCGGTCCGAGGCAGAATTTCGACACCACCTCCCTTTTGTTCTCTGGATACACACTCTCCTTTGCTGGACGTGTATCGGGAGAACAGCGGGGAGGTGTGCCGAAATTCTGTCTTGGATAGGAGCGAACCATGGAAACTGACGTCATCTACGCATCCACGGGTGGGATTAGGACCTATCCACACCTATTAGATGGTAGGCACACCGAGCAGGTGCACCATGGTCGGCGGACGAGGACGACCAAGGGGTGGACCTCGAGCCAGGAGGGGGTTACACCTCCCCTGAGTCGCCGGACCACGAGGAGGATGGGCCCTCGACAGGAGGGGGCTCCACTTTCACTGCTTCTGGCTCTACCTCCTCGGGAGTGTACTTGCGCGGGCCCTCGAGGCTCCCGGCGCGGCCGATCCCACTTCACCAGCGCCCGGTGATTCGACCCCAGGGCGACGAGCACGTATCATTTCATTACTATTTCATATGACATGCATTTTCTTAACGACTAACAATTGTTCTTAATGACTCTTGCAGCAACTGGGAAGTTGTGTCCGGGAAGGGCCGCCATGTCAATGGCACGTTGTCCCTTCTGATCCGGCAGCACTTCCCTGGGATGGTCACCTACGCTGGTGGTGCTCCTTCGTCGCCCTGGACGTGGGAGCACTTCCAGGCCATCGAGGACAGTGAGCACGGCACCATTGCGGCGCGGATCAAGGCCGAGTTCTGGGTGAGTTTACGTGACACTAATTTCATCTTTACTATGTATTCAATGGTCGCTCTAAAAAAATCAAAAATTACATGACGTATGCATGCAGGACTTCTACAGGTGCGACGCTGGGTTTGAGGCCCAGGCAGTGCGCGTGCAGGACAAGGCCTGCAGGTCCCGCCATTCGAATCATAAAAAATAAGGTCGCACGCATCTTCGGAAAACAAATTATCTCGGACCTGTACTACGAGACACGGCTCCAGTGCATCATCAACTACCACGCCGACGTCCTTGGACAGGTGGTGAGGAAGCGCGAAACCAGGAGCATGACACTCACGAGGGAGCAGTACCTCTCGGTAAGAAGTACTTTCATGAACAGTAGGTTGGCTTCATTTCATCTTCTGACAGTTCAATAACTCTATGGCATGCAGCAATGTCCTAGGTGGTGCGCCTGTCACCGCCTCTGCTGGGAGGCAATTGTGGACCGGTGGCTCTCGGCCGAGTGGGCGGAGAAGCACCAGGTCCGCTGTGACTGCCGCCTGCAGATGTGTGGGCCGGCACACCACCAATGCAACCTCAGCCTCAGCGCGTACGCCAGGACATGGGTAAACTTCTTTTTGCTACCATCTTTATTTTTCTATCCTAAGACTCAATTATCACTACTTGTAATCGTCTTTGTGTTTTCCTCGCAGTCCCAAGCGCACCAAGGCCAGGAATGCAACGACTTCATGGCGTTCGCCCAGGCACACAAGGGCAAGGCGACGGCCCCGGACGTCACCTACAACCCGGCGGACGGCCCCGAGGCGTACACCAACCCGAGCGTCCACAGCAAGCTTACCGAGTACACCTCCGCGGCACACCAGCGCCATGGGGACTACTACGATTCGACTCGGCAGCCCCTAGACACAGACCTCGTGATGAGGCTGGGAGGAGGGAAGCAGCACGGCCGGTACTGGATGGCGGACAGCACAGTCGACTCCTCCTCTGTTGCCAGCCTCGCCGATATTCGAGCCAGGAGCACGGACTCCTCCCTCCCCATACGCCCTCGGCAGCCAAGCTCACTGCAGCAGATGGCAGAGCTCCAGGTTACTACTCACAAACTCGTCGTTCATTGCTTTTACACATGTACCTTACCTTTGCGTTGTTTAATCCTTACGGTTGGAATGTCGCAGGAGAACATGCGGAAGTTGCAGGCCCAGCAGGCGGCACAGGCGGAGGCCCAACGCCAAGCGATGGAGGCCCAGGCGGAGGCCCATCGGCTGGAGATGGCGTCTGTGCAAGCACAGAGGGTGGCCAAGCAGCAGAGGTTGTAGGACATGTTCACCTTCATGGCGAGCCTGCAGACCTTGCCAGGTGTGGTCATGCCTCCGTTGCTGCTCGCACCAGTTGCGCCTCCTCCTGTTTTAGGGACTCCGGTTAGTATATCAACGTGCTGATTCCTTTAGCCTTTTGGTCCAATCATCCATACTCATGATTCTCGCTTCTCATTTGTGCAGCCACAGTCGGTGGGTAGTGCCCCGTCTGTGGACGGTGGCCCGTCTCCACAGGGTGGCCTGTCTCCATCGTCCGTGTGGCCAACTGTCCCTCCACAGACCGAGCAGTTTCCACAGTGGCCAGGACCAGGATGGCAGCAGTAAGTACCGCTCTGCATGTTCTTCGGACTTGTTCAAAACCCAGACTTTGTGTTTGTGATGCACTAGAGACATATTTATATGTATGTGATGGATTATGGATTATATACGATGGATTATGGATGATATTTGTGTGATGCACGATGGATGGATGGATGATATATGTGAATTTCATGGATTATAGATGATTTGGATGATGAATATGATATATTATGCTCTGTGTGTGATGATGTATATAATATATATGTGATATGTCTCTCTGTTTTGATGGAAAGAAAAAACAAAAAAACAAAATTTTTGACCTCTTTGCCGAGGCTTCTTTGCCGAGTGCCATGGTCAAGACACTCGGCAAACCTGGGGAACCTGACAGCTGGTTTCCCAGATTTGCCGAGTGCCTTTGCCATGACACTCGGCAAAGATTTAAAAAAAAACAAAAATTCTTTGCCGAGTGCCGTGGCTGGAGCACTCGGCAAAGGGTTTTTAAAAAAACAGCCGGCTGAATTTCTTTGCCGAGTGCTGACCTGGCATTCGGCAAAGAATTATATTAAAAAAATAAAAAAAACTTTGCCGAGTGCCCAGTCAACCGACACTCGGCAAAGCAGCTGTCAAAGTAGACGGTTCCAACTTAGTTTGCCGAGTGCTGACCTGGCACTGGGCAAAGCCTTTGCCGGGTGCCCAATATTTGGCACTCGGCAAAGAAGTCTTTGCCGAGAAAACCTTTGCCGAGTACCCTTTGCCGAGTGCGGCACTCGACAAAGAACCCGCATCCTGTAATGTCAGGTTCCAAGTCATCGTCACTTTGATGGGCATCACTGTTAACAGCTTTGTTAGGAGGAGATATCAAGAATTGACATGTGCACTACTATATCAAAAAAGTATTCTAGAATTTCAACATAACAAACTGCTACATGATTTCTGTAAATAATCAGATCTACTCAGGAAGTGCAAACTATAATTACAAAACATATAGAAGGAATATACAATCATATAAGCAACTCTGAAATCACTTTTTTAGCAATACTTTGAAGTTTGAAGTGATTCTAACTGGCTCAGGTGATTAGCAAACAAATGGTAAAAATTGCATACCTTAGGTGAGAAAGCAAGTGTAGGTACTGCTGGATCAAACACAAATTTCTACTCAATTGTTTGTTCAAGATACAGCATTCATTTGTAAATGAATTTATATTGTGAGGACCATGAGCACGTCAATAAGAGGCCAACTTATACAAGCATGACAGACAATCTTTCCAGTAGCGAGTCAACACACCACCACCCCACCAAGCGTGAACCCACCATGGCGAAGACTTTCTGAACCCACAAAAGAAAACAAGCTCCTAAGCGCCTTCAGCCACTATCACTTAGATATAGGTAATGCAGGCACCAGGCAACCAGATATTGTCTAAGCAAGAGCCTGACATCACACAAAATACAGGATGCAGGAGCGACACTTCACCTGCAAACTTGTTTCCCGGCCATGGCCTCTTGGCTGGTTTCCTGCCCCTCTTCTTTTGCGACGCCATCTTTTCTGGCTTTCTGCAGGTACTCTGGGAGAAGAGGAAACAATGGCTGTGGGAAGGTGGGGCGGCGGTGGAGGATATGGAAGATTTGGGGCGGTGGCTTGGGGACGGCAGAGCGGCGCCTTAGATTTTGGGCAGCAGCTTTGGCTGCGGGATCTCGGAGGATTTGGGGGTGGCGTTGCCTCCAAGCTGGCCGTGCCCGATTATATACGGCAGCGCCCGATTACCAATATAACCCCATCGCTTCCTTTGCGAGATGCAGTGGTCTTCAAGAGGGCGGGTCAAAATAGTAAATTCTTGTTGCCAAAACGAGCGGCGAAGGTTGCTGGCCGCCAATTTTTTTAGGGTGCGCGCCTTGATTGTTCAAAATGCCCGCCGAAATTTTCTGGGCGCTGCCTTCTTTTTCTTAGAATGTCCCTTATATATTTTTGTAGCTATGGAGATATTAAAATAATGCTCGATAATCACCAAATTGCATTATATATTGTGCATTTACATTACTATAAACTTGGTCGGTATTGATTATAAAAATTTGGTCAATTAAATTGTTTAGGTCCGGTAATCTAAAAAAATCACTAATGCCCCCTCTAATGACAAAGTAATGGTAGATATCAATAGTAACTCTTGATGATTTGAGAAGTGATTGGCTCGAACTTAATTTGCATCTACAAGAGTTTGTCAAATTCTAACTAGCAAGGCTTGTAGTGTGCCATCTCCAAGAGTTTGACAAACCTACATGCTATCCTTCATTTTTTTTGGCAAAACTAGAAAAATCACCCCTCCAACAGTTTGGCATCCAACTTGGCCAATTTTAGCAATTTTTTAAATCTCTCCCTTCCAAACGCCGGCGTACGTAGAGGTGGAAGGGCAAAAAACTAATTTTGTTTCACTCTCAGGGTTCCTAATGCAAGTTTGCCAAAGTGGAACGGCAAAAAACTAATTTTGTTTCAGTCTCAGAGTTTCTGATGCAAGTTTGCCAGAAATTTGCCAAACAATTATGCCAAACTTTTTAAGAGAGTCTATTTTTTCACTTGCCATATATTTTAGTAAGTTGCCAAATCATGACACTTGCCAAGTGAATTTTAGCAAACTGTTGGAGATGCTCTTGAGTTTGGCATTTTTTGACTTGGTAAAATAAAAAGCCCTGCTATCGAAACGAAGAGCCAAACACTCCATATGTTTCAAATTATAGTTCATTTGACTTTTTTTACTCTAAGTTTGACCACTCGTCTTATTTAAAAATTTGTTCAAAATATCATTTCTTTTGTTGTGGCTTGTTTTAGTAATGAAAGATCTTAAATAATGACTTAAATTTGACTATATTTGCACAAATTCTTTGAATAAGACGTATGGTCAAACTTGGGCTAAAAAGTTAAACGAATTATAATTTGAAATGGACTGAATAACTTGTAGTAGTTACTAGAGGTTCATCTCTAGCGCTTGATCAATTTATGTATAATGGTGTTTTCTAGTAAACTAGCTTATGTTGTTTAGGGTAACTACTCAATTTCTAGTAAACTTATAAGATGTTCTACGTCGATCAACTCTATACATTCCAAGTTGGGATGATTATATGAAAATAGAGTGAATTAATGTATCCATCAAGATATTGTGTACTCTCTCTGTCCCAAAAATAATGTCATTTTATGATTTCAGAACATGTTATTTGACCATTCGTATTATTCAAAAACTTTAATAAATATTATTTATCTTGTTATGACTTATTTTATCATTAGAGGTACTTTAATAATGATTTATTTATTTTATAATTTGCACAAAATTTTTAAATAAAACGAGCGGTCAAACACGATATCTCAGTCAAAAAACAACATTCTTTTTGGGATTGAGGAGTATGTCCTATATTTAAGAAGAATATACTATTTTTTGAAATTTCAACAAAATTTATTCTTCAAATTCCAAAGGCCAAAAACTCTGCCCAAATCTACTCCTTAGTTTAGCATCTCTCTGTCTTCAAAGCGCTAGATATTGTGTAACTAAATGAAATTGATTTCTTTAAGTTTAGTCAATTTTCTGAAATTCGTTATTTTATTTGTATAACAAAACTTGGTGTTCAAATCAACCATTCTCTTCGTTCCTGTGACACTACTGTGCGGCGCGGCGGGCGTGGACCATTCATCTGTGCGGCTGTGCCTGTTCGGATAAATCAGGGCTCCTTAATCTCAAAGCGATTGAGTCTCTAGAAAAGAAGGAGAAACGATACGCAACACACCAAAACATAGCACTAGCCTAGTGGTAGGCAGCGTTGTCTTGGCTCATGAGGTTCTGGGATCGTCCACAATTTTTGCACATTTGATGTACAGTCCGGCAGGTGGTTCACACCTACCACCTTCCCTATTTACAATCAATTACTGGACCGACAAGTGGGTCCCATGTTTCCTATTTATTTTTAATATTACACCTGTCCACGTAGGACCGACGTGGACATCCATGTCAGCACCGTGTTGGATGCTTCATCTATGGCCCAACAAGTCGTCCGTCACAGATTTACAACTGAGTTGCCACGGTACTCTGTGATATCCAACAATGACGAAAACTTAACTAGCCGTCACAGTTATATCACCCCTAGAATGAACCGTAATAGACAGTCTAATTCTATGATGATTCCTGAGAAGGTCATCACTAAACCGTCATGTAAAGACCTATTTCTTGTAGTGTTTGCGCACTGACAATTTCCAACTATTATGCATGTGGATGGAAAGATTTATACTGTGACTAAGCAAATATTCTCAGGGAGATGGTTAAGGACCTTAGAAGATAGAGGAGAGCGCCAGGTACAGATTTCCGGAATACTTCTATAGGGAATTCCCCGTATTATGCCTTGAAGAGGACTCGAACCTCCACGCTCTTTAGCATGAGACTTTGAGTCTCGCGTGTCTACCATTTCACCATCAAGGCATCTTGAAAATGAATCGTATTCCATTGAATATGATATCTGTCGAATGTGATATATGGAATATATGACAATGGTGGAGTCTTGGAGTATTTCGATCGATCATGCAGGTCATGCATACAGCAATAGACAATAACTAAGATTATTTTAAGCAATATAATTGTGAAAAATAACATCCAAACAACAAAACACAGTGCTGAGAGTTCATCAAGGAACAAATTTACATATATGAACATATATGATTGAATTTCAATTGTTAGTCCAACACCAAAGTACTTGCGGTATTCAATAGACCCATTATAGGAAACATTGCAAGTAAATGCATGCTATTACCCTGAGCATATCGATTCTTGAATGGATGGATAGACTGATTGGTAACAGTGCTGGTTTCAAAAATCTTTACAAACTGCATTGACTCGAGATCAACCATGAAGATGCCTCTATTTGTTGTCACAAACATCACGTTATCATTCCCTGCAAGCCAAAGTACCTTTTGGTACTCCCCTGATCTCAAAGAAAGAAGCCTGTTCAGTTCAATTGTTCCTCCATGCATCCATCGAGCAACACCATCAGTGTCAGGCGACATCTCCCACAACCAAAGTTGAGCTTTGAGGTTGTCTGACATGACAATTAAGCTGAGGCCAACACTCTTCGCTAGGGTACACAAGAGGATGCCACAATGCATGGTCTTGCGATTGGGCCTGTGGTCCAATGGTAGGACGGTCTAGTGGGACGCTACCCATCAGGGTTCAAATCCTGATGCTCGCACCTTTTACTGGGTTTTTCCTAGGATTTACCGACGCTATAGGCGACGTCCCGTCGACAGCGAGACGCCTGTGGTGACTTTATGAATTTCAAGATCTGCCGACTTAGTCCTTCGGAGGTGCTCATAGGGGTAGGGTATGTGTACGTGTATTCATAGGGATGAGTGTGCATGCGTTTTGTAGGCATCTGCGGTGTACTGTGTAATCTAAAAAAACAATGCATGGTCTTCTTCAACCGGTGGCCCTTCTATCAGAACTAGGTTCTGGCTACCCAGATCGAACTGAAGGATGTGGATCTGACAGCCAAAAACAATACAGTACAGAGTGTTCCCAACCACATTTCCATAACCAACGCTGGACAATGGCTCGCTGCTGCGGAGACGCCGTCGCCCCACACACCAGTCTCCGAGTAAACACAGACATGTGCAATGTGGTGGTGGATTTCGTTCCACGCCAAAACGAACTTGAAGGGACCTTTGTGATTGCCCTGTCCATCGGTGGCTGCCATCCACTCGCACATCATTCTTTTCATTTATTTGGTCCCATACCTATGCCAAACAAATTAAATTTTTATACTCCATCTCCCAATCAGACTGCTACTAGTTGCAGTTAGACCAATAATATACATCGATACCGAGTCACGAATAAGACCCCATATAAAAAATCCTCATATACAACATCCTTTAGTGGCGAATCCAATGGTAGGACTGTCCAGTGGGACGCTACCCACCAGGGTTCAATTCCTGGTTGTCGCGCCGTTTCTAAATTTATTCCAGGATTTAACAGTATTGTGCTTTCAATGGTAGGAGCGTCTGCGTTTATACTGTCTAATTCGAAAAAAAAAACATCCTTTAGCCGTTTAGCCCCAACATCTCGCTTCTCACGTGAACCTAGTTCTAGTCTGTCACCAATCACGTTCAGCGTCAAGCAATGCCTGCACATGAACATCGAACCAAGTACAAGCACAAGTCCATGACAAAACTTAGGATTAATCCATGCAACACCACTCTAATGAGTGTGTTACATCAATCTCAAAACAATATAATATCAACACTTGCACATAAAACAGATATCATATAACCGAACACTTTCCAATAAGAAAATGATTTTGTAATGCCAGTATCGTTGCAAACCAATTTTTCATCAGACGTGATCCCACACTTAGACAAATACTATGGGTCTTGATACGAATCCTATTGGTATTGGCTACTACAGCCCATAAATTATTATACAAAATACACATACGAAAGCAAACAAAGGGTCCATTGAGAAAACAGAGTTTACGGATCAGGAAGCCGAATAAATTAAACAATCTTCATATCACTTGTTGCACACAAAAGAACATGAAACCAAACGTCGTCTGGGACAGCGATCTCCACGCATCATCTTCCCATCATTATTTGACCTGCCCAAATAAAAACGGGGAAATGACCAAAATATAAAACAGAGAACCCCTACATGCATGCTGCCTCGAAGACACGAAAGATAATAAATAATAAAGAAACTTACATGCAAATTGCTCTATGTAGGTAGTTCCAAAAGCTCGGGTTTGAGATACTTTCAACTTATTTTCATCCATGAAAAAGTATATTGTCCTCTCACAAGAAATCACTAGTACAAACTCCCCAAGTCCAGGGCTGAAGAACGAAGAAGTTCTACCAAACTGGTTGCATGTTTGATCCTTGCAATAGCTTGCCTATCCGGGTAGCTGTCCACGAGATATTGCTCGCACACAAGTACCTCGAGGGATCGAGGCAATTCCGGTAGTGTCGAGATATTGCAATACTCGGTACGAAGTTGCACGAGGGATGGAGGCAATTCCGGTAGTGTCCAGATAGGGCAAAATGTTATTCGTAATTTCTCGAGAGATAGAGGCAATTCCGGTAGTGTCTTGATATTTCGGCAACAATGTATTTTAAGTTTCTTGAGGGATGATGGTAATCCTGATGGTGACTGGATATTTGGGCAAATATCTATAGTCAATTCCTCGAGCGATGCCAGCTGCTCGATGTTATCTGGCAAGTTAAAACTGCACGATCTGATCTCAAGTGTATGCAGCTTAGGGAGGGGTTAAACTTGAACTGAGAACTCAACCCTTCACAATTGTCGAAATAGAGGCGTTCCAGGTGCTCTAGCTTACCATCTTCTCCT
Organism: Eremochloa ophiuroides; assembly: GCA_038502445.1. Taxonomy (NCBI): domain Eukaryota; kingdom Viridiplantae; phylum Streptophyta; class Magnoliopsida; order Poales; family Poaceae; genus Eremochloa; species Eremochloa ophiuroides. The sequence continues at coordinate 7,286,339 of JAHLJS010000007.1, read as the reverse complement.
GACAACCAACTTGGGAATGTCGATCCACCGTAGTGCTTTATGGTGAGTTCAACTAATAGGGCTGGAGGGTGGAGGGCCTCAAGGATCGCCTCTGGTTCTGGAGGAGTAACTACTTGTTGATCATGCCTATTGCCTTTCCAGTCAAATCTGAGACCTGAGACATGAAGCTTGTTGCTTAGGTTGGCCCGACGAGCATCCTCCTTGCTTTCGATGTTTCCGAGTCCCTCAATGCTCAGTTTGCCACGAATATTGTTCAGCTTCTCCAGTTGCGTTATCTTGTAACCCGTTTCCTTCTTCACTACGAAGTCACTTTTTTAGATAAGGGAACATCGTTCCAGCCTCTACCATCCGAGAATGGTACACAGCTGTGGTACACAAAACACACCAAAATACGCCATAAGGCTTACAACTCGGTGGGTCTCTACCCAGAAAAAGTTTCAAACCTCCACCTAAGGCAGCAGAACATAAAAAAGGAGAAAACAGCTCATGTCGCAATACAAAATCTCGTGCTCCAACCGAATCTCGCGAAGGTCTCCATTACAAAGACTTCAAGCAAATTGCAGCTTCTCTTGAACACTTCCTTCTCCCTTTCATTATGTAGCATTGACCACTGCCGGATCTAGTAGGTTATCCTGAAGATTACCTGGATGAAAGTGTTAGCTTTAGATTTATTGAAAACCATGTCATTTCTATTCAACCATAAACACCAGCAAATAGCTGTCACTCCTAGCAATATTCGCTTTTTGGCCTTGGTGCCTACACCATTTTACCAAGATCCGAACATATCAGATATACTAGAAGGTGGTTGAATTCCAAAGACGATATGGATAATGTACCAAGTCAATCACGCGAGGTGGCATTCGAAAAAGAGGTGTTGGATGGTTTCTGCTTGATTGCAGAAGCAACATCTAACATCTCCTTGCCAATTCCGTTTTTCTAAGTTGTCTTTAGTGAGGATTACCCCTTTTTTAAGGAACCAGAGGAAGATTTTAATCTTCAGTGGAACTTTCAATTTCCATAATTCATTCCTCTCCGGCATGTTATCCAGACTAATCACTAAGCTGTACATAGATTGTACCAAGAATTTCCCTTGCTTGCTGGCATCCCAGTGAAAGCCATCCCTTTGGTTCGTTAGGTTGACCTGCAGTACTTTCGACACCAAAGCATACCACGAAGCCAGATTCCTGCCTGTCAGCCCTCTTCTAAAGGATATATTTAGTGGAATTGTCCTTAGGACATTGGCCACCGTATCCTCCTTTTTCCGGGCTAATCTGTAGAGATTAGGATATACCTCATTTAGGGGCTGGTTACCTATCCAAAGGTCTTCCCAAAATCTAACCCCTTTTCCATTTCTAACGATAAAATGTCCACCAGCTAAGAAAGTGTCTCTCACTTTCAGTAAGCCAGCCCAGAAATGTGAGTCCCCAGGCTTATGCCTTGCTTGAGACAGGGTTCTAGAAGATAGATATTTTTTCCTGAGAATCTTTTGCCAGACGCCGTCTTCGTTGATGAGTTTGAATATCCACTTACTTAGTAAGCATTTATTCTGGATATCGAGGTTCAGGATACCTAAACCCCAGTAATCCTTAGGAATACAAAGGATCCCCCATCGTGCAAGGCGGTATTTCTTTTTTTGATCATCACTCTGCCAAAAGAATCTAGCTCTATAGTAATCCAATCTTTTGAGTACCCCTCTGGGAACCTCAAAGAAGGAGAGCATGAACAATGCCAGACTGGAAAGGACAGAGTTAACAAGCACTAGTCTTCCACCATAAGATAGTAGTTTCCCTTTCCAGCTACTTAGTTTTTTTTGAAATTTCTCTTCGATCGATAGCCAATCCTTGTGTGACAATTTTTTGTGATGCATAGGTATACCAAGGTACCTAAAAGGAAGATTCCCTCGCTTACATCCAAACAAATCCTCATATTCTTGTACATGTTCTTTTGCCGCCCCGTAACAAAACAGTTCGCTCTTATGAAAATTAATTTTTAGACCAGATAGTTGTTCAAAGGTATTGAGAACTATCTTGAGTTCTCTGGCATGCTGTAAGTTATGATCCAGAAAGAGAATGGTATCGTCTGCATATTGCAGGATAGATAGACCATTTTCTACCAGATGAGGGATCACTCCTTGAAAACATCCGTTAGCTTTAGCCCTGGATATCAAGGTTGCCAGCATATCTGCCACGAGATTAAACAAGATGGGCAAAAGCGGGTCTCCTTGCCTTAATCCACGCTTAGTTTGGAAAAAACGGCCAACCTCTTCGTTAATTTTCACCCCCACACTACCCCCTCTTACAATCTGATCAATCCAGGTACACCATTTTGGTGAGAATCCTTTCGTCCTCAAAGTTTGCTGCAAAAAGGGCCATTTCACTTTATCGTAGGCTTTTTCAAAGTGTAGTTTTAAAATAACCCCATCCAGTTTTTTGCGATGCAATTCATGGACAGTGTCATGCAGGATGACCACCCCATCCAATATGTTCCTTCCTTTCATAAACGCTGACTGAGATGGTTGAATAACCTTTTAAGCCACTAGTGCTATACGGTTTGTCAACACCTTAGTGAAGACCTTGAAGCTCACATTTAGCATGCAAATAGGTCGAAATTGTTGGATCTGTGTGGCTTCGTTTTTCTTTGGAATTAGGGTAATTATTCTGAAATTGAGGCTATATATTGGTAGGTTTCCTTTGTGGAAATCCTTAAAGAGTGCCACTAGGTCCACCTTAATCATCTCCCAAAATGCTTGATAAAATTCCGCCGGGAACCCGTCCGGTCCCGGGGCCTTATTCCTCTTCATCTGCAAGACTGCCTCTCTTATCTCATTTTCCGAGAATTCCATATCTAGTATGTTATTCTCAGCCGGAGATACCTGCGGGATATCATTAGTGAAGGACTCTACCATAGAAAATGTATTCCTGTCTGGCTCCCCAAACAGTCCCTTATAATAATTAGTAATGTATTTTTTCAGGTTATCGTCCCCCACTATCGTGCCTTCCTCTTGGTCCAGACCAAAAATCCTAGTTTTCCTGTGTCTCCCATTTGCCACTAGGTGAAAGTATTTTGTATTACTATCACCCTGCAACATTTTTTTGGTTTTTGCACGTTGATACCATTTGATCTCTTCCTCCCTCAGAAGGGTTGCTAGTCTATCTCTATACTGATGTTTGAGTTCAATCTCTCCCCTAGAGAGAGATTGTACCTCGGCCTTCTTATCTAACTCATCCGCTTTTTTATCAGTTCGGCCTTTTCCTTTTTGTACGTCCCACTTATATTTTTCGCCCAGCCCCGTAGGAACTGCCGAAGCCTCCTTATCTTATTCTGCCAAATCTGCATCGAAGTATTTCCCCTAGTCGTTTCTTTCCACACGCCGGTCACGGCTTCATGGAAGCCCTCTCTCAACAGCCAGCCAAGCTCAAACTTGAACGCTGGCTGAGAATTACCATGCGTGCCGTTTCCCGTATCCAAGAGCAGCGGGGTGTGATCCGATATCTCTCTTGTCAACGCCTGAACTGTTGCCAAAGGAAATTTTGATTCCCACTCCGTTCCAACCAGGATCCGGTCAAGCCGTTCGAAGGTCGGGTTCTCCCTAGAGTTTGCCCACGTAAATTTCCTATTAGATAAATCTAGCTCTCTCAAATCCAGACTATCAATGATAGCATTGAAGAGAAAAGGCCACCGTTTATCAAAACGGTCATTATTCTTTTCAAAAGAGTTCCTGATAATATTGAAGTCCCCACCTACCATAAGGGGATCCGACTCACATGCACAAGACTGGACTAATTCGGTTAGGAAAGACTCCTTGAAGTTAGCTTGTGCCGCCCCATAGACGGCCACAAGTGTCCAACGGAAACCATCAGCCTTATTCCTAAGCCGAAACTTGACATAGAAGTCACCCTCATCAATACTCCCTATGTCAAAAGTATTCAGATTAACTCCAAGAAGAATACCCCCAGATCGCCCGTGTGGTTTGGACTAGTGCCAAATAAAATCTTGTCCTCCACAAATATTTGCGAGAACTGATTTTGAGAAATCTTTTTTTCCTGTCTCTAGTAGAGCAATGAAGTCTAGCTTCTGCTCTAGATAATTCTGACATGTATCTGTATTTAGCCAAGTCACTAAGACCTCTGCTATTCCAGAAAATCCCTCTCATCGTGACACTATTTTATGGTTTATGAGAATTTTTACCTTCGGCTTTTTCTTTGCTCTAGTCAAAGATCTAGCTTTGTTCTTTTTAAAAATAGTTCTGAAATCACTACTCAAGTGCTTACTATTCTCATCAACTAGGTCATCCAAAAATTCTCCACAGACATAGTCTATGAGATCATAATCAGAGTCACCCTCATCGTCAATCACTATATCAGAATTCAAATCATCAACCATCTCATTTTTAAGACTAAGATCTGATCCATTAATTCCTCCCTCATTTTGAAAACACGAAAGTGAACTTAACACCTCCTCAGAATTGGCTCCCAACGAGATACCCAAATGAATTAAATTAGAAAAGACATCATTCGAGGGAGGAGAGGGGGTTGGAACAGAAGACATACCTCCGCCGAAGTCCAAGTTCCTATGCACCGCCCTGCGCTTGGCCCGCTGCACAGAGTCCTCCTCGCCGTACTTGGCCAGTCTAGGGCTCGCCCGTTTCGGCGAGGCCCTAACCTCCGCAATAGCAGCAGCCGCCTGTAGTTTCCCAACAGTCCCCCCGCGTCCTCCCTGAGTAGGCAGCTGGCCATTCTTTAGGCCGAGACCGATGTCTGTCGCAACCTGCACACTCGGACAAGGAGAGGTCGGCTGCTGCACGCCCTTCCCAGCCAGCACCTCAAGGTCAGGCAGCAGCGCCGGCTGCTGCACAGGTACGCCCGACCCAGCTAGCTGCAGCTGCTGCGCTGCGGTCGCCGGCGCGCCCAACACCTGCCCCTTCCCTGCAATAACACTATCTTTGCACCCATCAAGCAGGTCATACTCCTCATCCGAGTTGTCCTCCCCCAACGCAGCTACAACACCAGCATCATCCCCTTCCTTCATAATTAAGTCTGCGCAGTCCATCAGGACATTCTCCACTGCCACATCCATGATCTCATTAGCAAGAAGCTGCAGATTTTCATCCGAAACCGGATCATCAGTTCTCTGCCCACCCTCCAAATTACCAACCAGGACAGGTCCATGATCCTCCTCCATGGGCACAATATCAGAGTCCTCCGCTCCCTTGCCCTCATCCTCCTTGCCACCGTCTTTGTCTTTACCAGCCCCATCACCTCCCTCAAGAAACAAATCAGCCTCAAAACCATTCTCATCAAAACCCATTTTCTCAACTTCAATTTCCAACTCAAAATAGTGGTCCCCAATTACCACATCCATCTCGGTCGGGATTAGAGTCGGGTCCAAGACTGCTACCAAAATACACCCAAAGTCATTTTTCCTTGTTGTAACCATGTCGACCAACTGAGTAGAGCCAAACAAAGTGCCAACAGCCCATAGTGTTTGGTACTCTCTCAACTCTTTCACTATTCCAGTAACCCGGAGCCAAACTTTGGGTAATAAGAAGCCTTCCCCTTTAGCTTGCCACTCCTGGAAGATAAGACGGGTCCCGGTAGCAGCCCCATTTACCCGGACATCTGCACCTCCGTACGCAATGGATCGCTGCAGCTCTGCCTTAGACGGGAATTGCACCACAAAGGACTCATCATCCTGCTTCTCCGGTGCCCATTTCCACTTCCCCGGCACAAGTCTCTGAAGTTGCTCCACCAGCAAGTTATTGGTGAGCGAACCGCCAACCACCTTGACCAAAGCACACTTCCCATCCTTGCGTCTCGGCAGAGGAGTGTGGGGGATATGGAAGAACCCCAGTCCCTGCACAGAGTAACCCACAGCCTGCGCCACCGGTTTAGGCATCTTCAGCAGCGGACACCGGTGGTTAACGTGATCATGCCCATCACAAATATAGCAATAGACCTCCACCGAGCAATCTGCCGCCACATGGCCCTTCTGACCACACCTGTTACACAGCAAGGACTTCATCGCTCTCCCACCATCCGCAGCAGTCTCCCCTGCCCCAACTAGAGCAGCAACATCATCACCGCCCTGCAGCAAGCCCTTCTTCACGCCATGGGTATCCAGCGCTAGTTCCTGGGGGCGCCCATCACCGGCCGCCTCCAGCGAGTTCACAGGCGCCGTCGAAGCCACTGGCGCACCCCGTTGGAGGTGACCCCCCCGACCCACGTGATCCCCACGCCAGGCCGAGAAGCCACGCCCGCCACCGGGACGAGAGCCCCGCCGCTGTCCACCGTAGCGCCTGCCATGCGGCGGACCGTAACCACCATAGCCGGGGTCGAAGCGCTGTGCGCCCCCGTGGAACCCCGGCAAGCCACGGCGATCATCACCGCCACCATCAGATGGCCGACCACGACCAGGCCCGGACGCGCCCCGTCCAGGCGCACCACCACCAGGTCCGCCAGCGCCAGGGCGTCCTGCCCCGACCGCGGCCACGCCAATCGCCCGAGGGAGCGCCTCCCTGTTGGTTCATCCTCGCCGCCGAGTCCTGCGCCGATTCCTCCGCCGCTCCGGGGGAAGAGTCGACTCGAATTCGCACGGGAAGGTGAAGCGCGCGGCAAAGGCGTCCTGCACGGGAGAAAAAAGAAGCCAGTCGGCCCGCTTTACATACCTGGTATGGGCCACCAAAGCCCATTCTGCGTTAGCTTGGGTCGCGGCCTGCGAAAAATCCAGCCCTAGGGTTGAGGCCTTAGGCTGCGGACTGTCTTCCACCTCCCACTCAATCCCTGCCGGCGGCGGCGGACGACTCAGCGCCCCAACGACCGATGGCCGGCCCGCCCTTGTCACGACATCTCCCAGAGTCAATGCCGGGGAGACCCGGCGCTTCGGAAGAGGTCCCTTCCAGCAACGGACCCCTCTGGAACACACCCGCCTAGCCACATCTCCCACCAGGCGGTCAGCCAGGCGCCCCTTCTTCCTCACATCGACCTCCGAGCACGAACGTCCCGCCGGCGAGGAGACACGAACACATTCCAGCTGCGCCTCTGCTGCGATTACATCGTTGATCGAGTAACCGCAAGACAGGGCCCCATGAAGGAAAGCACCCGTATGAATGAGTTCGCCGCCGGCCTCAACCACCACCTCCGCCGCCTCATCATCCGAGCTAAGCTCGTCGGCCAGCGCCCAGAATTTGTAGCCGACGCATCCCCGGGCAAAGTTAATCCGTGGGTCACCAGGGCCCACCTTCATCGGCGCAGAGTGCCGACCTTGCCACTCCGCCGCCTCACAAGGCTCCATTCAACTAACCCATCAGCTTCCAGGCGGCTGGAATTAGGATACCGTGTTTAGGGTTTAGGTGTTCCACTACGAAGTCACTTAGAGTTTGGAGCCACGGCATCCGCCCTATGTCAGGGACGCTCAGCAAGAGACCCCTGATGCGCCGCAGATTCTCAAGGTCGGCCATGTGATTCGTGTAATGACAGCGCAATTTGGTTAACCAAGGAACCATGATCTCTTGCAGATGGTATAGCTTGGCAAATGCAGGTGGCAGATCTATAATATGTCCTTCTACCGACCCATGAAGACCAAGGTAGAGAAGATGTTTTAATTCACCAATACATTCTGGAATCACATTCGCTCCACATCTCACCAGCCACACACTCACGAACCGCAGCTTCTTCAGGTATTTGAGTATGCGTTTAAACTCTTTTGGATCTATTCTTGTGTCAAGATCAAGACTTGGCATTACTAGAGTTCGCAAGGTGTCCAGTTTCAGAATCTGGTCCATGAGTTTTCCGAGCTTATCAGAATCAATGAATAGATGACGAACGTCTTGAGGGATATTGGGGTCCACCATATCTTTCTCAATTGTGAAACAGTCACTTCCAGCAACTCTTCCTGCTAAGTCGTGCAATAGATCATGAACTGTGTAGTACTCTGGTTGGTTACGATTACGACCAGCAGTCTTAGGCTTTCGTTGGATGAATGAGGTTGACAGTAATACTTCAAAACACTCCCGAGCAGCAACTTCCATGTCTGAGTTTTTACTGGTATCCACAAACCCTTGTGCCATCCACATTTTAACTAACTCGTCTCGCTTCAACTCATATCTTCTAGGAAACATACTGCAATATGCAAAACATTGCCGGACATGCTCCTCAAGCTGATGGTAGCTCCACCATAGAGCTCTCATAGTATCATTCAGTAGATCACGCTTCCGCTTCAGGGTGTCTATCCAGAAATCAATATCCTCTGGTCCAGAGGTTCTTAGCCCTAGCTGTCCTGCCACTGTTCTTCCGGCCAGAGGTGACTTCAGTAGTAGTCGGGAAATTTTTCTACCAATTGACTCAAATATGCCTTTGTCTTGGTCTCTAACCGTTGAATTATCAAGTGCGTAATGCATGAACATTTTGAAGAACCCTTCTTCATTCATATCAGAAATCGGCATAGGGTTCTGAGCACCTAGAAGTTTTGCTGCGTCTGCACTCCGAGTGGTCACTAGGACTCTGCTTCCCTTGTCAGCCTTCTGCAATGGAGAGCGTAGCTTCATCAGATCGTTCTGTTTTTCGACACTTTTTGAGTACCATACATCATCCAGTACCAATAAGAACCTTTTGCCTTTCAGTTTTTTCTTCAATTCACTTTGCAGCTTATCAAGATTGTTGAGCCTACCGCTTAATTTTTGATCCGACGCTATCTCTAACATCTCATTGTATACAGTAAGCACACTGAAGTTTTCAGTAACGTGAATCCACATGATTAGCTCGAAATAACTGTCTTCACTGTTCCTCTCACTCTCACAAACAGACTGTGCGAGAGTGGTTTTCACTGACCCTGGAATGCCATAGATTCCAATTACAGAATGATCAGCTGTTGTTTCACGGAGCATGCTTATTATCTTTTCAGTATCCTCATCTCGGCCAAAAACTTTTGGGGGTTCCGAAGTAGTCTGGGAGCTTTCGGAGAGCGATCCCATAGTCTGTTTGGGTGAACTCTTGATATTTTCACCACTGGTGGTCAGATTGAGCAACCGTAGAAGCTTTTCTCCATCGTCGATTAGCTTTTGTATCTTTTCTATGGTTTTCTTCAGCTCTTTTTTTAACTCATTAGGAACATTGAAATCCTTCTTCGGTGTAGCCTTCTGCATACGAGAGTTTCAAAAATTGTTACGAATAAATTTATGCCAGCGCAACAAGTAATCAAGCCTTCAATAAATGATAGTCCGGGGTGTGTTCTTCTTCTCTTTCGGTGGCTATTGTGCTTGTTGTCAAGCAGAAGCCGAAAGTAATTTTTTCAAGCATTGTATCAACTCACAGTAATTTTTTCAAGCATTGTATCAACTCAAAGTAAATTTTTTAAGCATTGTATCAATCAACTCAATAATAAAATCATCCTTTTTCCAAAAAAATTGTGTTCATAAAATTTTGATCTACAAAAAAATTTGCAAGGAGATCCAGCGACGGCTGTCGGCGCGCTTTCTCAAGCAGCTGCGAGCCCGGTGGCCTAGGCCCCACCACCACAAGCAGCGTACAGGATCAGCACTGTGCAATGCATGCAGTGGTAGGAAGGATTTTTTTTATTTTTCACCTTTTTTAAAACTATTTTAAAAAAATAACACCTTCTAAGTTTTTTTTCCATAGCGACACGCCACCTAGACAGGCATGGCAAGACGCAACCTTTGAAAAAGTTATATCTAATTCATATGACTTTGGATGGAGATGATTCTTATATGTGTACTAATTTTTTAGTTTTGAGTTTTTTATTCGAAATCATTAAGATGATAAAAAAATAAAGTTTTAGCAGTACAAGCGCTTATCGTTTTAGAAAAATTATATCTTTATTATATGGTGTTAAATGGATATACTTTTTATATAAAAGTTGTAGCGCTTCATAGGATCTATAAGCCTGTGGTTTTGGGCTGAAAATAAGCGCTGAATTCGGCTCATGCTGATTTGTTGTGAGAGAAAAATACTGTTTCGTGGCTAAAAATAAGCGCTGATTGGTCAAAATAACAAGCTGTATAACTTTATAGTTTTGACTTTTTTATTTGAGATTATTAAAATGCTAAAAAATCAATAAAGTTTTAATATTGTATTAATCGCATACATGCGTTTGTCATCTTAGAAACATCGTATCTTTTCTCGTTGAGAGCTACAATCAGCATGTTTGGCAGGATTTATTTTGCCTGCACTGTTTTATTGTGAGAGAAAAGTAATATTTTAAGCTGAAAATAGTCATAAACACGGTGAATTTTCATATAAAAATCATGTTCATCTTAGGTCATATGAAAAAAGATACAATTCTTCTAAGGTTCTGTCCTGCTACCCCGGCCTAGGTGGCGTGTGCTATACTGCTCCGGCTCCAATGGGGTTGGCGCGGCAAGGTTTTCTATATGAAAATCGTAGTTGTCTACAACGACAGATTACGTCGCGTCGATGCATGTTGCACGGCAGTATGTTTTAGCAGGAAGTTTGGTGCAGCCAAATGAGTAAGTTTTAGAAAAAAAAATAAGTGGTTTTATTTTTGGAAATATTTAAGAAAGGTTAAAAAATCGTAGGTGGCAAGGCACCGAAAGTGTTCAGCTGGGCTCGGTTGAGGTGCCCGTTGGATCGCATTGTAGAAACCTCGACCGAAGCAGGGGATAGGGATTTTTTTAATCCTTTTTAATAGATATTATAATGTTAATCTAGCCAGAAAATTCCAAATATAGTCCGTTTGATCACGCCAGACTATTGTCGCGCTAGGTGGCCAGCGTGGCCATTGACCGGGGTTGCCTGCAGGCATGGCGAGGCGCGCGCCCCACCCCGTCGCGCCAGACGGGGTGGCGCGACAGAGTTGTCGCGCCAGACGGGCTGGCGTGACGAGCTAAAACATAAGGCCTGGCCTATTTTTACTCTCTCTCTTTCTCTCTCACTCACTCTCTTCCTCACTGAGTCACGCGAGCAGGGCGCAGTGAGCCGCTGCCGCTGTCTCCTCCGTTCCCCGGTCACCGGCGCTCCCTCTCCCGGCACCAGTGGGCCAGGGAAGCAATTGGAAGCACCCTCTACTCCAGATACTCCCATTTTGCATTCCTCTCCCCGATTCATTGATTTGGTGCTTATTTTTCATGGTTAGGTTTAGGTTTTCGATGAGGGATTTGTTGAATTTCCTAGCATTGGTTTGTAGTATTCTTCACATACATTGTGTTTAGGAAGTAGTTAACCCGCTGATTTGACGTAAAGCAATGGTTGCATGAACCCTAGGTGATTGTCTGTAACAACCCTAATAACAATTCAAACACTAAAAATACCAACCATCAAAAATTGTTCCAAAAGAACCCTGTGCTTGTGTGCATGCATATAAGGAGTAAATGATTTTTCCCTTTAATACAGGTGGCAAATCAATTATTTATAACATTGTGTACTTAGTCATTACCCAAGTCATACTAACTACTTGCCTAATATTCATGAAAGTCTAACTAAAGCATTCTCTATTTAGTTCATCATGCATTTTTGGATTTTATATTGGATTTATATATATATATATATATATTTAGAATGTATGTATATATATGAGAAAATATAAAATAGTATAAGGAATAAAGAGACAAAGGAAAAGAAAAGAGAAAAGCGGAACCAGCCCAAGCAACTCGGGCCCAACACCCCCAATGCCTACTTGCGACTTGGGCCGGCCCAGGTCGCATGCGCACGCACCTCCCCATCTCACTGACGAGCTGGTCCCAGCCCACAGCCGCTCGAGTCGCGCCCATCTCGTTTCTTCCTCTCTCTTATAGGTGGCCTCACCCCGTCAGGTTCTTCTTCCCCGCCGAGCCATCATGTGAATCGCATGACCCCGTCTCCCATCCAGCTCACGCCGGGGGCGTGATCCCTGGCCCACTCCCTATTGCCGTGGCACTCAAGAAGCCCCACCAGCACCATCTCTAGCCCTCTGATCGACTGGATTACATCACCACCATTTGCTGCCGCCACCCCTCGCATATATAAACCGCACCGGCATCCTAGGGTTTCCCCAACCCCCATAGCCGCACCGTGGCACCTCACCGTCACTATGAGAGAGGGAGAGAGAGAGAGAGAGAGAGAGAGAGAGAAGAAGCCGGAGCACCGCGATTGCTGTGCACTGTTGGAGCCCCGCCATGGAGCCTCGCCAGAGCCGGAGCCACAACGTACCGCCACACCGACGGAGCAGCGTGGCACGACACTGCACCACCTCGCTGCATCAAATCACCTGCATCGCCACCCCTATTGCCAACACCACCACGGTGAGATTCGATCACCACTGCCCTCGGCCTGAGCCCCGACCACACCTGGCTGCCATGAACGGACCTCGTCGGAGTTCCCTGCGTTCTGGCCAAGCCAAATGGATAGAATAGGATGACCACCACCATGGCCCTCGCCGTGTTTTGTACGAACCATGCGCGCACTCGCAACCACGGGGAGCCCTGTTACCAATAGGTGTCCTCCTCGGCAAAATTGCTCGCCGCCGCCACGACACCGCCATTCCCGCCATTCTCGGACGCCTCGCAGGATGAGAACTGACCAATGAGACCCGCCATGACCCCGAGAACCTAGCTGTCTAGTCAATCGAGGATGAAGCCAACTCCTGTTGCCGAATCCCTAGCCATCGGAGCACCACCGGACGTCCGCCACGGCCACGCCACGTAAAGAAGCACCGCCGGGCAAAAAGGACGTCGGCGCCGCCCATGCTAGAGCTAACAAGACCTAAATCGATCCTTGAAATGCTCTTTTTTTGCCTAAGGACACCAACCCCGCCTTGCCGGACTTCTGTCACCGCAACCGAGCCGCCGGAAGGCCACTACCGACCGCCTGCAGCCTCGTCGGACCTATTTTTCACCTTGGAGCATGATCATTGTTCAACTGCGAAGCCAAAGGGACTCCTAGAGGATCGAATGGCTTACTGTAATGCGCAGCCACACGAGCTTGCCACCGGCGTATGTGCCGTTGTAGTGAAGCAGAGGAAAAGTGGAAGCTGTGCCCATACGCTCGGTCCACCGTAAGCCGAAGAGAGAGGAGGGGAAAGGTAGACGCGGACCACGACAATACTGAGGAGCATGGTGCACTGGACCGCTGGTCCACCAAACACCCGACCCATAGACTGGAGCCCATTGGACAACTCGAAAGGCCAACGTGGCAGCACCATGATCCAACACGTGTTCGGGCCGGGCCAGCCCAACCAAGTCCAGATCCAGCCCACGAACCGGTCGCGAGGCCCAGTCTCAGCCCATTTGACCGTTGACCAGTGACTTAGTCAATAGTGACGTCATGACGATGTCATGCTGACATCAGCGGCAACATGGCTAGACCCTCACATGTCACGTGGACCAATCACACGCTGCTACGTGTCACTCCCGAGAATTTTGGCCCTTTTTCTTTTTTTAGAAAATCGATTAAACTTCGAAAATTCATAACTAAATCATAGGATGTCCAAAAATTACGCATCTTATATGGAAATTCTCAGAAAATGAGCTCTATAACCTGAGCTTATGATTGAGTGCATTTGGATCTTTAAATTTTAATTGGATTTTTCTGAATGGTCTATAGAAGTCGCTAACGCGACCATTTTTGGTTTCGTTTCGGAAACGGAGGAGGACCAACTTGAGGAGGGAGATCACGAGTACCTAGAGGACTTGGCGATGACTACGAAGGTGTTTTGATGGTAATTATTGTATGATTTCACCTGTCAACTAGACATGAAATAAGGGTATAAATGCAAGCACCACCATAGGATAGTGTTTAAACTGACAGAATTCCACAATTTTTGATGATTCATTGTTTTGCAGGGTGTTATTCAGAAAAAACTAAAAAGGGCCCACATGTCGGACTAATACATCGAATTTCGCAGCGAAAGCGTGTCAATAATATTCTAGAGAACACCAGAGACTCACCTGTGAAAGTGGGACCCACAAGTTAGACTAGAGATCGGCCGATGGCCCCCCTTGATCGGCCGATGGTGGGCCTCACTTGTCAGCCTCCTGCGTATGTCGGTTGTCCACCACCTCCGAAGATTAATCTGGACTACTACCTTAAGTCGGTTTGATCAGAGAGATGAGATTCATTGCTCCGGCCTATATATATGGCCCCAGAGCCCTAGGGTTTCATATCAATTCATACCTAGCTCATAGCATTCAGAATCCAGAGTCAGAAACCCTAGATCATTAGAGCTTCACCATCTAGAGCATAGCTACATAGCTTTAGAAGTAGAAGGAGGAAAGTTCCACTTGAATTCCATATCTTGTCTAGAGCGAGGCTTCCCAAAACCATTGTAAACTCTCTCTTGTATCTAATTCTCTTTTGAGTACTTTAGATATAATTGATTGACATTGTTCTACTTATTGATTATGTTCTTAATTATGTCATTCATTGCTTATTTAGATTGTATACTTTGCATAGTTAGGATGCATTTATATTCATACATAAGATTGTATAGCTCTCATTTATTGACGTCATGGATGGGTGACCGACAGCATGTAAGCATGGTGTTTAGATGTGGTTTGTCTGTAATTTCACCCTATATTCTGGGTCCTGTGGTAGATCGCGGATGTGGTATTCCCGTTGAGTCCTTTGTAGTCCATACCTCGAATGTTGGGATAGTAGGAAGTTATTATTACTATAGAAGCCTTGCTATATTCTTGATCTTCCTTAATAATATTCCCTTCCGTGTAGATATAAGGTATCTTTGCCATGATTGTTAGTATAATTGCACCAATCTAGATATGTTAGTGGTAGTATAATTAGAATGACTTAGGAATATTCTTATGCTTCTTACTAATCCATGCTAGTGCCTAGATAGGAAGTGCTCTAAGTGAACTACATTATTATTGAATTGATTATTATGCTTATCATACATATCATTATTATTGTGACATAACCCCTATTTTGAGTAGTTAAGATTATACATGGTTATCTACATATTGCATGTGCATATGAGAATTATCTATCTATTTTTTCGAAATGCTAAAGTCCCTTCCCAATGGTAAAATTACAAATCGACAACTCGTGATACTGTTGGGTAAAATGCTGCAATGATGTATATTTTATTTGTGCGCTTGCGGATACATGTTTATTGTTATTATAGTGGCTTGCTAGAAGTATTCCATGAGATCTCTTAGATTCATGGTAGGGATGACAACCTAGTTATCCTGAGAGATAGAGGTTAAGGGTTCAAGTGACTTGTTAGATTAATTAAGTGGCAAGTTAATTTATATCGTCATCATTTTTGGCGTCATTGCTGAGGATAGGGTCTAACTCGATTTTTAGTGATGATGTTAAAAATGCCAACAAGCATTTTTGGTGCCGTTGCCGTGGAAGGTTGATTGGCTTTACATGGAAATAGATAACTCATTGCACCACACCAATATGTCGAGAAACCATATAAATCTTACTCAAACAGGCTCACCCTGTCGTTGTTTATTTATGTAGCCTATGCAAGGTGATGTATGAGCGGATTTGGCCTTTCGCAGAATTTTGTTGAAGATCTAGAAGCATTGATCAGGAAAACTCAAGCCAAGCTCAAAAAGATTCCAGATCAACCACCGGAAGACATCCGAACAAAAAGAAGTTTGACACCAAAGTTTGAGGCCATGGCCAACTAAAGCCTTCGTGAATTCTCTGCTCCAACCACTGCTAACATCTGTACTGGGCCACCTACTGGTGTTGGAGACAATGGATTCAAACTTAAGCATGTGCTTATCAACATAGTGCAAACTAATCAGTTTTGTGGAAAGGCACATGAGAATGCGAGTGCACACCTCCAACACCTTTTGAGATATGAAGCACCTTCACCATCAAGAGAGTAACCAGAGATACTATTCTGCTCAGCCTGTTTTCATTCTCACTGTTGGGAAGAGCAAAACTGTGATTCTATGCAAACAAAGAGAAAAACACCACATGAGATATCTGCTCCACTACCTTCCTAGCAAAGTTTTTCCCGGTGGGGGTTGTGTTGACCAAGCAAGGACGTATGACGAGCTGTTTGAGCCAGTCTTGCCAGGAGTGCAACCTGGGCATCCCCACGAGAGATACCTATGGCGGGTAAACATGTGAGGTGGTTCCAGGACAGATAACCTGTGTGGATTGAAATCTCGTGAAAGGAGATGCTGTGATGGCACGGGGAGAGTATCCCTGCAGCGTAGATGCCTGCTTGGTTGAAACCTAAGGACTTACTAGTGATCAGAATCATCAGGAATTCTTTGCTACTCACTCACTCTTGAGTGGGAGGGAGACGGCTGGACTACTTGGTAGGTGCCACTACTCCTAAGTTGTGAGGTGATAGGGTGGGCGGTGACGGATGTCAGAAGTTCCCGTACCGTTCTAGATGTGTAGTGCCAATGAGTGGTCTTGGTACTATGTCTCCCAGTCTCAGCGTTTCAGTTTCAAGCCCGTAGTGCCCTGGTGCTGAGTGGCAGGGTGGCATCGACCTAGGCAAGCAAGAACCCAGAATTCTGCTTAGATGATTGTACAACATCGATGATGGCTAATCTTGTGAGTATGTAAAACCTCTGCAGAGTGTTATGGTTGATTGATCGATACATATGCCGATTCGTCGGCTATGGACCTTTCCTAAATGTTTCTGCAACCACTAGATAAGACTGGAGTCTCTCTCTTCTTTGCTCAGTTGATTCTTTCTGGCAGTGTGCCTGTGTGAGGTAGTGTGCCATTGAGACAAGCCTGAGAGGAAGTTGAGCCTGTCGATGGAGAGTGAGGTGGGAGAGATGGTGTATGGATATGATGGATGAATGGGAGTGGACTAGATGGATGAGATGGTGTTGAGATGGGTTAAAAACTTGGTGAATTATTATATTTAAATTGATGACTCATGCATAGAAAACCCTAGCTTATAGGTCTGCTTGATATACCTTTGCATCCACTTTCCACAAAGAAAATGCAATCATAGGCGGGCTTCGTGGCCATTACAAATCGTACTGATAATTTTTATTCAGGTGATGAGCAAGAGTACAACTATGACGAAGATGAATGGGAGGACTAGGGTTGTGTTCTATACTCACGTATGGCCGTGAAAGAATAACGATGTTGCTTCCGCTCCTACGAGCTTTTCTAGATGAACTATTTATGTTTTCCGCTAGTGCGGTGATGTAATAATTAATGTAACCCTGCTATATACTCTGATATCCGCAGTATGGATCTTGAAATCAACTGAGATTTGGGTAATTTAATAGATTGATCACTACAATCTGTTTTATTACACTTTGTGCATGTAGGTTTCTTTTCGTGGAAATCGAGGTCGTTTCATTGTCTTTCATTGAGGATTTAGATATGTTGGTGTATGTGATTTGTTTCAAGAATTTTGATGGTTCATGTTCATGTGTTGTTTTGGTTTTCTAGATAAATCGTTTAGTGTGATTGTTTCATGGTGGCAAGGTTAGGGATAATGGAGAGTTCAAAAGGATGAAAGAAGAAGTTCAGTTCTTTGTTAGGACTCCTAGCTTTACTGATTTGGTTATGAAATGTCGTGAGAAATTTGGCTGGCCACTTAGTTTGAGAGGTAGGTTTGATTATGGTAAGGAACGGGCACACTATGTGCTAATTGTTTGTCATATGAGGATGAATGGAAAGACTACAAACAAGTTGTAAATAGCTGCATTGCTACGTGTTTGGAGGTAGTTGTGGAGAAGGCGAGTGGACCATTAGTGGTTGGCTTCGATGATAATGTAGATGTGTAGCCTATGGTCAACATTAGTAAAGAAGAAGCGCTTCAGGTGGTGGAGGTGGGTAGTTGAATGACGAGTTTGATGTAGAAACTTTTGTGGAGGATGATGGGTTCGAGGAAATGCCCAACGGATCAGAGGATAGCAAAGATGGAGTTCCATTGGGCGATGGCGATGAATATACTTCTGGGGGTACTACTCCGAAGCATGCGATGGAGGATGAGTATAGGAGTGATGGTAGTAGCAAAGATGAGGGTGATTGGGATGATGAGGGAGGGTTGCAGGAGTCTTTTGGTCACCAAGGTGATGAGTCATTGAGATTGGATTACAACGGCGTTGAACTCATGAAA
Source organism: Eremochloa ophiuroides (assembly GCA_038502445.1). Lineage (NCBI taxonomy): Eukaryota > Viridiplantae > Streptophyta > Magnoliopsida > Poales > Poaceae > Eremochloa > Eremochloa ophiuroides. Next base: position 7,268,315 of record JAHLJS010000007.1, on the reverse strand, counting down.
TTAAGGGCTATCAATGTCGAAGTACCTGCGGTACCTAATTTCATGGATGTTACTATGGTTGATGAGGCAATATGCGGCACTAGCTTGTCATTATTGGCGGATGCTATACCAGATAGCGAGGAGGTGGGGATCAAGAAGGGGATGATGTTTGATACTTTAGAGCATCTCTAGTACTTTCTGTTGGACTATGCAGTTCGGTTTCATAGACTGTATAGTGTGACCCACTCAAATAGGAATGAGAGGTACACTGTAGTATGCAAGAACGGCTATCAATGGGCACGGAGGCAGAGGAATGGAAAGTTGGAAGATTTGCAATGTAAGGCAACCACATACATGTAGAACTTTGAAGCCGAAGGGTGCGCTGCCCAAAATACTGCAAAGTATCTTGGTCGTCGTCTTGTTGGGATGGTTAGGGTGGATAGTGACACGTCAGTTTCGTCCATTATCGAAGCCTTATTTGGATTCACTAGTTATAGAGTCACGTACTCGAAGGCATGGCGGGCAAAGCAACATACCATTGAGTAGCTATGAGGAGATTGGAAAGAGGCCTACAATTTAGTTCCTAGGATATTAAGTGCAAAGAAACACTTCAATCCAGGCCTAACGTGGTTTCCTTGCCTAGGTCACATTGTCACTGATGTGGACGACATTCCAAAACATGTTTTGGAGAGAGTATATTGGTCATTCACACAATCTGCTCAAGCCTTCAAACATTGTCATCCGTTACTACTTGTGGACGTCACCTTCCTTATAGGCAAGTATAGATTTGTCTTGATGATTGTTGTTTGAGTGGATCCTGATAATCAGCATGTCCCTTTAGCCTTTGCTCTAGCAGAGGGTGAGAACAACTATAGTTGGTGTTGGTTCATGAAACTAGTGAGATAGAATGTCCTTCATCAGTATGGTACGATATGCATGATTTCTGACCACCATCACGGTCTTCTCACGGTCACAAAGGAGCATGTAGATGGGCGTCCGCCTCTAGAGCATCGGTGGTGCATCAGGCACTTTGCAGCCAACATTTGGAGACGACAGAAGAAAAAAGAAGTTGTGCAAAAGCTGAAATCGCTTTGTGGATGTTGGATGGAGGAGAAGTTTGAGGAGACCTTAGCAAGATAAGTAAAGTGTTGAATTCAAGGGCAAAGAGGTGGCTAGAGGAACAGATGCCTCAGAAGAAGTGGGCACCCCACCTGGCGCGATGGCGCTGTCGTGCACCCCGCCTGGCGCGACGGGGTGGGGCTCGCTTCTCGCCACGCCTACAGGTGACTCCAGTCAATGGCCACGCTGGCGGGCTGGTGCGACAGTAGTCTCTTGTCGCGCTAGTGACGTTGGCGCGACCAAGCGGCTAGATCTAGAATTACTTTTTCAGGTTAATAGTATAATATATATTAAAAAGCATTAAAAATAAAATATCCAGGGGATGGTGAGCACGCCACCACCCACCGGTACTTTGGCTTCACGTCCTGCCACTTGGATGAAATTAGGACCTATTTAGATGCACTTCAAAATTGTAAGATTCCTGTCACATCGAATGTCGCGGTACATGCATGGAGCATTTAACGTGGATGAAAATTTTACATGTTTACAAGTTAAATGTAAATCACGAGGCGAATCTTTTAAACCTACTTAGACCATGATTAGACACTTATTGTAAAATAATACTTTTTAAAATTCTAAAATAAAATGCATCTAAACGGGGCAAGCAAAGCTTCTTTTTGAAGGTTCTTCAGGCAGCGATTGCTGGCCTGGCCGGTGGTTGGTGGGCGGCGCTATGGATTTCCGCCCCACTGCCGCAGCAGATCCTGAAGTCACCAAATTCGGAGGCTTGAAGGTGGCTTGAAGGTTGGGCCAAAGGCAGCAGAAACTTTTTTGTTCATGGCAGCTGGGGGTTAGCCATGGCAGCCGTGCTTTGGATTTAACGTGGATCTGTCCATATTTTATTCAATTATAAACCAAATAATAAATTCTAAAGTCATATAAATGTTAGGTGGAAATAGTAGAGTGAATATGGTTGATGACTAATTTGTAACGGTCATGGTTATGGTTGGAGTTACTAGTAACTTCCACAGTTATGGTGGTAACACTCATGGTCATAGTAATAGTTACTAGTAATTCTCCTGTGGTTACGGTGAAAAGTTATTATTGGTTTATGAACGCTGGATGACGCTTCATGATGTTCAGGTTCATCCTCTGTTTTAGTTTGCTACATTCTGCGCCTATAATTAAGGGCATATATCTTCATCCGCCTATACGCAAGAGAGACTAAGCACCATTTTTCCTCTATTGAGTTGCTTTTGAGCTTTCCCGTCCCGTAACTCTACGCGCACTGAGTATCGGGAGAGCAGGTGCCTTCGGTATCCTCGTCCGTGTAAGAACCTTGCAGAGGGTGTGCGGCGATTAGGTTTTTAGGGAGCAACTCAACTAATCGGTGACCTCATCGACTAATTGGTGGTTGTTGACTACTCGTTTCATCGACTAATTAGTGGTGATCGGCTACTCGCTTCATCGTCTACTTCGTGGTGATCGTTCGAGGGACTGCATAGCAAACCTCTTCCTACATCTACTGTGGTCTACGACTTCGAGCAACGTACTATGTCAACTAGTGCGAATGGAGCCTCTGATGCCCTCCGCAGCGTACATTTCTCTATTCACGGTACTCTGTATACTTACAATTATGATCGGTATGTCTTTTTTATGCTGTAGCTTTTGAGAGTGATAGACACATGTACATATATGTCGTAATAAATTTGCTATTGTTTTATTTCTAGGTTAAATTAACTTGAAAATTACCCAAATTGCTAGGTGCATTTAGTTCGCGAAAAGTGTGGTAAAAAGTCACTATAGCACATAGAAAATCTTCTTTAATAAGTGTCCAAACATGGCCCAAGCAGACTCAAAAGATTCGTCTTGATAAAAAAAGGTAAATTGTGCGAACATGCAATAGGTGCTACTACATCTAATGCTCCATGCATGCGTCCAAAGATTCGATGTAACAGAGAATCTAGAAATTTTTCAGAAACTAAACAGGGCCGCTTGCACACGAATCTGACTGACATTCTGACGAAAGTTGGATAGAGTGAAAGAAGGATTCAGTGGGGTAAGGCTGTCTCCAACAGCCGGTAGGCATACACAAGACCCATTCCATGTTTTGGATAGTGCACAGTAAAAGGATACACAACCCAAAACTTTCCGTCTCCAACGGCCGCGACACATTCTTGAGACCGTCGCGACCCATCATCCCAATTTCTGACGAGCCGCCGCCATAGGCAGCCAGCCTCGGTCACGTCCCCAGCTCCCGGCTGCCGGTGTTGAGGAAGAAGAGCCCCCCCTCCCCCGCCGCGGGCCTGCCTGGCTGCCGGCGAGATCTGGACCAACCACGGCGGCTCACGCCTAACCTGGCGGCCGCACTCACTTCTGCCCTGGAAGCTCACGCTCGCTGCGACGGCTCCCGCCTGGCTTGGCGGCCGCGCTCGCCGCGGCGGCTCCCGGTGGGCTTGGTGACCGTGCTCGCCTCTGCCCCGGGAGCTCGCGCTCGTCACGGCGGCTTGTGGCTGGCCTGATGGCCGCACTCGCCCCGGCAGCTCGCCCCTGCCCCGATGGCGGCGCCTCCGGCACTCGTCCTCCGACCATGGTGACCTCGCCCTCCCTTTGTGGCTCTGCCCGTCCACCAGGCAAGAAGAGGAGGAAGAGAGGAGCACAGATTTGCCTTTCCGGAGAGAGACGACACATGTTGAGTCTTCACTCGCCTGCTACGCAAAAAGCATGCTCTGATTGGGTTGTCTGTTGAAGACTGATTTGGGTACCTAAAACAACTGCGCGCTACCCATTTATGTGTTTGGATCACTTTGTTGGAGACAGTCTAATGGCTGCTTGGAGGGGTGGTAGCTCTGGGTGTGGCGTCTCCGTCTCCTCGAGATCCTCAGTGCCATCATATCGCTGTCCCCACAATCCAGGAGCTCTTCAGCTTCGAAGTCGCAGGATATGCGTGGATCTACAAAGAGCTGAGGCTGCAAAGAAATGGTTGAGATAAAGGCCTCCAGGGGTTGAGCCGATCGAGGGTGGATGGGCCGCCTCCCGGATGGACTCAGAGTGGCCTCACTGCTTATGTGGCCAGTGGTCACCGGCGCCGCGGTGGTCGCCGGCGACGGCATTGGTGGGGTGCACCCTGGGTCACTCTCCCCCTCGCTCTTTTCGAACCCTACTGGAGTAGGTATTATATAAAGCAGAACTGAACGATGTACCTGAGATTCGAGACGGTGATAATCAATTGCATCGAGGATGTCATCAGCATCATAGAAAGCAGACTTGAGTTCCTTCACCCATCCTTCCAATTTCGTCTTCTCATCACCAGGAGGCACCGCCTCAGCTAAATTTCTCAAGCATCAGCTTCAGCCCTAGGACTTCCTTCTCCATATTCTGGAGATCATTAGCCGACGAGCTAGTGCTATCATCGCCGAGGTAGGACAAGCCTTTGTTGACGAGCTTGGAGATGACCGGCGAGATTGCCCAACCAAGGATCGAGATTCCCCACCCTACGGCGTTGGCAATCGTCACCGGATCCGCCATTATGTTGGGAGCTCCTCCCTCAGATGTGGAGTGAGGATGTGTGATGGCCGGGAAGAAGGATATAGCTAGGTGGCTGCGCCTTCTTGCCCAAATGCAAGGTTACCAAGGCACAAGAAGATAGAGGAGGTTTCCTTGCAACAACGCACACGATTAATAAACACACAGCTATGGCCAGTCAATGAAGAACCTAACCCATTCGAACGGGTGAAGTAAACCATATACTAATTTCTAGTTCATACTCAACTAACAGTTGGTTCACTAATCGACGAACCAAAAGCAGGTATTGCATTGGACGGCACAAAGGACCAAATACTCCCTTCTCACACGGGTCTTCTCTCTCGCGTCACTTGCTCTGTCTGTTATCTTTTAAATACCGGTCCTGGCCGGTCCCATTCCCTCTAAACTAGCCATTACCTCGTTGTCATTGGACTTGAAAACCCAATGCAGCGGTACACTTTATCGCGTGATGCAAGCAAATGGACACACAAGTTTTCTGCTCGATGCGTCAGGCTAACCATACTTTATAGACAACATGGGACAATGCGCTCGTCCTCTAGCAGCTAGGTCTTGAACCATCGGCTAATAGTTTTACAAGACATTTTAGTTAGCTTTTCTAGATGCACTTAATAATATAAATACATTATGTCTAGATATATATACAATAAAAATACATGTCTAGAAAGTGTCCAAAACATCTTATAAATTGAAATGGAGGAAATAGCCACTAAAATTAGCTAAGACGAATCTAAACACGGATCTAGCTTAAAAGAGCAGCTAATTATTAGTTGGGTAACTAGTAGTGGGTTTTTACTGACGGCTCCATCCTAACTAACATTAGCTAATAGTACACGAAAAAGACGATATTACTCGAGGATTTTCCCCACTCGAAGATTCTTCTCGTGCTACTGTTGTCCACTTCATCATGTTTCAACAGTTTGTCGACCGGTCTAAGCTGTCCTTGAGTCACCCTTTATTGATGCAGTAGCTCATAGCTTATGAGTATATGTGAAGTTCCAAGTGGACAGTGCATCTTAGCTATCGCGCTTTACACCAAACATTCTACCACACGACTACCTTGACAATTGTTAATAATTAATTCATGCGTGTTAACTACAATTTCCTTAGCAATTAGGTGATGACCGTATTCAATAGTTTAAGGGAAGTGACCTTCATGAGGTCATCTTTCCTATTGTTTCAATTTTATCAAGTGAACATTGACACACCTTATTCTTTGAAATTATATACTGAAGGGACGAAGTATACATCATCTGAATGAAATTTAAAATCAACTGAGCAAAGGCATCATGAATTCTTGCTTCCTTAAACTAATGAATACTAATGTGCTGGGATGACGAAATTGTTTACCCTTCCTTGCAAAAATAATGAACAATTTACAGTTAGTTCTCACTTCCCAAGATGGCAGATTAGGTTGATACATGAATTTTTTAATTACCCCCCTCTTCAGTCCATTTGGAAAATATCCATAATATATGCACCATTGACTGGCAGCATCTATCTGAGAGTTCAGACAAAGTTTTACAAATGAAATTGTTATAAAAGCCACCAGTAATGGCATTGGCATGTGCGAAGATCGATATAAATGAGAATAGACATCTACGGGTTCATTCTAAACGTAAACTACAGACTACTTAGAGATTTATTACAGCTCCCACATAGACAGGGAATGCCTGACACCCCCGTCTTCCCTTTCCAGACAAGAAGCTACAGATAGCAGGCGGCACAAGTTAGGCTCGAGCAAAAACTTCAGACGCTTTACACTGAAATGGAGAAAACGCATTGAAGTTAAACAGCAGATACAACAAGTAGTAAAAATGCATCCAGTCCCTATAACGTAGCAAAAACATAATAACTCAAGAATACTCCAAATACAATGTGTGGAGCGGCAAGAAAAGTGTGAGCAGAGAAACAAGTGTTGTCAGAAAACTGCATTTTGTCGTTGCAAATATACATATGGCACACATGATGTATCTGCTGTCAAAAGCATATCGCACAGCGATGATAAATATAGTTATTACTAAGAAAATTCTGTTCATGGTGTTCATGTCCTCCAAACACCTAATCTGCACTAGAATGACTTTGCTCACTGTCAACTTCTAGAGAAAATTCTTTTTTATACACAAAAGATAATGACACTGATATGGATGGCAAGCCAACGACGAAAGTATGATGAAACAAAATCATTCTTCACCTCATGCAGAGTTAAATTTACATTTTTTTGTGATTTGTTAAATTGACATATTTAAGATGTCCACCAATAACACAGAAAACTGACAAAAGCTTCACTGAGGGTCTCATGTGCCACATCGAATATCGCTTTATGCTGACAACGTAGTCCTTTTTCTGCATTCCTCAGCAAGTGACACATCTTTTTGATGAAGCGACCAATGCACAGAGATTGTGATTACAACGACACAAGAACACCATCCAGCCAATTATTGATCAGATTGTGGGTCAGCTTTTAGGGATGTGGTATGTGGAAGGCTGGCCTCTTAAGGGATGAGAGGAAAATTCTTGTTCCATTCATGGTGAATTCCATCCTAGTATATTCAATTTAACCATGGCAAGGGACCTCCCACCATGGAATATCGAGGCAATGAATAATTTCGAAGAGGATTTTTATGGAAAGGAAGAGAAAATGCCGAGGACACGGCTTGCCACCGGATTTTGCCAACTCTGCATTTCTAATCTCCAGAATTTGGGCTACGACCTCCAGCCCGACCGCCCATGGCATCCTTATTTAAATTCACCGTTCTGTCAACTCTTTTTTTCTTCATGTCAAACGTGGTGGGGCAAGAACACTTTTTCCAGAATGATATCCAAGGCAACGAACAGTGGCTTAATTTTTGCATAGCAGAAGATGGGTGCCGGACATCAAGGGGGCTCTAATAGTAGAGGTCCTGATGGAGTACCTGCAACTCTAGGACTACGACATCCCCGATCATCATCAGTGGCGGCTTAGGAGGTCTGGTTCTTGTCGAACAAATCAACTAACAAGGCATTTCTTTTTTTACATGGAAGTGGGTTTGGAAATCCTCTCCGTTGCAAATTCTTAATTTGGTTGGCCATTTAGGGCTGCTGTTGGACAGCTGACCACCTTGCAAAAAGAGGACTTCCTCACCCGTTTGTTTGCCCCCTATGTGATCAAGCTGATGAAACAATACAGCATATCCTGGTTGTTTGTGTTTTTGCAAGGCAGGTTTTGACAGCTATCTTTCATGTGTTGGCTTTTTGTTTGCCCCCTATGTGATCAAGCTGATGAAACAATACAGCATATCCTGGTTGTTTGTGTTTTTGCAAGGCAGGTTTGGACAGCTATCTTTCATGTGTTGGCTTGAAGCTAGAGGATTCTCAATTTTCTAGCTGGTGGTGCAAAACAATCTAAGGCTGTTCCAACAGAGATACGAAAAGGGTTGAATTCACTCATCATTCTGGTTGCTTGGGAGTTGTGGAAGCATAGGAATGTTTGTGTCCTTGAGGGTGCTACTCTTTGTGTTTAAAGAGTTTTAGCTGTAGTTTCAGAAAAAGTGTTTGTTGTGGTGTTGCTGGAGCTAAGGCTCTGCAACAGCTTCTTAGTATAGGTAGCTGCCTGTAGCTGTTTAGACATTTTTTTTTTGAGTAGGGGTCGCCTGTTTTGCATAGTGTGTTTTGCTTGTCTATGCCAAAATCGGACGTTACTCTTAATTAGTTAACGCCTGATCGGTCGACTTGATTTCTAGTTTCTGTAGTCAAGTCGGATGTCATAATCGTACCAGGGAACCGATAAGGCTAACTTAGTCGCAATTAGTCAGATGAATTAATAGCAAACAGGGAAATTCTAGGTTCCTGGAAAATGTCGCTTTCTTATGTAGTTGGTCATACAAAAGATATACTGGATTGAATTCACAACAAATATGGAAGTCCTGGTTCCAGGAAAATGTCCCTTTTTCATGTATTTGGCCGCACAAAAGAAATACTGGGTTGCCAATTGTTTTCCTCAGCAAGTTTGGCTCCACCTCTTGCTGATGCTTGGTCGACAAGTGCTCTCCACAACAGGATGACAGGATGGGATTTATTTCCATAATTCGTGGGACAATGTAGCTGGGAGTGTTGAGGGACAGGTTCAGAAGTCGCAATTCAATCACTATTTTGGGAGCTTAGTTTATTTGGAACCACCGAAATCGTAGTGTTTTACTGTTTTTAACAAAGTTTCTCCTAATCTAGCTTAAGTAACTTCACTCTCTCTAGGGGAGAGATGAAGTTTTGCTATCTGGCAAGTGGCAACGGCTCAAGGTATTTCATACCTCCTTGCCCTTGCACTAAGGGGGGCATTAAATCTAGTCTGGTCAAAGTAAAGCTGTAAATGTCCTGGGTGTGCAAGTTCAAGGTATTTACAGTCCTGTCGGGGTGCGTGGGTATGTTGTAACTTGCAAATTAATTTTTCTTTAATAATATGACATGCAGCTCAGCTTTTTTGAGGAAAAGAAAAGGAAAACCTCCATAATTCAAAAGATTATCTTACTTCAGAAAAAATAGCATGGAAATTTAAAGTAAGTTAATACGTAAAGGTACCTGCTATAAAATACATACTCCAGATACACTAGTTACTTTTGCCTACAAAATAGCTTCACAAGTTGCCTTATTGTGGCCTGCTTGCTTGCACCTGCTGCAGAGCCGTATTACCGAGGCTTGGGAGGTGGAATTAAATTTGCCCCGGCACTAAAATCAACAGTATCCATATCAGGTATTGGGAATATTGTTCCAGAATAAGTCAAATGGTAGCTCTCTATTCTGAAAAACTTCGAGCAGTAGTCATAGAAAGATCGCCCAATCCTGTTGAACACAGCAACAGCATGCAAGCATGGGAGGCCAGAAAGTTGCCACCTCCTGTAGGTGCATTCCCAATTTCCAAGATTAATGACGAAAATTGCATTGCCCCGCACTTCAAACACAGTTTCGGAAGAGCATAGAACAGTCATTTTACCAGCCTTCATCATCTCCTCCTGTGCTTTGTATTCCATGGAAGGTGTCAAAGGTCCTGACAATGCCTTGCAAGCCTCACGCCTTGTTTCTATTATCTCCATTATTTTTGTTCTCAATGAGTCAATCATCAGCACAATTGAACCCTCCTTCTTGGTTGGTATCCAGTTATTGAAGGCATCAACAATGTTTGAGGTGAAATGATCATATCGACAACCTCTGAAAATGCCATCGGACCAATGCTTAGGCTTGCTTGCTATGATCCACTCAGCAGCTTCAGTGGATATATTTCTAATGCTCTCAATGGACGCATTAAAATCCTCGATACTACACGCTTGGGCAGCACGAGTAAAATCCTCAATCATCCCCTCTCTTATTTGTTGTGACCATGGCCCCTTTCTCAGCTCTCCTTTGAATTCCTCCATGATATGATGCAAACAGAAGGCATGATGGCTATCTTCAAAAACTTGAGAAACAGCAGCATCCAGACCCTTTTGTCCACTGGACAAGAATGTCATGGCATTGTAAGCGTAGCTCTGATTTTGGATTGGAAATTTCAGCTGCATTAAGAACCAAAGCCAGCTTTCATAGTTTTCATCCTCAACCACACTAAATGCCACTGGAAGGACGCCATCGTCTGCATCAACTGCAGCAGCCACCAGCAACTTGTACTCATTTGTTGCTTTCAGTGGAACCTTATCAAGAAATAATAGGGGCCTGCACCCATTTGCAAAACCATGCAAAGAAGCATGAAATGCAACAAAGAAACGACGGAATTTGGTATCCACCATTGGAGATAACAAAGCAATACTTCCTGGGTTGGACTCTGTAAGCCTCTCACAATACCAGGGCAAATGGCTGTAAGTCTCCCTGATAGCATGATAAAGTTCCTTCTGCGCTACTTCTTTACCACGTGCCTCGCCTCCTTTGTATGTCAAATTACCAATGGGGCCAGAAGTGAATTCTCCACCATATTGGCAAATGGCTACCACAATACCACCATCGGCCATGCTTCCTGAGTTGTTCAGTGGCCAGTATGGCAAACTACAATAAACATAAGAGATGTAAAGGAAATTTACTTTCTACAAAACTTCTCATATATAATTTATGATGCAGTGAAAATGCACTATGTCCAAGGGCGCACAGCTATTCTGTGAGCATTTCAAAGGCCATTAGCAACATACAACATCTCCCCCAAGGGTACCAGGAACAAGTTTTTTTACCTAGGCAAAGGCATAGAACGAGAAACACACGGTTACTTATACTAGGTAAAGAGAGCACGTGATTGGTAAAAGCATGGAGCTGAAACTGCAAAAGGGGCATGCACCTTCATCTCGGTTCCACTAACATAGCATCACACCGACGGGCTGGTTTCGTTAACTATATCATGGAGTGCTTGCTCTTGAAACTCTACTATTTACAAAGAAACTCTGAGAAACTAAACACTTTGAAGGCTGAAGCTGCACTGAACTCGTGCAGAGGGAAGCAGGGAATGGCAGGGGCAGTGTCATTTCGTTCGTAATTGCAAGGGCCAAATGATAATACAGCTAGCCCAAAAGCAAAGCAAGGTAAAAGGGGGCATTTTGCTCAAGAATCACCTAGAATTCGGACAAATCACAAGGACACTGCGCGAAAAGAACAGGCACGGAGCCACAAAAGAAATGGCTGGACAGGCAGTAGCAGTAGGCACGGCGACTCAAGAGGATGCGACGCGAATACGCAAACCCTCACGAGGATCCAAATACAAATTACTTTAGACCCAACTGAAATGAAATGGAGCAAAAAAGAAAACAAAACAAAACGCTTCTTTGTCACCGAAAAAAGGAGGATTGGAAATGAACCCCCATGGGGGAAACAAGGGGCCGGATGGAAGAGCTCAGTTCAGTCCAACCCCCGAGAATCTGGTTGCGTTGGAAGGAGAATTTACTTACTACACATGAGAGCGAGCACGAGGAGGAACCAGCCCTGGTAATTCGGATCCACGGCTTCCACGAGCAGTAGAGAGAAGCGAAGCAAGTGAGCTGCCTTTGCCTCGAGGGTGGAATGAGACGGGCGGGCGCGCACCGCGGCGGCGGCGGCAGCGGCCGGGACGGGAGAGGGAGGGGAACGGGATGGGGAGAGAGAAGGGGAAGACGAAGCGGGGTCGATTTGCTAGGGCTGCGGATGCCAGGGGTATTCATGATATTTCCCCATCGGAGAAAATCTTCTCTGGTGCTTTCCACAATTTTGCCACTACTTTTAGTTTTAGTCGAAAAAACAGATGACCTCACAAGGACTAAACTGCATCTAGTAGGACGGCCCAGTGGCAGCCCATCTCAGCCCAAACATTGCGCTCCTCTCTATCGTCTTTGATCTTTCTTTCCCCTCCGGCATCCAAACAAAGACGATATCAATCTGAATCAAAAAAAAAAAAAAGAAACGATATCAATCTGAATAAAAAAAAAGAAACGATATCAGTCTTCTTAGATCACTCATCACTTCTCTTCTCTTCTTTTCTCCTCTTCTCTTCTCCACACATTGTCCACTCAGTGATACAAGTCTTGACCCGTGCTCACGCGTTCGCATTGGATACAAATTATTCTTTACTTGGAGCTTATACGTCCACCTGATTCCGATACTGAAAGGTCCTGATTAATCAGAGAAGATGTGAATAGCCTAACTTAAAAACTACAAATCACACTAGAGCAATCGGTTAGTAAATAACATGCCAAAATACAATAAACACTAGCTCTAAGGTATTCTAAGCTCGTTAGCTCGCTCGGCTGGACAAAAAAAATCTGAAGCTCGTTAGCTCGCTCGGTTCGTAGCTGGCTTGGCTTGTTACGATAATGAGCTGAGCTGACACAAAATTTTAGCTCGTTAGCTGTAATGAGCCAGTTCGATATGGCTCGCGAGATAAACAAGTTAGAACATCTAGTACCATCTCAACTAAAATTGACCCACTGCTTAATATATTTGTCACTTGCACACTATTTTTAAACTCTAAGTCACCTCCTCAAGTTGTGTTTCACTTCAAACCTGTTTCTGTAAGACGAACTATCTAATATTTATTTAGTTATTTATAAACTTGGATTTGCAATATGTCAATACATACAGTGGACAATATGTTATTACATATTAATTTTCCCTTTGATTGGTTTGTGGATGAGTTGCTTTTGTATTATTTCTAATCTCAAGATTTTTAAGAAACACATTTTTTTGTGTTTTTTATCTCTGGTTCGCGAGCCAAACGAGCCTGCTCGAGCTCGTAAACAAGCCGAGCCGAGCTGGCTTTCTAGCTCATTAAGATAACGAGTTGAGCCAAGCTGGCTCGTTATCTTAACGAGCCAGAATGAGTCGAGCCGAGATGCCTCGTTATCCAACCCTAGTTGTCCCCCGAGGGTCGGGTGAGGCGGAGTTATCCCCGAGGGGGGGGTCAGGCGAGACGGAGCCTGTGCCCCCGGGGGTCAAAAACAAGTGGAGCCCACACTCCCTAGGGTCGGATGAGGTAGGGCCAACATCCCTAGGGTCGGGGGAGGCGGAGATGCTCCCCATAGGGTTGGACGAAGTGAATTTCTATTTCAGAGGGTCGGGTAACATTGTTTCGTCATACTTAACCATTGGATGTGCTTACTTCGATGTTGATTATCCTTTGTCCTTAGGTACCGTGATATTTTTATCCGAAACTATTGCTTCTTAGGGTGTGTTTGATATTTATATCCGACACTATTGCTTCTTAGGGTGCGTTTAGTTTGGGGCTGAGGTGGTCTATCTTTTTTTTTAATCCTCACTCTTTTATTTCGTTTGTGGAATGGATTGAGTTTATTCATCATCATCTCATTCCTTACAAGCTTATAATTAGTATATGCACCAAGAATGGGCTGATTTCACCAAAATCATGTGATGAACTCATAACACATCACCTTATGAAGCATGAGATGGCTCCGCGACGAAACGCGCCCTTAGTCTGTAAAAAAAAGCTGGGACGCTTAAGGTCATAGCCGGTTTTATATATATACACACACAGTCCGGTATCCCAATCATTCGGACCTAATCTACTGGACATCATAATCATGCTGTTCTAATATATTACTAAATTTGTTTCAATTTATAAGTCATTTGACTTTTTTGACCCCAAATTTGACCACTCGCTTTATTAAAAAAATTGTGCAAAATATCACTTCTTTTGTTATGACTTGTTTTATTGATAAAAGTTCTTCAAGAATGATTTAAATTAACTCTTTTTACGCAAATATTTTCAATAAGACGAGTGGTCAAAATTAGGTTGAAAAAGTCAAATGACTTATAAATTGAAATGGAGGGAGTACATATATTTAACCTCCAAGAATTCCAAGTACAAGTTTATTAAGTTCTTTGAACAGTTTCTTGAGTTCATATATAAAGCAAAGGCAAGGCTTCAATCTGGTCTTCCCATCTTTGCTGCTGATAGTAGAATTCTTGTACACCTCGATGTGCAAGTGCAATGGTACGTATGAAGAGGGATTTTCATTTGCTTTTATCGAATATGAAAATTCCTGGTCTGATCTCTTCTATGCATTCTCTCAGAATACTCGACAATATCGACACCCGAGGTGTTGCGGCCACCAAATGCAGACTCCAGCTTGTCCAGGTCAAACATGTCAGCCATTATTCTCTGGCTCTCGGAATTGTTAGTGTAGACAAATTTCACTTTCTCTTTCATCTCTGGCTCGATGAAGTAATTTACTATCTACAAAAACAAGTTTTCAGAACCAAAGCATGCAGATGTTCATGGAAAGCATAGATCAGGGATGCAAGGGTACATTGTCATGCTCAGTTCCAATGTTCAACCTAACGTACAATGTACTCCCTTCTTCAAAAAAAAAGTGTTGTTTTAGGATTTCAAAACATGTTTATTTCACCATTCGTCATATTCAATTTTTTGCAATTTTTATGACTTATTTTATTATTAAAGATATTTTAATAATAATTTATTAATTTTGTAATTTGCACAAAATTTTTAAATAAAATGACGGTTTAACACAATATCTAAAAGTCAGAAAACGACATTTTTTTTGTGGGGTGGGGGGGGGGGGACGGAGGGAGTATATATTCTACTCCATCCGCCCCAAATAAGTGTCGTTGTAGGATTTTGACTATCTTCTTTTGATCATTCGTCTTATTCAAAAGTCTTGTAAAAAATTAATTATTTTATTATGAAATGATTCATTATTAAAAGTACTTTAATCTTGATTTGTTTATTTTTATATTTTTGCAAATTTTTTAAATAAGACGAATGGCCAAACGTCGATTTTAAAAAATAAAAAACGACACTTATTTAGGACGGAGGGAGTATGTGCGTGCGGTGCACTCAGTATTGGGCGTCGAGCATACCATTCTCAACATATAAACTTCTCCAGAAGACAAATTATCCATTGAATATGTATTTGAAATTAATTCCATTGTAGTATATGCTATAAAAATATAAAACACAATATACGTTGACAATACAGTTAATGAATTAATATATTATAATTTCTATGAAATGTTTGACAACCTCTCTCTCTCTCTTCATATATATAAAAATATATATATATGAAATGGCGGTTATTAAACGTAGAAGAGTATAGTAGTGATTTCGGGAATATACCTTCCAAAAGGATTCGAATATCTTTGGAGGGTTGCAAAGAATTGCAGCTTCTACCACCCCTGGATAATAATTCTGTGTTATGTGCACTGATTGACGTGACTCTGCCAATGGAGTACTTGATATATATTGTCCATCCTCTGAAATCAACTACCCAAACAATATTTTCTTGTGCATTTTCAGAGCTCATGGTACAACTTTCCAAGTTGTAAACTAGTAGTTTTACCTGCTCCTTTGCAGGAACTAAGCTCTGTTCGAACACGCCTTAAGATTAGCAAAATATTGTGGACAAACTATTCTTCAAATTTAAGAAAACACTACCGGATGTTGGTATGATCTTCCAAATGCAAAGTTATTAGTGTCAAAAAATTTGCAAGATGTTTGAAGAAGAAAATGATGCCAAAACATATATTAGGATACATATTTCTTTATACAAAACATGCTAAGTTATTTCATATGGCACCAAACCTGGAAAGCTCAATATCTATATGATAGGACCAGCAGTACTCCTATGCAGCTTGCTACGAAGGAAGTAGGTGTGGAACACCGGTGGCTGCTCTCGTGGCCGCCGCCGGTGTGCAGGTGCCGTGGTGATCACGACGCGAGAGGGAGAGGAAGGAGGAACAGAGGGCTCGGTGGAAGCCTAGCGACAAAATCGTTGTTTTGCTTAACTTTCTATCCCTATTAATTTTTTATCCAATCACATGCATTTTTAATCACATGCATTTTTTATCACATGCAATTTCAATGGTAGAGATTACATGTAGTTTCTATCCCTATTAATTTTTTATCCAATCACATGCATTTTCTTTTTATTCTTCACCAATCATATCTCTTCGTGTCTTGCTTCTTATGTAGACATGGTTTTTAACTTAGACCCGTTTTCTATGATTTTTGTTCTCTCTTTGATAACTTTCTTGCCACATCAGCAAAAAGATTAGGTGGCAATATAATTAATGTCTATAGAAAATATGCTGGTTCCTGCATTGGGAGTGCCCTCACTTTTATGAGGATATTTATCCTTCCTAAACAACCAACCAGCAGATCCTAAATTCAAGGACTGAAATTCTGATTTAAGGAAAATAATAATTCAAAGGGATAATCAGGGCCATCAGCCCTCTAATGGCTGGCGCCATCCTAGCCACTATTGTGCACAGCACTTTGTATTTTTTATTTAGAAAATGTTTGTGTGCATGATTTCTATATTTATTTTGGACAACTAGATTAGCTACTAGTAAAACTGACCTTTGTTGACGGCATTGTTATAAGCACAGTTCGTCCATTCTTGTCAAGGTAGTAGGCTATATACGATATCTTCAACAAATGCTCCCTTTCAGCAATGTGTTCCTAACATAGATTCCAAGAAAAAGCTTGCTCTTTGTGACTAAAGATAACACAAACATAAGACAATACAAAACTTGTCCCTATATATTTCAATTGATCATGTCGCTGTACGTCTTCAAATTTCAACTTAAATTCTAAACGTCAAAGAAATATAATTAATCCATCCCAATTTATAAGTCATTTGGCTTTTTCAACCATAAGTTTGACCACTCGTCATTACATTCCCAGGCCAGCTAAGTAAGGCTACTTACCCAACGGATTTTGTCCGGCCTGTACTGATGCCTCCACTTGACAGTTTCTTTCAGAGCCTTGGTCGCTTGCACCGTGCTCCAGTTTCTAGCACGGAGGAAGCGGCGAATGGTGGAGTTCGTCAAGAAGCCTGGCATCTCTGTCGGCAGGTCACCCAGGAGTTCCCGTACCTCATTTATCTGTATGGCCATATCCACAAGTTATACTACAGACCACTTCTGTATTATGTCAGGTGCGCACTGATGAATTTCTCATGGCAACAGATTAGTGCAAGCTTCTCCTGTGGAAGTCGTTCTTACTTGAAGATTAATTTTTAAACTTAAACTAGCCAGAGTTTATTCTGTACAAAACGATGCTGCTCTACGATAAAGACAATACATATTTACGATATAGGTGTTACTACAATTCAAGATGATACTTACCATAACGTTATAGTACAAACTATAATCTCATAAATTAGTGGCCATACAATAAGTTACTGTTGTGTGTGTGTGTGTACGGCTGAGCCTGACGTCTTATCTTTGCCTGCTGTTCGTCTGAAGAGTCGTGTTTCTTCAGCTTTGGCTCGCTCATGCTCTTGAGGAGGCTACTCATTGCTTGTGCTCAATTTCGGGTTTCTGGATACCTGCACACATCCACAAGAGTTGCTCCTCGATTTATAGAGTTTTCTTGCGTGTACCATTCCCTGGTGAGTGGTGAGCTTTATATATACCAGAGGATCGACGAAATGTAATGGAATGGCAAGTCAGCGAGGAAAGGGCAGTTGAGTTACGAATGCCTATAACGAATTAACGATGTAGAGGCGAATGGGTTTTTTTCGAATGGTAAGACTGTTGACTGGGATGTTACCTATTAAGGTTTAAATCCTGGTTGTCACATATTTCCTGGATTTGTATCAGGATTTAACGGCATTGTGCTTTCAGCGGTAGATGACGTTCCCGTCGACAGCGAGGCGCTTATGGTGACTTCGTCAATCTTGAAATCTGCCTGCGCAGTCTTTCGGAGGTGCTTATAGGGGTGGATTTACGTGCGTGTGTTCACAGAGGTGAGTGTTGGTCCGTGCTGAATTTAAGGCTACATGGACAGATGGAGTTTTGCCAGGACAACCTCTTGTGTTCTGTGCAGGTGTACTTGTAGTAGTTGGCTGGTGATCATTGTAAGACGAGAAAGACACGGCTGCAGTCACTCTGAATTGTCACCGGTACCACACGTCACGAAGCCTACAGAACGGAGCCACGGTCATACTCTATTTGTCCATATTTGTTGTAGCTATGTTTTACGTGGCGTGACTAAATTTGTATAAAATATTAGCAACCTTCATATATCCAGAAAAATTTATTATTAAGATAGTTTTAATGATCTATCAGATGATATAATTATATACGATGAATATTAATATATTTTTATATATATATTTAGACGAAATCGAAATCGAGTATGTTGGCTCGTTGAAAAGCTGTGAACGGCGGTTAACAAAGCAACGGAGGGAGTATATACCGTCCAGCCCCGGGGAGGATAAATATATTAATTTTCTTCTCTCCGATAAGGATGGTCAGCTGAAGAGATTAATTATTACAACAGATAAGGTGGTCTAAAAGATTCTTCCCTTGAAATAAATATATGGTACTCATGCACTTAATATGGTCAAGACCTTCGGTTGGCGAGAGAATGGAAATATTTGTTATAAAACAAAAAAAAAACACGTCGTTAACCTTAGACCAGCTCTTGCTTTTAATAGCAACAGTCATTTGTGCGTGCCCATACACGCGAATGATGGGCTTGGTTCTATTTGACAAATGGAGTAAAGCTGCAAATGAAATTACACATACTATAAAAAGCATGTACACAACGGTGTTTTTTTAAACACACAAATAAGACATTTTCCATGAGAAATAAAATACTCAGACTTGCATAGTTTAGAACACTGAAAGATAGCAATTACATGGACACTGAAAGATAGCAGTTACACTGACTCATTTCTCCAGAGGAATAGTTACGAAAGAGAAAAAAAACATACTTAGCTACAGAATGGTAACAAAAGATGAGTGTGTGTCCTCTGGCAGTGGTTAATTACTTTTGCGAAGTTTTTGCACCAAAAACTGGCAATAAAAGTAGGACCATTTTCTATCGCTAAAACAAGCTGGCAAATTTGTTAAGCCTTAACTCTCCCTGACTTGCATTAACGAACTTGTACACAACACCTATATTTTCATAAACCAGAATAAGCATCAGTGTCAGGTCACCTTATATAGACGAAAAGTTTTTTTTTTCCTGATCCAAAATAGCGATGGTACTATGTTAGACAGATGTAGTGCTGTATGTGCAAAAGCATCCCAAGTGATCTTATTTCCATAGCAAAGTATGTCTTCAAAAATATTGTTCTGTCCTATAGCTCAATCAGTTATGACATTAGAAATCTGATATAGTTGCCATGAATATAATTGTATGGAAAAGCGCATCCCATGGAAACTGCAGCATATGTTTAGATCAATAGGATAGTTATCATTGCCATGAAACAATGCTTTGCTAGATTCAGCAGCATGGGAATCACCTGCAGAACGGTACAGTTTTGCACAAAAAATTGAGGAGTTATCAAAACAATCAAACTCCATGCTTCCAGGTCTATGCTGGTTAGGATCACCTATGTATCTGAACTAATCATGAAGCCAGTAACTAAAACTGATTGTCTTATCTGCAAATACAAATAGTAACATAACTATATAAATTAGTCTTAAGATCAAATCTGACTAGATGGATATATATAGAAGCAACAAAAAAGCCAATGTTGGGTCTGAGAAACCTGAGCCAATGTACTGCTTAATGTGACATATCACATTTCTAAGCAAAAAAGAGCCAATGTTGGGTTTGAGAAACCTGAGCATCACTAGTACATAGACGGCCTCTAGTCCCGGTTGGAAAACCCCTTTGCTCTCGGTTTCCCAACCAGGACTACAAATCCGGGACTAAACCAATGGTATCATCCCTTCTATTTCTGATGGCCCTCATCTCATGTCTAGATATATATTGAAGAACATATTTACATATTTAGTATGAGGATAATTATATAGACAATAATAGAAAGAATATAATCACTTACAAACAATAGCAATTCAAGAGAGATGTGTCAAGCGAGTCCTGGTGGCATAGCAGGTGTAATTCACTGAACAAGTCAATGTAGATAACATCATCGCCACGGAAGTAATGATCGTCTCTAATTTTAATTGACCAATATGTAATTCTCTTTCCTGGTACAAGCCTCTAGGTACCACTTGTTTAACAGGTACGTTGCGTACCCAGTTTTGAATATCTCGCAGGGTTGTAGAAGGCTCTTGCCATATTCATATTTCATCCAAGTATCAACTTGCGGCGCACTTTTGATCTGGGCACTGTAGAATAGTTGATGAATGTTAAGACTAGTTTCTCGGTAGAAGTCACCAAGATGATCCAAATCGACCTCTAAATGTATCTCATCTATGTAATCCATATTTGAACCATATTGATCATGAATAACTAGGGGTTCGACTGGTTTCGATTGTTCTCTGAGTTGTTTAACCCCTCTCCCTGCACTCTTCTTCTTATTCGCTCCCTCATAGGCCTTGATGAGAGTACAGTCATAGTCTGATGGCGGCGAGGACTTACGAGCATCATGCAAACTTTTCTTATGAGCAAACACCTTTTGCTTTAGCTTCTCTAGAGGTATGTACAAGTACGGCTTCGACGAATTTTCCCTTTCTCCTTTTTTCTTTTCCAAATTTCTAAAGAAACTATCCAAATCTTTATTTGCCGCATCACTTCTTTCCTCTTCAGTCTTGTCAAAAGGTATTTTTTGGGGCAGACACTTGATGGAGGCTTTTGTCTTCTTCTTCGGCGAGGACGATGACTTGTTTGTGGCCTTTAGTCGCTAACTTTTTGAACATTGGAGGCGGTGGAGGGGGCTGAGGCATCGGAGACCTCCTTGGAAGTGGCGGAGGGGGCTGAGGCAATGGAGACCTCCTTGGAGATGGCGAAGGTGGTGGAAGTGGCGGAGGGGGTTGAGGCATTGGAGACCTCCTTGGAGGTGGCGAAGGTGGCGGAGGCGGCGTAGGAGATCGCCTTGGAGACGGCCGTGGCGGCGTTGGAGACCGCCTTGGAGACGACCATGGCGGCATTGGAGACCGCCTTGGAGACGGCCATGGAGCACTCTGATGGTCGGGGAAACAAATAATTGGACTTAGGTTCCCCATTGTTCTGCTGTGTGAAAACACGGTGTGCAAGGTTGATAGACGTCATCCACGGGGAGGCGAAGCCTTGCGTCTGGTATGCCCATGGATGCACAGCTACTTTTTAGCTACTCAGGGGGCTAATGTTGACTCTCAGCTCTGATGTTGATTGCCTTTGGGCACTCAATGTTATTTGCACTGCCGTTTAATTTCCTCTTCCATTCTTTCTTGAAGGGCTTTTTCTCACTCCCTTGACTCCATTACATGCTGCTACATCTTACGGACCCGCTCGTTCTCCTCATCCTTCTTTCTCTAGCGGCTTCCGTAGGTTCCTCCATACTGAGAAAAGCCATGCTCCCACGAGATCGATGGCCCATTTGACTCTTGTTCACCTACCGTTCACAGGTGTTTTGAGGGCATACGTCAACTCATCCTTGTCTCTGTTAGGCTTGAACGCAATGTTACTACAAGAGTATAAAGCAAACCTTAGTCTTTCTGTTGCTCTTTCGAGAGTTGAGCCATACACTAGGCCCCCTGTCTCTAGGTCCAGTCTTCCACCATGCGCGAAAAATCAATTCTTCGCGTGTTAAGGCCAATCGAGTGAAGCTGGCATGAGCCCCTTGGTATTTATCTCTAATTCCATTCTCTCCCACTTCGGCATGGCACTCTTGTAGTCAGCAGATCCCATGTGATGGGGGTGTTCCTTTTGTCGGGCATTCTGTTGGTTCCTTCGCACCCATTGCTCACCATCTTCTGAGGTCTTGTATACGAACTGATCCCAAAATGGCCTCAAATTTGAAAGCAGGCCCAGAGCGCTAAAATTCGACGTCAGGTTCTTCTTGACATAATCATGATATAGCCTTTTCTTCCAAGTCTAGAATTGTGTAGCCATCTTCTTCATAGCCCACTTCTTGACTAGCTCTTTCAATTCATCATCATCTGTTTCGAGCATGAAATGCGCAATGATGTCATTCAAATCAGATTCTTGTCAAAATCGGAGACAAAACTAATATAAGGAGCGTCTTTTCTCTGTTTCCATTCACGAGCCCTAATTGCGAGTAGGTATACAAAGTAATTAGGAAAAATACAAAATGTTAGAAGAAAGTACAAAAAGGTATAAGAAAAGTACAAAAAAGTAGCAGAAAAGCACAATTTTGCTTAGATTTGTCCCATTGTAGACTAGTGGGAGTAAGAATAGCAGTAGGGTAGTAGAAATAGTAGAGTAGGAGTAGATTAGTACTAGAGTAGGAGAAGTAGAGTAGGAGTAGAGTAGTAGTAGAGTAGTAGTAGTAGGAGTAAAAGTAGAGTATAGTATTAGGATAGTAGTAGTAGAGTAGGAGTAGTAGTATATGACTAGTAGTAGAATAGAGTAGTAATAGTGTAGGAGTAGGAGTAGATGTAGACTAGTAGTAGTAGAGTAGAGTAGTAGTAGATTAGAGTAGAGTAGTACTAGTATGAAGAGTAATAGTAGAGTAGGATTAGAAGAGTAAGATAGTAGAGTAGTAGTAGCTAGGAGAGTAGTAGTATAGGACTAGTAGTAGAGTAGTAGTAGTATAAGATTAGTAGTAGAAGGCCTAAGTCTTTAATTTTGAACTTTTCAAATCGACTCCAAAGGGCTACGTTCGGCCGTTTCAAATCAAAGAACGGAAAGTGCTCAGTTATCAACGTGGTACCATGTGACAAGTGGACTTCATGCACAGACGCTTTCAAGACAGGTTACATAAATTTTTGATTCAAAAGACGTTGTTACGTTTGCATTTATTGCCGTACAAATCCTAAAGAAACATATAGAAGGAAGCATTGCAGTATGGACCAGTTGTTGAGAAGTCTCCAGCACCGTGCCTGTACCGCATGGCCTGTTTTTGGGTCGATGTTGAAAGGCGTAGTGTCAGTGTGACACTCAATACCATACAAAAATGGAAATACTATTCAGATAAGTGTTTACTGATCCATCAACAATAATGTCTAATAAATCCCGGTAATGATTCTGTGCATACGTCCGGCCGCGCCGGACACACTTCTCGTGCCGCGCCCCCGGGCTGTTTTTTTTCTTTTTCGTTTTAGTTTTTCATTTCCTTTTTCTTTTTTCTTTTCTCTTTTTTTCTTTTTTGTTTTCATTTTTCTTTTTTAATACTTATATATTTTTAATTTCTTTATATTTGTTGTACAAGTAGATAATAAAAGTTTGCATATATTGCAATATTTTCAAATGCATATTATAAGTGTTGTTTAAAATATTTCATCTTTTTTTTTTACCTATATATGTTTATAATGTTTCATCTTATTTTCTAAATAAAAATATTTTGCAAGTGTTTCATCTGGATGTTGCATATGTTTTCATGTGTATTGTTACAACTGTTTTATCTTAATATTGTGTATGCTTGTAAATAGAGTGTTTTCAGGTGTTTTTTCAAAATGTTTCATACGCATGTTTCGAGTGTTTCAGTTGTTTCGTACATATGTTGCAATTATTGTATCTGAATATTTCAAAAGTAGATCTGGTGTTGTAGCTAGTGTTTTGTAAGCATGTTTCATTTACATTAGCCGGATCGGGAGATACACCACCGGCATCGCCCCTCCTCTGCCCCAGCTGACGCGACCTCACATCTTCCCAGCAACCATCATCGTCCTTCCGCCCGTGCGCTCATCTTCCTTGCCTCTTTTCATACTTCATAACACATCCTCCATCCCCAGTAGTTCCGACACCCGATCCGGCTTGGCCGACATAGCCTTCCATCAACCATCGCCTACCTCCTCCGTCGCTGGCAGGCCAGAACCGGTCATTCCCCTTCTCTTCTCTACTTCATCCGAAAGAAGGGGTGAAATATACATGTTGCAAAAGTATGTATCATGTGTTTCAGTAGTATCAAATGTATGTTGTAGATGTTTCATATGAATATTAAAAAAATATATCGGGATGATGTACATGTTGAAAAAAATTATCAAAATATATTTATGTGGGGTCTTGTTTTGAAGAGTTTATTGTAAGAAACACGATAATGTAATCGGATTTTAATTAGCATACTTGGTTTAGTAGCTATAACTTTTTTTAATTTTAAAAACATCAGATATTTGACGATATTATTCATTTTTATTTTGTATTTTTATCTAGAATCTAGTTTAGTACTGGCAGCATGCAACACAGATGTGAATAGTAGTAGCACACATGTATCAATAAAGTTGGATGTTATACGGCACAACAGCACACGCGCCAGAAGCGGGCGTCCGGACTAACGAGTCCGGCCGGACGTGCGGGCGGAGCCTAGTCCCAATAAATCCCGTCATGCAAGCTAGTCAGTATCGGGCAGTTGTTCGTTGAGCTTTAATAATAGCTTTGTGACCGAACTGTACCAAAGTGGAAATACTGTTGTTTTCTTTTTTTAAACTTGCAACCATGAGCGCTCTGCGCCGGGAGTGGCCATCACCCGGCCCTCTATAAAAGACAGGAGGAACACACATGCCTCCTGCACTATCCATCAGTTAGCTAGCTAGATTTAGCCCTATTATTCTACCTTGAGCATCGCATTGCTTCATGTGGAGGCTGAAAGTGTCGGAGGGCAGCAGCCCATGGCTTCGGTCAGTGAACAACCTCCTCGGGAGGCAAGAGTGGGTGTTCCATCCCGACTTCGGCACGCCGGAGGAGCGCGCCAAGGTTGACAAGGCACGACGGGAGTTTGCCGAGCACCGTTTCGAACGCCAGCATTCTAGTGACCTCCTCATGCGGATCCAGGTGTGTTGATGCATGTGTTTTAATTACCTACGTCTCATCAGTAGAACATGATAGCAATAGCTTCATGTAGTGGTGAGATTTTTTTGTGTGACCTCGGATAAACAAAGGTATAAATAGACCATGCATGGACATACACAGCATGTTCTCTCCCATTGAGCTAAGGCTAACCAACCGGTCAAGCTGAATTGTCTTACTATAAGCTAAATTGTCAAACTGACATGGCTTATTGTACCTATTCTAACCGTTACTACCCCTGTTTCATTATTGAAACTCGTGTGAACTCTACTAATATATATTCTATACTAGGGCTGAGCTAGAAAGAGCACCGTGGCTCTTTGAGATACGGCACAGATCGGCTCAGTATAAACGGGCCGAGCTCTATCTTTCATAAGTACTATTCTGTAATGAGATTATTGTAGACCGCAACTTGCTTAACTTTTTTGTTTTGAGAGAAACTTGCTTAACTAATTGTGTTGTCTTTTGTGCAGTACGCTAAAGAAAACCCTCATAATCATCTGGGCGACATTCCGGCTGTGAAGCTTCAAGAGAATGACGACGTTACGGAGGAAGCCGTCTGGACCTCTGTGAAACGGGCAGTAAACCGTGTATGTAATTTGCAGGCACATGATGGACACTGGCCTGCGGATTATGGGGGACTTCTCTTCCTTTTGCCAGGCTTGGTACCTGCTCCAACTTGTTTCGTTGCATGCATGCCATTATGATACGTACATATACAGACATGCGACCATATCTCTTGCATTATATGATATATTTTTTTTGGCTTCTAGCTTGCTACTTATATACTAAAAATGATTTTAAGAGACGGAAGCTTTTATTTTTTCTAAGAGGGGTCAATTTACAGCCGCCTCTATAGTAGCCTCCAAAACAAGTTGCCGCAAGAGATGCATTTGTAGAGAGACGGCTGTTGTTCTAGCCATCTCTACAAATGCCTCTATTTTTTGAGACAGCTCTATTCCCAGCCACCCCTAAAAATCAATTTTTAGAGGCCGCTCTATTTCTATCCGCCTCTGAAAACAGGAGCTACATGGTGAAATTTGAATTTTTCAGATGACCACAGATGAAGAAACGACCAAAACAAAAATAGCAGATCACGATGCAACATTGAAGTTGACAACGTTTTGATTTGAAATCATATATGCATGAAAAATTACCTTTGAATTTCTCATATTTGAAATTTGAATTTTACAAACGACCTCGGACCGAGAAATAACAAAAACAAAAGTTATAAATCTCGAAAAGTTATACAACTTAGTAGTTAACAACTTTTTCATTTAAAATCATCTATGCAAAGAAAATCTCCATTTTAATTTCTTACATTTGAAATTCAAAAGTTTCAAACGACCTCGGATGGAGGAACGGCCAAAACACCAAAGTTGTAGACCTCGAAAAGTTATAAAACTCTGTAGTAGACAACATTTTTATTTGAATTCGTCTATGATTCAAATACTCATTTTAAAACCAAATAGAGATAAAATGAGATGAACGAATATTCTAAATGGACACAAGTGCTATATAGGTGGAGGCTTGCGATTGGGAGTTCATGCTGGCACGAATAATCGCAAGGACTTGTGACTTGCTGTTGCTTGGTGGGGTCTTCCGGGATTAATTTTTTTTTGTTCTTTATCAATCTAAATTTGTGATTTCTGGACAACGATTTGGAAAGGCGGCTCAAAATGCAGCCGTCTTTATAAATCGATTTTTAGAGACGGCTCTTGTTCCTAGCCGCCTCTAGAAATCTTATTTTTTGATTCGGCTGAAAAACCACCTGAAATGGAAGAGCGGAGGTGGCTAGGCCAACTGTCTCTGAAGAGCTTTTACGCAGTAGTGGTAGTAATAAGAATTAAACTTTACTCATTATGTTTTGACTCCTTCCAATGTGCCCAGATTATAACATTATATGTGACTGGAGTTCTGAACACTGTTTTATCATCGGAACATAAGAAGGAGATGCTTCGGTACATCTATAATCATCAGGCAAGGCTATTTTATTGATAAACTTGAAAGTTGCGTGCTGGGAGAGAGCAAACTTTATTACTTTCCCTAAATATAATGTAGAATGAAGATGGAGGGTGGGGATTGCACATTGAGGGCCACAGCACCATGCTTGGCTCAGCCTTGAACTATGTTGCTTTAAGATTGCTTGGGGAGTGCCCAAATGGCAGAGATGGAGCCATGGAGAAAAGCCGAAAGTGGATACTGGATCATGGAGGAGCCACATTTACGGCATCATGGGGAAAGCTTTGGCTCTCAGTAGGGGACACTACTCCTTTGTTTATGGAATTATGCGATTTACGCAGTGTCAACCTTATTCGAACTGTTTTATTGGCAGAAGTTTCCTTAACTAAGATCTCTTGTTTAAAATATCTCAGGTACTTGGAGTATACGATTGGTCCGGAAATAACCCGGTACCACCGGAATTGTGGCTACTTCCATATTACCTGCCGTTTCACCCAGGTTCTGTTTTGTTTCTATAATGGCATTGTATTCATGTATGTATGTATGTAGTCCTTGTTTGGGTTTATCTATTCTATATAATAGAAGCTATGAATTCTTTTTACTAGGCCATTCTTTTCTAATGCAATGATGATTGACCACTATTGCAGGTCGAATGTCTTGCTATTGCAGAATGGTGTATTTGCCCATGTCTTACATTTATGGTAGGAGGTTCGTTGGCCCAATAACACCACTAGTACTGGAATTAAGGAAAGAGCTGTACACAGACGCCTACGATAAGATTGACTGGAACAAAGCTCGTAATGAATGTGCTAAGGTTGGTATAGGAAAATGATCAGAACCAAGTTAGTGTATTAGTGTACTATACTATTTTAAAGTAATTTACAATACTGTTGTTAAACAATAGTTGATGTAAACATCTACGTCAATATGCTATAGCCAAAACATAGTTGTTTTTTACAAAAGAATAGCACTCTATTAGCCTCTTGTGCCATTAGTATATGAAGAGAGCAAATTTTCTGCATGATGCATATTTATTGGAATTGTATATAATTTCTCCATAAATTGTTAAAATCAGATAATTGGTATTCCCCAGAATGGACGAAAAAGTGGTCCTAAATAAAGCCATTATATCCAAAATGGAATTTGAAGTATTAATTAAATACTAATCCAAAGAAATATATTGAGGAAAGGATAGTTCTCTGAATAATATAATACATAAAAATAATTAACAAAATTAATAAAAATGAACTATCGCTAAACGTATACACTACCATAAAAACCTAATTTGGTAATCCCTTCATCAATGTAACGCACACTCGTGCGTATTCCAGAAAAAAAAAAGAAGAAAAGTGCGTGTACCTCTTAATGAAATACCTAAATCACGGTGGCACAGTTACATCCTTCCTATTCATACGTGACATTAAAATGTATTGCAAAACAATGGGGTGATCTGAGAAGTTATTTGGAAAACCTGAGAAAGCATATATATATATATATATATATATATATATATATATATATATATATATATATATATATATATATATATATATATATATATATATATATATATATGTCATATTTATCTTGCTTTATGACCAAGATGTGGTTTTTTTTAACATAGATTCTCTAATGTCTACATGATTTCTTATGCTTATACTTTAGGAAGATATGTATAATCCGCATTCATTGGTTCTGAGTATCATATGGACCATTCTCCCCAAGTTTGAACCGATGATGTTCCATTGGCCTTGGAGTAAACTGAGGAACAAAGCTCTGGCCTTTACCATGAGGCACATCCACTATGAAGATGAGTGCACTCACTACATCAACCTTGGTGCTGTACCCAAGGTAAACTGAGTAGAATGATTATTGTTATATTTCTTTTTCAAAATGGAAGTATAGTTCCTATGTTGAAATTTGATTATGCTAGATTTGTGCAGAAACTTATATTATTGACCTTGTTAAAAAAAGTGTACAGAAGTAAGCCATAACATTCCATTTGTTTTGGGGGAAAAAACCTATTATGAGTCCATTAACTTTGAAACCAGGGTACATCTGAAGGGAAGTGAGCGTCGGACCCCAAAGCACGAGGGCTGAATTGGGCCATTAAAACTTAAACCTATGGCTCTAGTTAATTTTACACTAGAAAAAAACCAATAAACTAGCTAGAAATTGTTCACTGGAGACCGGACTCCAGGCACGGGATAGCTGAAGACCGGAGGGATGTTTGTGCGACCAGGGTCTACGTGCTACAACCGTGTTCCTGATATGCCGAACCGTGTTCCTGATATGCCGCCACCGTACTAAACGAGAGAGTAGAAGGCCTCGGTTGCACAAGGACTGTCGGCCAGTAGGAGCCTAGCCAGGTGGGAGGGCTCGCTGCGTGTTTCACCATCTGGCATTCTGGCCAGGCTCGCAATGCCGTCATCAGTTGGACCCGGCTAATTGCTTCGCCTTCGTGTCCATTGTGTCTCGAGCTCGAGTTGTGGGTCTGAGAGAGGCGGACAGACGCGTCTTAGTTTGGTTTAGTTTTGTGTGCCCGATTGATATTAGTACCGTATGTTAAAGTGAGGAATAGCAACTAGGTGAGATGCAAATAAAACAAGAGACATTTTACTATTAAAACTCATAACTTTTTTGGCTTTTTTTGACAAAAAGAAAAGATGTTGATACGTAAGTCAAACAAGTATAATAGTTACTTTTTTTTCTATATTGGTTACGAAACCAATTGAGTTAACGGAAAATTTATTTTGACACTCTCCAGCTGTAACGTATGGTCACTAACTATTGAGTTGACAAAAATTTTATTTTGATATTATTCCGTTGCAATGCACGGGCACTTTTGCTAGTAATAATAAAGAGGCAAAAGTTTAGCACATTTTTTTTGTCCACCTCCTTATATATTTATATATAGAGGGCACCTTATAACCTTGATAGTTAGAAAGCCTAATTCTAATACGAATACAAATAGATCTCTCGAATCCTTAGTCACTAAATATGAATTCTAATATATCCAAATCTAAAACCAAATAAAAAATTATTTTTCTCTTCCGGTCCTCCACACAGACGGACTCATGACTTTTTTTTTGTTTCTGTTCTTTTTGTCTGCAACGATTTTGGACTGAAGATGTTTTTTTCTTCTTCATATTTTAAACATTTTTTGTTTGCTTTTTTTTTTCTCAGCAGTTTTATTTTTTTTTGGATGTCCGCACGGGGTAATTTTTCCGTTCCCCGAACGTGTAGAGTTCTTATTTCTTTTTTGTTCTCATAAATTTATACCTAACCTATATTTGTATATGTATTTGTATCTGGACCTGTACTCTTAAGATTAAGGGCTCCACTTCACGTTTATTTTTTTTGTCCCTCTTAAGATCAAGGGCTCCACTTCACATTTATTTTTTTTGTCCAATTACCCCTAAATTACCTAGACAATGGTGCACTCACACTCTTCGTGTCTTGTATGAGTCCGACTTATGACCACTCATATGACTCAGTATTAGGTTGCACCCTACTTATGACATATGTGATTTGAACTAATGATCTACGCTGAGACACGTTAAAACAGCTCACATATACCGATGGTATAGTCTGATTTCTATGTTATTGTTCCGTGTTGCAAACCACGAGCACGCTTGCTCATAGTAATGATAACCTATTCTACATAGCCGGCTACCGAAAAGTGTGTGTTTGTGTGTTGATTCTATTTTTACTTCATAGGTACTAATTAACTTCTATTGAACGTATATGTCTTATGACTATATATATGTTTCCTAATCGTCATCAATCACTGAAATAGATAATGACTAAGTGAACTGTACACAGGCATTAAGTATGCTTGCTTGCTGGATTGAAGATCCTGACTCAGAAGCATTCAAATGCCATCTTGCACGAGTACCTGATTACTTGTGGATTGCCGAAGATGGCATGAAGATGCAGGTAACTATTGATTATTTGTATTTTACAATTAAGTATAAATATTGATCTTATGCCCCACTTCTTGCTACCTCCCTCACATTCCATTCAAGCGGCTACTGTGTCAACAAACATATCAGCATATATATACACTTTAATGGTGTTTTTGATAATTGTTTTTGCAAGATAAATTAGGATTTTCATCGAACCTAACTAGTACTGAACGTTTCTAATCTTTTATACTATTATTGTAGTTGAAATGCTATCAATTCCTCTCTACAACCAAGGAAAACTTTGAATAATGTACTAATGTTTAGAAAAGGTAAAGGTACGGAGAAAAGATAACATGGAAGGACTCTACTTAAAGACGTATCAGTATGAGGTTTCTACCCAGCCACATGTAGTTTCCCAAGAAGTCTCATATGACACAAACTAGCTCCACACTATAAGAAAGGATTTTAGAAGGCATGCAATCTAATTAACAGAGACGGGCACTTTTAGAAGCCATTCATGTAAATGGTCAGGTGGGTCTCAGCCAGACACCCATCTTTGTTAATCATTAATAGAGCAGGCGTCCAAGATGCCTGTCTCTGAAAATGACTATAAAAAAGACAGATAATATCTAAGGACCGACCTCTAGAAATAGATTAATTAAGAGGTTGTACGGTTAAGAGGCCGGCTCGCCTCTAGAAACTATTTTTTCTAAAACAATCATAATTTTTCATACAAAATTGGATGAAGACAAACTTTACATTAAAATTATAGATCTCTACACGATCTACAACTTTATAGTTGGCAAGTGTTTCATTAGAAGCTATGTATAGTCCCAATATTTGTTTTCCAGTTCTTAGATTTTGAAATTTCAAATTCAAAATTTTTGCAAAGATCGGATATTGACATGGTCTATGCCAAAGTTGAATGTAGTATATATGTTTTTTATTTGAAGTTGATTAGAGTCCTAAATATATGTTTCAAGTTCTCTTGAAATACAAAATTTGGAATTTCTAAACGACCTTGAATGTTCAACAGGTTTGTTGTTGATAAGTTCTTGATTTGAAGTTGTTTAGAGTCTCACATGTTCGTTTTAAGTCCTCATATTTTAAGATTCAAATTTTTGAAATTTTCAAACACACTCTCAGATGTGGATGCCCTATTCCAAAGTTGTAGTGCTTAACAAGATCTAAAACTTTGTAGAAGAAAATTTTCATTTAAGATCATAGCAGAGAAGTGTGAAGTGCAGCACTGACGCCCGTGTTTTAGTTTTAGTATGGGCTGTGTTTTCTTAGGCCTTCATGGGATTTCAACATTCTCATCAATTGTTCCCTGCAGATATATGATGGCAGCCAGGTGTGGGACGCAAGTTTCATGATTGAGGCCCTTTTGGCTACCGGCCTCGTCAAAGAGCTTGGACCAATTCTTAAACGAGCACATTCCTTTATTAAGAATTCGCAGGTATATCCATGGTACTAGACCTCGGTTTTTATCAGTAAAATCTCAACTGTCATTTGGTATTACTTATAAACAAGGTGTTCTTTTACTATGAAGTTGCTTGAAAATTTCCCTGGGGATTTGAACTACTGGTATCGCCATATTTGCAAAGGTGGATGGACATTTACTACAGCTGATGATGGTTGGCAAGTTTCAGATTGTTCTGCAAATGGACTAAAGGTGAAAATTATTTCTTCCTCGTAACCAATAAAAAAATTTTATCATCTAATTTAACTTCTTTCACCACGTATATTAAGTACATTTTGTGCTCATGCATTCACTAAAACAAAGTTTAGCTTTCACGTGCACAATAGTATAATATAGTTTTCCTGCACATCAAAAATACACATATCACATTTACAGTTGGTGCAGAATTGTTATAGTTGCTACGTATTGATTGGAATGTGTCAACATTGTCAACATGTTGATGATACGGTGTGTGTATATATATATATATATATATATATATATATATATATATATATATATATATATATATATATATAGATATATATATATATATAGCTATATATATAGATATATATATATAAACATATATATATACATATATATATATATATATAGACACACACACACACACACACACACACACACACACACACACCACACACACACATATATATATATATATATGGGGTATGTGCTATGCATATTACACTTAATTAGGAGTATTAATTAGGTACTTAATACTTCTGTCCAATTCGAACATATAAGGATAATGCTATGGTGCACTCTTACTTTGTTAAGAGGTAATATCTTAAATACATCCTGACCGTTGATTTTTTTTAAAAAATAATTAATGAGTTAATCAACATAGAAAATAAAAAAAGACATCGACAAATTCTCTAATCGTGGGAGTGACTCGACCCTTTCCTTTCCGTTCGCACAGGCCTTTCCTGTTTGGCTTAACGTGAATACCCTGTTATGCTGGTTTCACTTTTAGTTGTTTTTTTTTTTTTGCCAATATCTACATGTACCTATTCAGTATATGTAAAGATGTTTTTTGTAAAAAAAAAGATACTCAACCGAATAGCCTAAGTAAAATATTTGTCTATATATATGCGGATGAGGTTTTATATATTTTATACATAAGAAAATCAAAGGCTTACACATTAATTAAGCCGTGAACTTTGACGATATAAAATATGTTACACGCTAACACGTTACGTAATTGAGTGTGTATGTTATACTAACTCGGTTAAAACTATGTTACATAATTCGGAGTCCCTTCTAACAAATACATTTCATAAAGTTTTATGTATTGACGTTAGGCATTGGGATACTTGTACAAACAATTATTTTATAAAATATGGCATATCTAAAATTGTAAAAGGAAAAATGATTTACCGCATTCAATTGATCTTATATGCATCAAAGTAGATCTTAAATAAGATATTTATATAGAAAGCTTTCCTTATTTATTGTAGTTTCCAAAATTGAAAATTAAATTAATATATATTCAACATATTACCTCCTATGAAGTAATAGATGATTCTAACCATCTGATCTAGTTAAATGAAGGGTTCACAATCATTTGGAGGTACCACAGGAAAGCCCAACATCTAAATCAATACTAATAATAACATTAAAATATGGTCCTCGGTACGTTGAATCTATAGATACGTAACCCACCTTGCAATAAGCTAGCCAATTCTATCGGCCAGGTAGCTGTACTAATAATTTGCTAGCTAATTCACCAATGCTTGATAGTTACTTTCAAGGAGCAGATAAACTCCCATTGAGTACAAACATTTTAGTACACTAAACGTTTGTGCTGATGGAGAAAAATGATCTGGTGGTGGTTTTTCCTGTCTGTGTGCAAGGCCAACAAAAAAATTGTATTTCGAGTGGTGTCCGAACAAATATATGGGTACAAGTCATTTACACTGGCGGCCGCCTTAGATCATCACCTACTTATTATACAAATCTATTTTCACAAGGGTGATTTTATATCAACCGCTAGTGCTAGGTTTTTCCTAGCCAAAAGAAAAAGCAATTACATAAACCATTTAGATTGCATTAAAGCTAACGAAGTAACTACAAAATAGACCGACTTCTAGATCTCACTGCACGCCCACGACGAGCACAGCTACTAGGCGGCGGCACAGAAAGCTACCCCTTAAAACAAACGCTATTAAAATAAACTCTCTATGTTGTGATTGGTGTGAAAGAAAAAAAAAATAGATGGGGAAGAAGTAGAATACACAACACACAGCCACTCGAAGGGATAAAGCTTAGTGAGGTAGATAAGAGCAGGTATAATAGAGGGGTACAAGAACTCAAGAATGCTAAATGCTGAGATGGAGGACATAGGAGAGGAGAGAGAAGAGAAATGAAGCGGGCTGTAAGCTTAATGCCAGTTTGGACACAAGAACAAGAAAATTCGCGAGAGAGACAAGTGTACCATATATTTATAATAAAGAGCTAACCAATATATAAGTAGGCTAAGATGTGGGCTATAAATATCTATACAGCCAATAGCAGGCTGATTATTAGCCTTGCTCTAAAGAAGGCATGGAGAGAGAGAGGTGTTCATGGGTCCCACGCTTTGAAAAATGCACCCGCTAACGAGTATGAGTAACGTCTGCGTAGTTTTGTTTAAGTGCTCCACGCGTTCTTTTAGTTTCTGTTCCGTTTCAGTAGCGTGATATTATAGAAAATTATTTCCGGTGGAAATGGTATTAAGAGACCCACCCCTAAAAACAAGGTTATTTCTAGTGGTATTTTTCTTAAGCAAACGCCATTAAAAATGTTAATTTCTAGTTGTGGTATCATTAAGTCAACCACCAGTTAAATGTAGATATTTGTAGGATAACTGTTATGAAAATAGGTCTCCGCTGAGGTCCATTCGATGCTTTGTAGTGGCGTCTACTATTGGTGGACTGCCAGTTAAAAAAACATGGCGTCAACAGAAATCATTTATGTACTAGCAAAAGAAACCCTTAAAAACAAGAAAAAATTGGAAGTACTTTTGCCACCTAAGGACAACTAGTTGGCTCATTTTGATAAGCTCTATGCATTTACACTATTGGTAGTATATTCAGATAATTTCTGGAAGTCCAACTTAATTCTGTTTTTGTAGTCTATAGATCATAGTAGTTACATTTAACTTGGAGTATTAAAAAGCAGCACATGAGGGGTATTCACTGTAGTTGATGCTAGAGTGGTTCCAAACTAGCTTAGATTTCTCTAATGGCACCTACAATGGTTAGAGCTAGTTACTAGCTCTAAATCAGCTTCTCCAATAGTGCTAACTTTTAGCACATAGCTTTAAACATGGATAACCCCACATGACACTCTTATATATAACTTTGAAATGTGTGCAAGAGCTTAGCTCTTGATTAAGAGCTAGCTTTTCTGTCTCTTCTATTAAAATATGAAAAAAAAATGCTTAGAGCTACCTTAAAAGCCAATAGGTGGAGCTGCCCTAAGAGATTCCCAATCTAATCCATCCTAGCATGGTTGGCTAGGCATACTCTAAAGAGATGGCCGCTACCGGTTGTCTTTCCACAGTACATGTGCACAGATCCTATAGTCCTTGTGGCAGCTAGCAATTGCACTATGTTATATGGTGGGAGCGAAAGGGCTATGTAGCGTGTGATGATAATTGTTCCGCTCATGATTGCTGATTGTGATTAAGGTTTGTTGGCGAATCCTTCTGTAACTTCTTTGCCCCTATTGGGGTTCTACGAGTTAGCTAGGCTCATTTCTTCTTTTTAGTATAATGATTTATAGTTCTCTTATGTGTTCGAGAAAAAGATTCTAAACCAATTTGGACCATTTATAATACATTTTGGCTAAATATGCATATTATTTTTGTTCCATAACGAATTTATATGATGTTGTAAATGTTGTGTTAATACAATCTCCTCATACATCCAGGCATGTCTATTGTTATCAATGAACTCTCCTGAAATCGTTGGTGAGCCGCTAGATATTGATAGACAGTTTGATGCTGTTAACTGTGTGATGTCTTTGATGGTAAGCATGCATTGTCCAAACTTCTATCTTTTATTCTACACAATGTAGTTAATAACAAGGCTTTGTACCACATATTCACTTTTTAGTTGAAAACATATTGCACATGGTGTGCATAGTCACTACAGAGTTTTTGGGGTAGTATCATAAGTGAAATGATAATACTTATACGTTTCATTTCCACTACACAACCAAAATTTTCAATATTTTTTCTTACAATGCGTATAGAAATGTATCCATACGTAGAACCTTTGTAATTTATTTTTTTCATACCACATTAAATGATAGAAGCCAACTTATTATATGACCACATATAGATAACTTTTCTGAAACTCTACATAGAACATTTAAGTTTCATACAATTTCTCTATGAGCGCGTCCTCTTTGCTGAGCATTGTGTCTAAAATGTTTGTGTTGATTAACATCCACAGAATAATAATGGTGGAGTTTCATCATTTGAACTCACAAGGTCTTCAACATGGTTTGAGGTGAGAATTTGATTATTTTTTTTGATCATCCATTCTTGGGTTATTATGTTTGTATGGGTTCCAATGTAGAAATTTATTTTTGCCATGCTTTGGTTCGTAAATAAGAGCATTGAAGATAGAAAGGGTAATGCACACGAACGTTGATGTATGTCCCCATGTGCATTCTTATTATATAACTAGAAATTTTCGCGGCGTTGCCGCTTATGGCCATCGTTGAAGCCATGTATGACCACTATTAGATATTTGTTTTTGATTTGTAGTTAAGCACATGAGTACGAGTAGTAGTAGCTGAATCGTTCTTTGTGCAACGTGTTAGTTTTTTTATGTTTTTTAAAATTATCATTTGTAGATGACTGTATATGTTAGCCATAGGTTTTCCATTTTATTGTATATATTTTTCGAGTCCTACAAAGATTAAGCACGAACTCTTTTTTTAATTTTTTGTTAACTGAGCATGGGATAATAATTTATTGAAACATTTCAAATTTGTCTAAAATTTTTTTGTAGCGGTTCAAAACATTGCGAAGCAGCCACAGAATAAATTTTATAATTTTTGGTTCAATAATTTAATGTATAGAAATCATGGAAGGTATATTTTTTAATTAAAAGATGTTATTTTAAATCATTTCAAAAGTCCTTATTTTTTAATTTTAATATTTTTTCTACATAGTGTGCATCATGGAGAGGCTACACAAAAAATTTAGTGATTTTAGGAGCTCTAATTAATTTTGTATGAAATGAACAAAATCAGCATATTATAACATTTTATAAAAGACAAAAAAAGGCTATTTGGGCCGAAAGTGGCCAGGTCGGCCCATCAAGCTGGTGGCAGGCCGGCCAATACATTTGCTTGGACGGCGGGTCATATTTCGGAAAAGCTCGAGGTTGTTTTTGCAAGATTTTCTGTGAGAGGATGATGGACGGTGGGTTGATTTCGGTAGAGTTCGAGGGCTTTTTTGCAAAACGACCGGGAAACGCCCGATCTAGGCCGTCCGACCACCCAATCGGATGGCCGAGAGCAGCGCGCGACGTGGCCACTCTCGCTGGCCTGGGAATGGTGGACGGATCTGGAAATGGTGCACGGATCGTATATAGAAGATAGGAAATACAAAGCAATAGTAAACCATAACTATTACATGTCCTATAGAAAACATAGATTGTAAGATGAACATCTCTGTCAGGCAATTGTAATGAAACACAGCAAACGGCAAAAATAAAGTAGTACGCATCGAAAAATCAAACTTACTCCATTTTGTGTGATCTAAAGTAATTGGAATGATAGAATAAAAAAATAAAATACACACACTAAAATGTGCTTATTAGGTACATTCATATAGAGAAATACCACACCCCATATAGCCCACATGACTCTCCATGCCTCCTTTCCACCAATCCTGTAGCAAACCAGTTCCAACTATTCATGATGTGGTCGGAACCAGACACTAGCAGTGCCCCACATCTTGCTCCAACCAGTTGAAACCCAATTTAATCTAGACTCGACAGCACGTAGACCAAGTTCCAATGAGTCGGAACCCACTAAATAATAGTGTCCAGACCTAATCGGAATCCATCACATCAGTTCGCACAAATCCTAGAGTTGTGGTTAGACATAATCAGAAAGCACTCCCAGCCATGGCAAAACACAATCCACAATAGTGCCTAAACTAGTTCCAACCAGTGGGAAACCAGTTTGAACAAGCCTAGCCCTCGTAGTGTCTACTCCCTCCGTCCACTAATAAGTGCACTTTCACTTACTGAGAAGTCACACTTTTTTCTTTTGACTAAGTACGTAAAAAATAATATCAATATTTATATCTTCAAATAAGTGTAATGTAAAACTATATTCTACGAGAAAGTTAATGATACTTATTACACATCGTAAGTATTAATATTCTTTTGTATAAATCAGGTCAAATTTAGAAAAGTTTGACTTCTCGATAAACATGATGAGCATTTATTTGTGGACGGAGGGAGCACCTCTATTAAACTTTTATCCTCGCTTCGTATAAAATGGTTAACATGGAGGTACCGCGTTTAGTGCGACAAGAATTATAAGTTGACCCACATCGTCCTTCTAAAACTTACAACGTGGCACTAAACCCACTATCTACAACTCCACATAGGCTAACTACTATAGGTTATCTAATATGCCAGAGTATTAATACCTAGATCTAGTTCCAACAAGTCGTAACCCATTTTGAACCAGCCTCACCAAAGTTCAAACCCAGTCGAAACGAGTAAAAACTAGTTTGCACCAATCCGAGACATGGCAACACATAGGCCCTATTTGGATCTAGGGGTTAGAGCTAGTTTGAGCTCAACTAACTCAAAAGTACCCAAACAGGAGGGCTAGAGTGGGTTATTTGCAACTAGCCCACCCTAAAAAACTAGCCTCTCCAAGAGATGATTATTTGGGCTAATTTAGGTAGGGACCATGCTTTCCCCTCACATCTAGCCACACTATGGCCCACATAAATGATTGGAAAAGTACTTTTTTTTGTCAATTATCGGTGCTAGTTTTGGCGGGGCTAACACCGGCTAGTAAATATGTGTTTTGCGGTTGAAGCTACGGATGGTGTGCAAGGGGGAACACAGGGATTATACTGGTTCAGGCCAAGCAGGCCCTACGTCCAGTGGAGAGGAGAGTCGTGTTGCCTTGCACTGGGGTGCTTGTAGTAGGGGGTTACAAGCTAGGCGAGAGAGGGAAGCGCTCCCAGGTCTCTTGTGTGTCTACTTGTTTACAAGTCGTTTGCTATGGGTACGTTTGTGTGGGTGAGAAGTTAGAACTTCTCCGTCGTCTTCCTAAAGCTGGTCTCTGCTCTCCCTTTTATAGTCGCAAGGGAGAGGCAGGGGCAGCTACGTATTTTACAGTGAGGAGTTGTTGTTTCCCGTTTGACCCAAGGTGGGAACAGTCGTCTGACTATGTCATGTCAGCCCGGATGGAAGGCGTGCTCGTCCTTTCGAGTGGACAGCGCAGTAGGCGCTTTTCCTGTTTTTGCGTAGCCCGTCGTCAGGCGCTTGTCACAGTCGGAGTTGATAGGTCCCGGCGGAAAACGGGGCGGCGCACCGTGGACCATACCGTGGAGGACAGGTGGTATGGCCGTCAGGGGCGTGCGAAGCACAGTCGCGTCGAGAGTCTCGCCCGACGGGACAGTGTTTGTAAAGTGGTCAGAGAGATCTCTTGTGGTACAAGATTGCTCCGCTGACATCACCTGTGCCTTGGATGCCTTTGCGAGATTGCGCTCGAGGGGGATAGGGAAGCTCGGGCGAATCGGAGATATGGGGCGCCGAGGGTGCCGCTCTCCCGAGCTCTCCCGGGGAGGCTCGGGCGCTCGGGCCGCTCTCCCGAGGAGACTCGGGCGAGTCGGAGATTTGGGCGCCGTGGGTGCCGCTCGCCCGAGCACTCCCGGGGAGGCTCGGGTGAATCGGAGGTTTGGGCGCCGAGGATGCCGCTCTCCCGAGCTCTCCCGAGGAGGCTCGGGCGAATCGGAGGTTTGGGCGCCGAGGAGGCGGCTCTCCCGAGCTCTCCCGAGCTCTCCCGAGGAGGCTCGGGCGCTCTCCCGAGCCCTCCCGGGGAGGCTCGGGCGAATCGGAGACTTGGGCGCCGAGGACGCCGCTCTCCCGAGGAGGCTCGGGCGAATCGGAGGTTTGGGCGCTGAGGACGCCGCTCTCCCGAGCTCTCCCGAGGAGGCTCGGGCGAATCGGAGGTTTGGGCACCGAGGACGCCGCTCTCCCGAGCTCTCCCGAGGAGGCTCGGGCGAGTCGGAGACTTGGGCGCCGAGGACGCCGCTCTCCCGAGCTCTCCCGAGGGGCGAGTCGGAGACTTGGGCGCCGAGGACGCCGCTCTCCCGAGGAGACTCGGGCGAGTCGGACTCCCGGGGAAGCTCGGGCGAATCCTAGTCGGACTCCCGGGGAAGCTGGAGGCGCGGGCGAATCGGAGGTTTGGGCGCCGAGGACGCCGCTCTCCCGAGCTCTCCCGAGGAGGCCCGGGCGAATCGGAGGTTTGGGCGCCGAGGACGCCGCTCTCCCGAGGAGACTCGGGCGAGTCGGAGACTTGGGCGCCGAGGACGCCGCTCTCCCGAGCTCTCCCGAGGAGGCTCGGGCGAATCGGAGGTTTAGGCGCCGAGGACGCCGCTCTCCCGAGCTCTCCCGAGGAGGCTCGGGCGAGTCGGAGACTTGGGCGCCGAGGACGCCGCTCTCCCGAGCTCTCCCGAGGAGGCTCGGGCGAATCGGAGGTTTGGGCGCCGAGGACGCCGCTCTCCCGAGGAGGCTCGGGCGAATCGGAGGTTTGGGCGCCGAGGACGCCGCTCTCCCAAGCTCTCCCGAGGAGGCCCGGGCGAGTCGGAGACTTGGGCGCCGAGGACGCCGCTCTCCCGAGCTCTCCCGAGGAGGCTCGGGCGAATCGGAGGTTTGGGCGCCGAGGACGCCGCTCTCCCGAGCTCTCCCGAGGAGACTCGGGCGCTCGGGCCGCTCTCCCGAGCTCTTCCCGAGGAGCCTCGGGCGAGTCGGAGCGAGCTCTCCCGAGGAGGCTGTCATTAGTGGAATGATGTCCTAGGCCTCTGTAGACGCGGTCTTCGTGGGCTTCCACTGGCCTTACTTGTGCCAGGCCATGTTGGGAATGAGCGTTTTGCATCGAAGTTGGGTACCCCTAACTTTGGTACCCGACATCAATCTAACCCTTGCATTCAAACAACACTTGAGTTAGAGTTAGTTGAGAGCTAATTTGCAGGTAAAAACTAACTCTAACCTCTACCACAGCTAGATGATCCAAACAGGGCCATAGGGCCATAGTCGAAACCAATTGAAACCACTCCGAGCCTAGGAATACAGAGTTGAAACCATTCTCATAAGCCCCCAGACTCAGTCCCAACCAATTGGAACGAACCCAGCGGCATCACGGACCTATAGCTTATTCAATTAAACTAAGTGGGACGGTGGGAGTTGGTGCCAGATGGAAAAAGTCAAGCTGGGCTAGACTGATGCATTGGGCACACATAGACGTTGAATCGATCAGACAGCCTGGGTGGGCAGAGATTGTCCCTAGGTGTAAAATATACAAGCATTTTTTTATTTTTTTTCATAAATAAAGAGGCAAAATTTCTCCTCTATTCTTTTCGTCGGGACCTCTTCTAACTACCTGGATTAATAAGATTTCCTTTCGTATTATGTGGCCCGAACTCAAGACTCATATAAGTTATAAGTTAGGACTCATTATATAACGATGATAAATACGGACACTGAATCAAAAACATATTTGAGTCGTCTATGTTTTATGTGAACCGGACTCATATTCTACTATTTTTTCTAATCCCGGTGCCTAGTTAATTATTGTCAGCTGCTTTTTTGTTTTTTTAACATGCTTCTCTTTTTGTTATTGTATAATACGAGTCTGCATAGTTATTTTACTACGAGGTCGATTCTAATCCAGACGCGGTTATTTTACTAGGAGTCCGCGTAGGATAAGTTTGTCGCTATTTTTTTTTCCATATTCTCTTTTTTTTTTTCCTGCAAGCCAAATCCAACTTTAAGACTTCTTATTAAGTCCGTTGCTTCTTTTTTTTCCACTCCGATCTAATCGTTCCGTTTCTATAATAAACAAATATTTTCCCTCACCACTACTAAGTTGCTAAAAACAAAAACTTTTTTGTTAAAACATATATAAGTCAATCGTGGGTCGTGTCCTTTGTACGTATTGAATTCTGATACAGCGCATGGACATTTCATCCTATTTTTTTTCATCTTCTTCTCTAACTAATCAAACAGTGGAGACTTCCTTCCGCCTTACTTTTTTTAGATCATGCGTATGTGACCCAAACTCAGGACCTACGCTCATATAAGATACTAGGTGAGGACCCGTGCTTCACACGGGATGTTTTTTTTTTAACCCGGTAAGGAGAACCCGCTAAGAAATAGTAATGGGTGGTACTGTTCTATAACGGGTTGGTTACTATTCACAACGGGTTGGGTACTATTGATTAACGGGTCGATGTGTTCATAACGGGTCGGGTAATGTTCATAGCGGGGGACAGTGGATGAACAGTAACTGTGAGTGTGGGAGACCGTTACTGTTTTACTGTAGCTGACTCACCAAACTTAGAGATCTTTATAGATAACTACTAACATCTAGCAACGATATGAAGCTCTTATTCTTTCTTATATGGATTGGACTCTGTTGCAACACAAGAACATATTTACGCCTATATATAGCGACTACTCTGCACGCTTGTGCAGAGACAACGGCAGCTGTGCACATCCCACCATTGCAACCTCCATCGTGTGGGCCCATGCACATCCCCACGCACATTTTGTTTTGTTTTTTCTCAGTTTTTGTCCCACACATGTGGCATGCCCCCTCAGGTGCTCTTTTTCTATTCGACACGCTAACCAAGTCAACCAACAATATATACCTCCCACCAAACAAAAGCGGGTGCAGCTCTGTCTATAGATACACATAAATATATACATGCAGGCAAACATATATATAGTGTAAGTACATTGTGATTCCATTTGTCTATTCTGACTTGTTTTTGTTCGAATTCAGTATATTAATCCTTCAGAGGCATTTGGGCGTGTGGTGATAGATTACCCGTAAGATGCTATATAACACATTGACTTTTTAGTTCTTAATACTTC
Organism: Eremochloa ophiuroides; assembly: GCA_038502445.1. Lineage (NCBI taxonomy): Eukaryota > Viridiplantae > Streptophyta > Magnoliopsida > Poales > Poaceae > Eremochloa > Eremochloa ophiuroides. Next base: position 7,225,145 of record JAHLJS010000007.1, on the reverse strand, counting down.
CATTTTGTCCGATACATGATAAACTCCAATGGTATGCGATTGAGTCGACAGGTATGTCGAATGTACATCATCAGCAATTCAGGCTCTAGTCCTATTCAGAAAACTTAACCCTGGGCACCGCAAGGAAGAGGTGGAAAATTGTATCATCAAAGGGGCAGATTTCATTGAGAATGTTCAAAGAGCAGATGGTTCATGGTTAGTATTTGGACACTATGCGTATATAAGTACAAATACGACATGCTGAATATATATAATTTCTACTTAACTGTAATTGTTCTGAACCCATACATGTTCTAACAGGTACGGCTCTTGGGGAGTTTGTTTTACCTATGGCGCATGGTTTGGGGTGACTGGACTAGTTTGTGCTGGCAGGACGTTTGAGAACTGTGCTGCGATCAGGACGGCATGTGATTTTCTATTGTCAAAAGAGCTTCCTTCGGGTGGTTGGGGAGAGAGCTGGTTGTCATCTCATAATGGGGTAACTTTTACATCAATCTATCAGTTTGTTTGAAGCTGGTATTTCATGATTAAGTGTTCCTATGTAATTATTGTGCGTAGTAAAAAAAATGTACTCTAATGAAACTGCAAGATCTGACCAATCATCTTCTGGCTTGCATTCAATTAGGTTTACACAAATCTTAAAGGTAACCGACCTCATGGTACGCACACTGCATGGGCCTTACTGGCACTAATTGACGCTGGACAGGTCAGCTTTTTTTGTTCAACATTTTGTTTCTTGGATTTTCACTACAACGTGGGCATTTGCAAAATAAACTATTTGATGTTTGTTACAGGCTGAAAGAGATCCAGCGCCTCTGCATCGAGCAGCAAAGGTTTTGCTCAACTTACAGTTAGAAGATGGTGAATTCCCACAGCAAGTAAGTAAAAGCAGATGTCACAGACAGGTTGCTTAATTGTCATTGGAATACACCTAAACTATAAACTAGGATGGTAATAAGGGTCAATGGATAAGCACTTATGCTTTCTCTACCTCGCTATAAATGCTAGAGGAGAAAACAGATTAAATTTCAACAATACTAATTTATTCTTATAGGGTGTCATTTAAGACACATCGCTAAGCCTTTGATTGTGGCGATATAATGCTTACAAAATTCCTAGTAATCTTGTGCATATACTTTTATAACTAGATTCACAGAGTTGGAGGATTATTACTCCTTCCCAAAATGGAAGCTACCCTAGACTAGTCCAAATGAATCTATCCAACCAAAATTTACAGCTCGTGAGGAAGTCATCTTGATTATAATAAGAACCGTGGTGCCAAGCTTGATATAACCATGATGTTCAATGTATTAAATCATATTGGATGTAGGAATATTGTCACATATTATCGAGAATGTTTGCACATGTCAAAAATTAATCTAATTTTAGTAGAACTCAAGCAGAGCATATACCTCTATTTACATCTTTGAAATTGCATAAAAAACAATATTTTAATAATAATACTATGAACTAGTGATATATACCTAGCAGTTTCAAATCCATGGGTTGACAACTATACAAACTAACCTATACAGAAGAATGTAAAATCAAAGTTACATGGAAATTAAATCCATATATAGATAGGCTTGTTAGGAATACCAAATACCACTAATATCTATATTCGTCAACCAAATGCCCCAGGAGATAAGTTTGTATAGGCAGGACAATGCTATATAGTGGTTGTAAAATGATCATTACAGTAAAAATTATGAATGGATGAGCATGATTTTTATTTCATATATAAAATATAAACACCAGAGTGTCAAGCATCTCTATTATATATTTTTATCTTTAGATCCTTGATCGCATAGCAATTTTTATGAGTAAACAAACAAATCTTGTTGATTTTATGGCATTATGTTTGCCATCAGTAACATTACTAGAATAAAGAATAAATAATAGCAAATACACATTACCCTTCTAATATGTTTTGGTCTTAGTACACGCAAATATAATTCTTGTAAATGTAATGTGGAATTATGCTTGTACAGATATTTTGTATTAGAAAAATGTCTAATAACACCATCATGTATCCCCGTGTGATGACTTGACCCAGAATTCTAGCCAAGCCCACAATGTCCTGTGAGCTAAAAAGCAGGGACTACCATTTCCACATTCCCTCTACCCAGTCATGGCCAACTCTAAGGCAAGCATCCCTTAATCCTTAACGATGCTTTGCACCACATCCCTCCATGGGGTCCATGCCACCTTCAAGATCTATATAACGCCACGGTGCTATTCCATGGTTGTTCATGTGAGGACATCATGGGCAGCGCAAAGGATGAGTGGAGCGGGGATAGAATGAGTAGCACTATAGCATCTACAACAGCTCCCTGATATCATCGCTCATCCCCATAAAACTGTTATATTGTGGGAGATGAGAGAATTTCATTGTTCCAACATATCCCCAATAGCTCTCCCTTTTATTGGTGATAAAATAAACCTCGCTTGAACTTACCAGCCAGCATCAGCCAGTCATTCAGCAGTGTTTTTCTCTCACAACAACCAGCTAGCCAGTCGTACAATCCAGCCAGCCGAATAGAGCCAATAAAGGGAGAATTGCATCACCCCCAATAATGCTGGGACCACATCAACTACCATATTTTACTTTCCACATCCTCTAAAAAGACACTATCGGTGATCACCAATACCATTTTATTGGGGATAAAATATCGGTGAGCTGCTGGAGTGCAGGGTGTCATGTGGCTGGCCGAGAAGTCATTCTACGCTGAGGAAAGAGGAGGAGGGCTGAGGCAGGGACAACTAGAGTGCATTCATTCCCCCTAACTAGTGGGCCAGGCCAGCGTGGCATGCCACTATGGTAAAACCACCGGGGGGTCATTTAGACAATATCGTGCAGTTCAATGTGTAGAATACTAGGTTTAATAGGTTGAGAGCTGAAGTAAGCACACTAGGATAAATGTCAATAGGTTATGTATAAGTTTTTTCCTTTTGTGTTATATGCATTGAGGAATATGGCCAGATACAAAACAAAAACTCTTTTATACATACTAGGATGCATTATGGAATATGTGTTTCAAATCAACAATGATTAATCTATGATATCCGAGTTTTTGTATAGATAACGTGTACGTATGTTGGATTATCTATATAAAAACACTTTTATATATAGTATATTTACTTTATGCAAAGGATCATATTTTGATTTATTATTATTTACAAATTGTGCTGATAAAAATGCATACAACAGGAGATCATTGGAGTTTTTCTACAAACTGCCATGGCTAGTTACTCCACTTACAGGAATATCTTTCCTATATGGGCTCTCATAGAGTATCGCCGTCGGGTGTTGCTTGCAGGCAAGAAATAGGAATATGATTTAAAACTCTTGGGGTTTGTCCTGCTTGCAAGAATATGCATCTAACCCCAAGTGGATTATACTCTCTGTGTTTGTTAGCTTTGAATTCTGTTGTAAGATCTGTAATAATAAATACCATAGGTTTAATTAACTTTAATTTGCTTCTGTAGAAGATAATAGAATGTGATAATGTGAATGGGTCTTGTGTTTGAAGAATAATAACAAGCTCTTGAAGAGCACACACTTTGCCCTCAAATGAATCTTCATCATCTTCTTCCACCTCCATTCACATTACCAATAGATATACTTTTAATTGCATTGTCCAATCCAGTACCTCTCACATCATCTAGATTTATTTTCTTGTTCCGTTGTGAGATATTTGTTTCATCAAACTCAAGATCATACACTTCTTAACTATGCCATGTGTCTTGTTGTACACTCTATGAGCTTTGCTATTTGTTACATAACCAAGAAAGAGCCATTCATCACACTTCCTTTCAAATTTGCTCAATCTAGTGCCCTTAATCAATATGACCTACACACAAATACTCAAAAGTATGAAATGTTTGATTTCCTTCCAACTAGCAACTCATATGATGTCTTCTTTAGAAATCGGTGGCAATAGATGCATGACAAGTCCTATTGATTGCTTCGACACAAAATGAATCACTCACATTGTATATAGACAACACTGATCTTGCCATATCAATTAGTGCCCTATTTTTCCTCTCCACTAGGCCATTTGATTGAGACGTGTACTAGGCCAAAAACTCATGCGTGATGCCTTGATGATCACATAGCCAATCAACTCTTGTATTTCTAAACCCACTTCAATTGTCACTTCTTACTTTCTTCACTTCTAGTTCAAATTCATTCTCGGCTCTTGTCATGACCCAAAGTCGTTCCAACTGAAACTTTTCTCAAGAACCTTCTTGATGTCCTTGAACAGTCCCTCCTAACCCAAGAATCACCTAATCACCCTCCCCAAAAGGTTCCTAGTATTCTCTACTAGGGAAATGACTCCAAATTCATCAATCAACCTCAACGTTCTCCCTAATCAACGTAAATCGAGTACGAGTTAACCCTAGTTAATCTACAATTGACTTTGTGAAGATATTCTAAGATATGCGCTAATCAAGCTTCCCAATCTCCCTAAAAGTGATTATCAACCCCTAGAACAAGAATGTGTAGGATAATCACACATGAATGTGTAGGCCATACTCTAATTCATTATAAATTTTAATGTACATAAGACAGATAATCTCTATATCAAAGACAAAGAATAGATCTTTATAGTAGGCAAATATATTGCTGCCTAAACACGGTCTCTGGGCAAGATAATTCACAAGGAATTAAATACAGCCTTTGCTTAGGGCTCTACTATCTTATGTAATAATTAAAATAGTATAATGAATAATATCAATCCAAAACAATTATTTGGGTTAAAACACGATGTAGGTAATCATCAAGTTTTATAGAAAAATGATGTAGACCTCTCAGCAATGGGTGATTTCATCACTGGCATGGCATGGTCTCAAGGCAGGATAATTCATAGAGAATTAAACGCAATCAATGCCATAGACTCCATTACCTTGTGTTAATTAATCAAAATAATCAATATATTTATATTACAATTTGAGTCTTATAGAAATAAAAATGTTAATTCTATGGATAATTTTATTAAATTACCAAGTCAAATAGCAATTTTAACTTGTATGTGGTGCAAATTGTGGTTTGAGAGCACCAACATACCTTGCTTTATTATATATTTACTAATGTAACCCTATATGTTGGCACAAATCAGGGGGTTTGGGTGCTCCAACATATTGGGTTTGTCTAATTTTGACCATCAACTACAAAACCGTCTAATGCTGATACCCCAATTATCAAAACCTTTCACTTATAACACCTGGACGTGGGTGAGGCAGTTTTCTCCGACATGCAGCGGTTTTGACCACGCCATGTTGGCGTTGACCATGCCACGCTGGCCTCTCTCTTTCCTCTTGTACCCCGTGCCAAGAGCTGGGCGGTGTGACCGCGTGAAGGAGGCGACGACGGTCGGCGGCAATGGTGCACGAGGAGGGTGGTGGCACTCGAGCAAGTTGCGGTTGCGGTGCCCGAACAGGCTATAGCACGGCAGCACCGCAGCACGCGGGCAGGCTACAACGCGCTTCCTCCCTACACCCTAGCCGAGATTGACGCGCCCGGCCAAGCTCGCCATATACATTGCCATCGCCATGGTTGCTCGGTGCTTGCATGCCACCATCGCGTTCCTGCTGCAGCGTGTCCGAACAACCAAATCAGAGTACGTACGTACCTGGTTGGTGCTAATGAGGTAGATGTAGAAAAAGGTGATGAGGCTGCCGACGAACCATGCGACAACGAAGGTGTAGGCGATGAGCACCAGCGACAGCGACTCACCGGCCATGGACCTGAGCAGCGAGCTGCCGTGGGCCGGCCTTTGCGTGGCGATGTTTAGCCTGCAGGACAGCACAAAGACGCGCATAGACGCACAGGCAGTGGCCATGGCGGGCGGGCTCATTGATCACTCGCCAGGCCGATGTACTGGCCGACCCAGGGGCTGTGCTGGTCGAACTTTTGGACGTAGTTGTTGCAGATGGAGTAGTGCGACGCCCGCAGCGGCTAGTATAGCAGAGGCACATGTCGCATACTGCTTTACCCGGATGACGTGCTGCCCTCGCGACGGTCATGTCCCTGGTGGACGCCGTGACGGGGTCGTTGTTGTTGTCATCCCCCGGCGCGCTCCCGCAGTCCTGCTCCTCCTCCTCCGGCAGACACGCATTCCTTGGCACGATCCTAGGGTCCCTGCTCGATGTCAGGTATAGGAACGCCGGCCATAGGACCACGTGGGCCTGCTCGCCGGTCGGAGGGAGTAGCCTCCTGTTTCTGCAGCTAGCCTAGGCAGAAGCATGCGGAGGGGAAGCCATGGGTGGAGGACAGGGACACGCCGGTGTAGATGCAGGCGCTAATCCTAGGTAGGTCGCTCCACTTCTGCGCTCCACTTCTATGGCTGCTCGATCTCCTCGCAGTCGTCCTCCTACTGCTTTCCGGGGGACCAGCGGCGACCATGTGGCGATGCTGCTCCAGTTGAAGCGCATCGCGGACCGCCTGAGTGCTGGGTCCTGGTCCCGCCGGCGAGAACGAGCCCGGCAACCCGCGGCGGTGGCTGCTACGCCTCATGGCGCGGAGTCGTATGAGACGCGATGCGGTGGTCGGCGTCGTGCTCGACGGCCTTGGCATGGGAGCTCAAGCTGGGCACTCTTTCTAGCATGCATGCGCTACAACCTGCAGTACCTCTCCCTCGCCGGGAAAGCCTTCTCCGCGGAGCCGATGTATGCAGCCGCCCGGAAAGCCTTCTCTCTCTAGCGTACTTGGCGCCGCTTGCAACCGTACATGGTGGCCCATGCCAGCCGCCAGCATGGCGGTCAAAACCAGGGAAAACGAGGCAAAACAGCCATAGGTGCCACAAATGAGCTGTCTACAAATATGAGGTGCCTATAGTAGATGGTTTTGCAGTTGGGGGCAAAAATTAGACCGAGCCAATAGTTCAGGGATTAAAAGTAGACTCAATCCTTTCAAATAATAATCAAAGTCATAGAAGTAAAATGTATGTAGTGCAAAATGGGCTTTTCTATGCACTACATACTCAGAAAAATATAAATATAATAGAATTACAGGGCATAATTGTAATATAATAATATTGAAACCACAATTATATATACAATCACAAAATACAGTAGTTACAAGGCAAGACGAAACGACACATGAAAAATACAGTGATGTTTTTACAGAATTAAATTAGCTAAAGCATATGCTAATTAATTTTTACTACTGCATAAATGAAAATAACCGGAAAAATAAAATTGCTAAGAAAAACAAAGCAGCCCGCAGCCGGCAAGCCAGGGCCAGCCACGGCCGGCCACAGCCAGCCACGGTCAGCCAGCCGGCCAGACACGGCCAGCCATGGCCAGCCAGGCGGCCTAGCGTGCGGCTGCGGCCTGCGACAGCGGGGGAACGGGTGGAGGGGGTGAAAGGTCCTAAATGGGTAGAGGGGGTGAATAGCCTATAAAAATCTACAAACAACACTTAAGACAAGATGTTAGTAAATTAAGTAGCGACGCGAGTTTTGCGCTAGACTACACAAAGTGTTGCAAACCACCTAGCCGTTATAGGCTATTATCTCTAAGTATACACACAAGAAGCAATATCACTACTGTACTCTATTCCTCGGTGAGCAACTACAAAAAGAGTTACACAAAAGTAAATACAAGAGAGTAAAGGGTAGAGGGGCGAATTTTATACCGCCGGTGTAGAGATGATAACCAATCAACCAATCACAAATGAAATCCTTAGTAGAAAGAGTTGACATAAGAATTTTTACCGAGATTCACTTGCGTGCCGGTAAGCTACGTCCTCGTTGTAGCGATACACCCACTTGGAGGTTCATGCGCTAATTGGCATCACACGCCAAACCCTTCTCAAGGGTGCCGCACAACCAACACAAGATGGGGATGCACAAGCTACAACCAATCCACTAGAGTAGCCAATTGCAATCTCCCGCGGGGAAGGCTCAAGAACCCCTTACAACTTATCGGAGGCGGAAACAATCACCAACTCCCCTCAACGATCCTCGCAGATCCAAACCATCTAGGAGTCGGCAAACTCCAAGAGTAACAAGAAAACCCGCTACGAAATCCAATCACCAAGTGGCTCTAGATGAACACACTCATGCAATGCACTTGATGCTCTCCAATCTCACCAAGGATTGATCTCAATCAAGTGGAATTTGTGAGAGATGAGTGGAGAGGCCCACAAGCTTGTAGAGTCAATGAAAATGTCCAAGGAGAATCTCACAAGCCGGCCACTCCACCTTTTATAGCCCGCAACACAAAATCCAAACGTTACTCACAGTTTTCAGGGGCACCGGACGCGCTATTAGTTCACACCGGACGCGTCCGGTGCTCGTCCGGTGTATCGCTCGACAACATGTATACTAGCCGTTTGAATACGCCCGTTGGGCGCGCTCACACCAGACGCGTCCGCCGTCACACCAGACGCTCGGACACCAGTGTTCGGTGCAGTTCCAGAGAGGTTCCAGAGAGTACCTTTGCTCACCGGGGCACCTGACGCTCCTCAGCGTCCGCCGATCCAACAGCTCTCTACCGAGTTCTCAGTCAGTTGCACCGGACACGTGAACAGTGTTCATAGTGCGTCCGGTGTTAAGTTACACATGTCAGGTGAAAAACTTCATCGAACCGACCCAAGAGCACGGGGTTCACACCGGACGCGTCCAGTTTTACCACACTGTTGGTATAAATTAACTGCACTCTACTTAAATAAGATTGTATTCAGATTATCCGCAAACGCATAGATAATATACCGCTGTCACATTTCACCCGGAGGTTTTAAATATCGAATCCACAAGGAACAGTAGGTGATAATGACCAAGCCGATGACTTAACCCTACAATTAGGCTAGATAATATTAAGAAAGAGGAAATAGCTAATGATTATCTAGTTCCAACTACCGGTAAACTTTGAATAATATCGTTCTAACTGGGCAGTGATATGAATAAGAGGTGAAATCAGAGTTCCCTCCTACCAGACACTTATACACCTATCGATCCTATCAACGGGAATTGAACTACAGAGGACTCAACGCAGCTATCACCTACGTGATCTACCACTATCCGGCCAATCAGGGGACATTCACAAGTAAACCTAGCCTAGACACCACGCCTACACTACGAAATACCACTTCAATCAAGTAATGACCAAGATCAAAGCACTCAATATGAGTTGCAAACTTAAGAACGAATAAGAACAAATGCTTACTTAAATTAGAAGGTTAATACAAAAGTACCTCAGAACGCAGCTCCGGGCGAGGAAGCTGAATCCAGAAGAATACAGCCACGAAGAAGCATCGACAGGCCGGAACTCCTCCAGAATCTCTACTCTCCTACTCTATCTCTCTAATCTCTAAACAGAACCAGATCTAGATGAACTAGTCTCTCCTAACTGCTACAACTAGATGAAGTACAACTAGATGAACTAGAACTAGATCAACTAGAGGGACCCTAACCCTAATTTATGTAGAGAATATGAAGCACCGGGGTGTAGAATGCCCTCTGGAGGGGCCTTGGGGCGTCATTATATAGGCCGAGGTGGAGTAGGGTGCAAGGAACCGCTACGTCATCGATTCGCGTCTCATGTTACGTGCTTCGTCGGATCAAACCGACTTTAGATCGACGGAGGGATGCTTTACTTAGGTGCCAAGGAAGCGTGGGAGGAAGATTCCAGAAGACGGGGCCCGAGATCTGGCAGGGGGGCGCGGGGCCGGCCCCACCTGGTGGGGTCCGGGGCCCCGGTTACTCGGGTGTGTTCCAAAGGCTTCTAGTGTTCTCGTGATAATGTTTCCTTCGCGATTAAGTTTCGTGTCTTTTATGCTTTTCTGGAATAGCCCCTGGAAAATACAGAACATGCAAAACTCGTGGAAATTATCAGTTAAACCCCTAGACTAGTATGTATTCATGTGTCCTTTTATGTCTAAAGTTCTAATAAAAGTTGACGTTATCCACCGTCAACAACTCCCCCAAGCTTACCTTTTGCCAGTCCCTTGGCAAACAACCTAAGCCTAATGACTATTATATTTGGATCAGGAGTTGCTACAATGCTTTCACGCCTACCTAGTACACATGCTTTCAAACAAAAATTCTCCTCCGGATTAGACAAAACTGCTCTAACTTTCAAATTTACCCATTTTACCTTTAACTATGGGGCTTCTCAACTTTTGCATAAGTCTTAAGCAATCGAAAGATACAACAATCAAGTCAAGCACTATGTCTCAAATTCTTCACAATACCAATATTTCGGAGTTTTGCAAGTTTTTGAAATAAAACTTAAAACTTAATTGTATGACACGCTCAAGTCTCTTAATATATGTGGTATTTATGTATCTCACTAAGGCATTAATAATGTTATGTCTTCCTACAACTAAGGATTATAGTAGAGCTTATAGGAGTGGCAATAACAAAGATGAGCATACTTGCAATTCATATATTGTAAAGTCAAACAATGGATTCACAGAGAGTCAAGTCATACAATCAAATCAAGATGTGCATGTGTATGGAATATGGTGGACAGGTGTATATAAGGTGGCTAATCCTAATTCTACTTTTGCTCTTTAAAAATAGATCTCTCTCTTGGAATTTAGAACTTTCGCGGAAAAACATGGGCTATCTTTATTTTCTTTTTCTTCTTTTCTTTCTCTTTCTCTCTTTTTTTCTTGTTTTTTTCATAGGGAGGCGGGCATCTAAGTACCCATTGTTTTAATTGTTGGGACACTTGTCCATCTTTTACTCCCTTTTCTCTTTTTTTTAATACTTTTGCATAGCCACACGCATCCTTTAAATATAAATAATTGGGAGATAATGATAAAAACTTAGAGCAATTAAACAGGGGCTGTCCTATAGGGTATATTTTTAGGTGTTTACTCCCAGTATAGGAGAAAAATATTTTTTAAAGTGGATCTAGTTGGAAGTGGAAAATGATTGCGCTTACTCCCAGAGTATGAGTAATGCATATGTGGGTGGAGTGTGTAAGTGATCTTGATTTTGAAAGCATGACAAGACTCTCATAAAATATACAACAAATGTTGCCTAAACTCAATGCAAAGCAAGCAGCATAAATGTGCAAAGGTTTTCCTATCTCTAAATGTATCATATATGGTTTTGGTAGGAATTTACACTTTGTCATACAAGAGCTCATCATGTAAGATTTTAAATTTAAAATAAATCTCCAAAACTTAGTATTGTTAGGAATAAGATAAATAGTAGCTCAACCTTCATGTATCATATCAATCAATCACCTAGACATAGCTCAAGCATATGCCTCCACAAGTTTCAGGTTCAGAGTAAATTTTTAAGCCAAAACAGTAGTATCCAAAACTCGGGAGAATTTAAGGTTGAAAACTAGACACTTGAAAGGAATTACGGCAGAGCAACTATTCATCATCTTCAAGATAAAATTTTAATGTTCTCCAGTTTTTATTTGACTCTAACGTAGACTAACTATAGACACACTCTAATATATAGCTAAATTTTTATTTGGTTTTTAAATTTTATCTTAGTAGCTAACTCACGTGAATAAGCGATGTGATACAATAATAATAAGGTGGAAAACTTATACTTAGCTGGATTTTAAATGGAAGATGCCCTCCCCCAAGCTGATGTTTGACAGGATTTTTGATGTTGCAAATTGAGTGATCCTTCTCGGAGCAGGTGTATCGGCAGCGTAAGGGTGTCGGGTTAACTAGCTCTTTGATCTCGTATTTTCCTGTGAAACTCAATTTCCAACAAAAATACCAAATCTTATGGAGAGGGGTTAGGTTTAGTACCACTCCATGGTAAGTGATTAATTTTATATTTCCAGCAGAAGTTTAAACTTCTTTACCCAATTAGGAAACTTCTCTAAGAGTATGGACCTTCATGTGCCCACATATTTTTGGTTATTTCTAAAAAGTATGGACCTTCATGTGCCCACATATTTTTGGTATTTTATGACTTTATAAAACAGACTCGATAATCGCATAGGTATAGTTACCTGATAACTAGGGGATGCTCCTCCCCCAAACTAGATGTTTGCAATACTTGTTGTTGATGGTCTTTAGAGCAAGCTTGTCAGCAGTAGTCGTAGTGGGCACCACTGATGAACTCACTCCTCACACATAGTGTTATCCTGCATCATTATACTCCAACAAGAAAACCAAAACTCGAGGCTCGAATGTGATAAGGGGTTAGTGGTTAGTCAATAAGTAATTGATTATTCTTTTGAGTTGATTTCAATTGACAGATTTTAGCAGGATTCTTTTTAGGATTTTCTGATTTTCTTATGCAGAAAAGTAAATATGTATGCATGATATATATTTTATTTTTATGCTACCACGGAGAATATTTATTCTCATGGGGCTTAGGATTTTCATAATGCAAGAAAGTAAATACAGATGTTATTATCATTTTTATGCCACCATAGTAAATACTCCTACAAGGTTACCATAAGTTTATTCACGTGGGGCTTTAATACTTTGTGATGCAGTAAATAAGACAATAAAGATTTTTATTTTTTCTTTTTTTGTTTTGATATGCATAAAGATGAATATGCTAAAGTAAAATTACTAATGTAAATTATGAATACTAATTAATTAGATAACTAGCATATTACTTTATGGCAAAGGTGCGGGATTTAAAGTCTACTGACAGGACTTTTTCTTCCTCTTTTGTGTATCTCTGTCTTAGAGATGGAGGTCTTGATTGTTGCACCCCTTGTGATGATGATGTCACTTTTATCCTTTGTTTGGCTAGCAGGTTGGAGTAGAGCATTAATAGTTGGATCTGGCAGCATCTTGCTCAGTGTGCATGTTCACAGAACTTTCACTTGTGGAATTTTGGGAATTAACAAACTTTGCTCGAAGTGTTGTCCTGTTTGCAAAACCAAGGTAGAAATCAAGTGCATGGGCTCTGTTGGTGGAAAAACACCAATAGAACCAAGTCTATTTCTTTATTTATTCTTCTCTAGTCTTAGGCACATTGAACAAGACGAAATTGGTGTTGCATAATTTGTTTACTTATGACATGAGTGGTAAGATCAGAAGATTAAGCATTTATGTTGCATTTAAGTTCATATGGCGAAAAAGATTTAAATTCCTTAACCAATAGAAGGGTTGTCTATCTCTATATAAATTTTCACATGAGTATGACTATCATCTTCCAAATATAGAATACAATATTTTAGCACATTTGGTTAAGACTGAGATCAAAAGAATGGTGCCATGAACAATCTTAAAGGACAAAGCATGTTGAGTTAATTAGGTTAATCAATTAAAGCTGTAACTCTAACATGTTTGCATCTTCATTTATGTGCATACCAAGATTAAGAGGAAAATAGTGACCGCTTACCTTAAGATGTTACCTTCATTATTGGAGCGTGATGGCACTAAGTAATGAAGGGTCGATAACTGGTGGTCCTTTCCTTCTCTTGCATCTTCAGTTGTTCATGAGCATCTTGTCTCCTTTGTTGCTTATACTCTTTGCCATCTTTTGTTTCTTTGATCTTATGACACCTTGTCAGTCCATTCGTTATTATGCCTGCAACAGATTATTGGACAACACATACCCGAAGGAATGTACAAATTTAGAACATAGGTTTGTCCAGAATCATGTTCCATCTATGCTACTAAGAAGATAGTGTTGTATTATGTTATCATAGATCATGTTCTATACCGACATGGCTTGAGTTCAAGTAACTTGCAGCAGAAGATAAAGTGAATGAATCATTAATACTCACAGTTCTTCCATCCATAATGAATGAGCTGTGTCTTTCTCTGCAAAGTTATTGAAGTTCAGCATGTGCCCTGTCTCATCTCTGATTCGAATTCACCTCATGACTTACCCAGATTAATTGTGAAAGTTTTCTGCAGGGGTTAGTCCAACAAAATATCCAATGTCTACTACAGCAATTTCTAGTTCACTAACCAAACCAAACTCCATGTCTAGTTTTAATTAAGGAAGGCATTTTTAACCTAAGCACCACGCTCAATTTAAATGCCAATGGAAGTATTTGCAGTACTTCCAAACCAAATCTTACTATGGCAAACAAAGGTGACATGAAAGCACTTATAGAGATTTATTCATTTAGAGACGAAAAGGCGAACAATTGAACATGGATTAGAAAGGTAGAGACAACCAATACTAGCAACATAAGATTTTCTAATTAAGCCCATTCCCCCGAGCTGGAATTTTGCAAAGCAAAGTTAAGCTTGGATGGATATAATTCAATATTACGTAATGATTGGCTGGATATACCTTGCATTGTTACTCTTCTACTTCAAACCTGAATGGTTAGCGACAAAAATACCCAAAGGACTATTGTTATAATTATAATTCTATGCTCTATTCAAAAAGACATTATAGTAAAATTATAGATGCAAGCTCAATTTATTTTTCAAGAGTGGTTATTTTAGGACACAAAGTCATTCTTGGAAAACCTGCTAATTATTGTACTTTAAGTTTATGGGGTGGTTTCCTCTAGAACACCAGCCTTTGTGCACCTATATCAAGATTACAACGAGATCTACAATATTTATGATAAACATATGCATCTACAACCACCCTTTCAATAAATTTATGAATAGGTAGAATGAGGGGTTGAAGATCTCGTGTGTGATAATGTTAGAGAGACCAATTGATCCAGGAGATTTCTCATATGAGCATGGATTTGATGAGGTGTTAATGAAATAATTCCCATGCTCATCGATATGATCTCCCTTTTCACACTCCAAGGGTGTTTCTTCATAAATGTCTATAGGCAACAAGTTTGTCTTTATTATTTCATGCCTATGACATTTATTGGATGTTTTATTTTCTAGGATTTCCCATGGATTGGTGTCTCTAAGATTGGTTTCGTCCAAGGTTTTCTCTAAACTTGGATGAGTTATATTTACTATAGAAATTGATTTAAGCTCACCATTTGAATTTAGACCAAGTTTAGATGCTAGTACTAAGGCTTCGTCCTCTTATATCCATTCTTTGACAATAGCGCATGTGTTTCTAGTATGTTCTATGTATTCCTGCTATTGTCGTAGCTCTTCTTGGTTATTCCAAAAATCTTCATGACTCCTATTCTTGTGATGTCTTAATGGGATCCTAGGGTCATTATGAGACTTAGGAGAGAGAGAGTATAAGAAGAATTATTGGGGTCAAGGATGAGTTTAGAGATGGGTTCAGATGAGACATTTAATGTAAGCATAGAAGGGGAGAAGATAGAATTGATTCCTATATGGCTTGGCTCTCCTTCTTTGGCATCACTAGACATGCCATCCTTGCATTCTTCCCAATGTCATTCTGGGGGAAAAGGAAGTTGACGACATTTTTTACAAGATGCTCTTCTAAGAAGATCTGATTTACATTGATTGATAAGCATCTTAGCTACTTGGAAGTCTAAATCATCAAAGTGGGGTTTCGATGGTTTAGAATGGACAGCTAAATCTTAGGATTGGAGTGGTTGTGTTTTAGTTACCAAAGCTTCCTCTGCTTGTTCGGGGTATGATTCCTTCTCTTTCTCAGGGAGCTCGGAATTAGCTAGAGCAACCTTGTTAATCATTACTCTTACTTTACTTATAGGCAAATAAGGAAAGGCTCCTCCAGTGGATAAATCAAGGGATTCCCTAGAATTCTTGGTAAGACCCAAATAAAAATGTTGAATAAGTACGGGGTCCGGAAAACTAAGGTCAGGGCCAGATGTAACAAGTTCATTAAAACAATCCCATGATGTACTAAGAGATTCTTATTCTAATTGCCTAAAAATTAGAACCTCTTTCCGAAGGTTAACTACTCTATGGATTGGAAAGAAGTATAAACAAAATTCAGAGCATAGAGTTTCCCAATCCCCTTGCATACTTCGTACAGCTTGATTATACCAACGTTTAGCTCTTCCGATCAAAAAGGACGGAAAAAGCTTCCACCTTAAAGTTTTATCAGACATGCCAGCAATGTGCAAGCATGCACAGGTCTGCTCGAATTCTTGTAGGTGTAAGTATGGATTTTCTTTACCTTCTCCCGAGAAGGGTTTATCCCGAATCATATTAATTAGACATGGGCGCAGCTCATAGCCAGGTGTTATGATAGGCTCTACAGATTTTGGTGGCCCGAAACTAAGGATGAACATAAAATGATGAAAATGTAGGGATAAAATAGAAAAGAAAAAAGTATAATACAAGATTAAGCTAAATTCAGTCAAAATCAGCAAACCGTTCCCCGGCAACGGCGCCAGAAATGCTTGTTGGTATAAATTAACTGCACTCTATTTAAATAAGATTGTATTCAGATTATCCGCAAGCGCACAGATAATATACCGCTGTCACATTTCACCCGGAGGTTTTAAATATACCGATGATTTAGCCCTACAATTAGGCTAGATATTATTAAGAAAGAGAAAATAGCTAATGATTATCTAGTTCCAACTACCGGTAAACTTTGAATAATATCATTCTAACTGGGCAGTGATATGAATAAGAGGCGATATTAGAGTTCCCTCCTACCAGACACTTATACACCTATCGATCCTATCAACGAGAAGTGGACTACAGAGGACTCAAGGCAGCTGTCACCTACGCGATTTACCACTATCCGGCCAATCAGGGGACATTCACAAGTAAACCTAGCCTAGGCACCACGCCTACACTACGAAATACTACTTCAATCAAGTAATGACCAAGATCAAAGCACTCAATATGAGTTGCAAACTTAAAAACAAATAAGAACAAGGGCTTACTTGAATTAGAAGTTGAATACAAAAGTAACTCAGAAAGCAGCTTTGGGCGAGGAAGCTGAATCCAGAAGAATACAGCCACGAAGAAGCACCGACAGGCCAGAACTCCTCCAGAATCTATACTCTCCTACTCTATCTCTCTAATCTCTAAATAGGACTAGATCTAGATGAACTAGTCTCTCCTAACTGCTACAACTAGATGAACTAGAACTAGATCAATTAGAGGGACCCTAACCCTAATTTATGTAGAGAATATGAAGCACCGGGGTATAGAATGCCTTCTGGAGGGGCCTTGGGGTGTCATTATATAGGTCGAGGTGGAGTAGGGGGAAAGGAACCGCCACGTCATCGATCCGCGCCTCATGTTACGCGCATCGTCGGATCAAACCGACTTTAGATCGACGGAGGGATGCTTTACTTGAGTGCCAAGGAAGCGTGGGAGGAAGATTCCAGAAGACGGGGCCCGAGACCTGGCAAGGGGGCGCCGGCTGGCCCCGCCCTAGGGCCGAACGGCCCCACCTGGTGGGGTCCGGGGCCTCGGTTGCTCGGGTGTGTTCCAGAGGCTTCTAGTGTTCTCGTGATGATGTTTCCTTCGCGGTTAAGTTTCGTGTCTTTTTTGCTCTTTAACCCTTCTTTTATGCTTTTCTGGAATAGCCCCTGGAAAATACAGAACATGCAAAACTCATGAAAATTGTCAGTTAAAACTCTAGACTAGTATGTATTCATGTGTCCTTTCATGTCTAAAATTCTAATAAAAGTTGACGTTATCCACCGTCAACACCCACCGGACATTCTCAGCGTGTCCGGTGGTCACGGCTCAGTGCCCAGTGCATGTTTCTTCACAGAGACATCACCAAAAACCGTTGAATCTTGCCTCGCAAGCTCAGCAGGAGGAATAAAGGACCCAAACCCTCTCTAACCCTCAAACTTCACCCCGTTTTCAAATGTGCTAACACTCCGAAGTGTCTCACACCTTAGTGCACATGTGTTAGCATTTTCCAAAGAGTTTTCCATGGGTTTTGTTAGTGTCACTAGCATCTATATGCATACGCAATAAGTATGAGCATCTAGTGGTACTGTGACAACTGTATTTGAGGAATGAGTTTTCCCGTTTTAATAGTACGGCTGTCTATCCTAAACGTGATCACTCTCTCTATAGAGTCTTGATCACCAAAAGCAAAAGAGCTTCTATTGGTTATACCTTTACCCTGAGCTCATAGCTTTTCTCCATCTTCCTTCTCTTCTCTTGATGAAGCTTGTGAACGCCTTATTGATGATGGACTTACACCATTTGCATGGATGCCATCATTAGGGCTTTCTCCTTTTGTTGATGGACTTAAACCATTTGCATGACGTCGTCAATGCCCTCCTCTTGTGGCCTCCACCGACCCTGTCCTTTGCTCCATCTTGATATTTGCTAATTGTACTCATGAAACACTTAGAGCAAACATTAGTGTTGACGGTAGTTATTGCTCATTTTTACCCATCAACTAAACATGAATCAAGGGCATAAAATAATCCACAACATAGTTATAGGGTTTGATTCTAACAAGTTCCACAAGTTTTGGTGTTCTCACTTGTTTTGCAGGGTATGAAGGGATATTTAATTTTTTACCAATTAAAAGTATCTCAAATGAGGAATTGGAGTTCAGCATTGCATAGAGCTCGTTGAGACGATCGAAACGGACCTATGGTTTGCTATTTTTGGAGTCCGAAATAAAGAGATACGGATTTTACAAACACTGAAAAATTCTAGAACCTGAGCTGCGGGATTAATTAAAGGCTGCGGGATTA
This sequence comes from Eremochloa ophiuroides, assembly GCA_038502445.1. Classification (NCBI taxonomy): domain Eukaryota; kingdom Viridiplantae; phylum Streptophyta; class Magnoliopsida; order Poales; family Poaceae; genus Eremochloa; species Eremochloa ophiuroides. The sequence goes on along the minus strand of JAHLJS010000007.1, from coordinate 7,206,689 downwards.
ATTAGGCCTAAATCAGAATTTGACCCATTAAAGCCTATGTGCACATGGTGGAAAGGCTTAGTACCATATCACTTGCCCAAGGTGGAGAGGAGGCTAGGCACCCCCATATAAGGAACCCAGGACCCCTGAGTCAAGTACACCATTATGGAGTTGTAGAGGCGTCTCTCGAATGGATAACCTCTCAACTCTAAAGAATTAGGGCTAGACTTTCCAATGTAGTAGATTAGTTCTAGTTGAGACTTAGGGAGAGCGGAGCTGCGCTTCGGTTTTGGAGAAGTCTTCGTGAGTCTGGTATATCTTTGTATCTCATCTTTGTAAGACTTATGCTTTAATATATTTATCTTCTCTATTTACTTTATGCCCTGAATTTGATTGGTTAGTATAGTTGTTATACTTCGGCATAGGATCTCTGCTCGCATCGAGTGCTCTAGTTTTCATATGGGATTAGAGTAGTAATTAATAGTGTAGACATGGTGTCTAGACTAGAGGTTACCTGAGATTGCACTCAACCTTACGAATAGTTGTGGTAGCCCTAGGAGGTGACAGCCCTGATGGCCGACGTATTCCACCTCATGTAGGTTGATGATTGTAGGACCGTAGTCAGAACTTCCTAGTCCCATTCTCATCCCGTTCTGTGGCTAGTGTTCTGATGTCCCGAAGTTTTATTGTGTGATTGCTTTATCTACCATGAATCAGTTATTATAGAACCTCAATAATAGAGAAGTATTTAGGAACCTTGAACTCTCCCGTTGTCCTCTCACTTTAGCTCTCTACTCTTTTATCATAGAATTCTCCTGTGTGTCTATGTCATTTAAGCATAACTCCTATCATTTATTACTTACCCCTACTATAGTCTAGTTGGTGTACTAAGTTAGTAGAGTACTAACACATGATGGTCAACTATCAAACTTCTTTAATCATTGTTTCCCTGTGGTAAAATATAAATAACGATACCTGGAATACTCCCGGTAAAATGCTACAATGGTATTCTGTGCGCTTGCGGAATCTTTCATATTTTATTTGCACTTAACAAATACCAACAATTAGCAAACTAGATTTCATCAATTATCAAAACCAAATATGGGCTTTCAAGGGGTGCGCGCGAGGCCTCAACATGTGCCTAGGCTGCCAATCCAACCTAATCGGCCACCCTCTCGCACCCCCGCACTGGACCAATATAAAGGGGGAGGGTTAGGGTTTTGAAAACCCTAACCGACCCAGGTCCCAGCCGCCGCCGCCGCTTCAGCCACCGCTGCCATGTAGCCACCATTGCCGCTGCTTGGTGCTGATGTCGGTGTTCCTCCTTCGGTGCGCCCCCTGGCGGGCTCAAGCCAAGACCCGAGCACCAGCCGTGGAGGCGGGCCGACAAGGCGTGCCCCACCCATCTCCGGCAAATCCTGAAAACTAGGGTCTTCGCTGCCATCTAGGAAGGGTGGGCGCACCGCCACCGGCCCTGCACAGGTCGCTCAGAGGTGGTGAGACGCCTCCCCCTCTTTCGAAGAGGAGACGAATCTAACCCTGAGGCCGGTGGCGTGCGGAAGGTTCGACCAGCGTTGGAGTGAGAGGCGATTGGCCGCCACATCGGCGAAGGAGGCCGGTTCGGTCACGAGGCTGCGTTGGGATGCCTGCCGCAATGACAAGGCCGTGCAGGAGGCCGTCTCCAGGCTACTTGGAGTAACAGGCGCTCGCAACGGCACTCGGCTGTCGCGCCGATCGCTGCGGACTCGTCGGCCCATCACCGTTGGACGCGGGTGTAGGGTCGAGATGGCGGACTAGAGGGGGTGAATAGTCCGAACAAAAATTAATCACAGCGGAAATAAAATATATTCGGTTCTACCAACTATTCACCCCTTTAACTAAGACTCCAAGCACCTTGTAAAAGATTCTACCAAGAAATAAAGGTGCAAGCCTAGCTTGAGCTTCCCTAAATCGTTCTAACGCAAGGTCACACAAACCGAAGCACTAGTACTTTAAGCTCCGGGGAGCTCCTACCAACTAGCAAGCAAAAGCACACTAAGCACCTAAGCTCACTATATGCTCAATGACAAGGATATACAATCCTAATCAAGGAGCGCAACTTACTTAGCTACACAAACTAAGCAAGACACTACTTCTATGCTACACAAGCTAAGAAGGTGAATGGCAAGCTACACAAACTAACAGATCTCACAAGAGAAACTACTGGTTACAACTAGTTACAAAAGAGTTGAACAACTAGCTGGAAAACTGATTGCGACTAGTCACAACTGATTGCAACTGCTCTCAACTGATATCAATTTTTGTTACAGCTGAACTCAACTAGTTGCAGCTGGTTCCAACTTAGTTTTTCAGCAGTTCTCAACTGGTTGCAACTAGTTTCAACAGTTTTTAACTAGCTGCTAACACAAGACAAGTAAACTAGTTACAAGAGAAACTACACAAGCACAATATAAGAATAATATAAAAACTTGTGTAGAAGGGAGCAAACTACAGCGAAGGATGGAAAGATGTTGACGCGGTGATTTTTGCCCGGAGGTTCACTTGTTGCCACAAGCTACGTCCTCCGTTAAGACAAGCTCTAAGGTTGCCGCCGATCCTCTAGTAAGACGTGACCCACCACAAGTCACAACTCCCACGTGGAATGCCCGCAAGCTCTTGCTTTTTAATCTGGCTGGACCACTTATTGCTCTTCACGTCTCGCTCAACTAGCGATGGTCTTCGCGACTCTCGCGGGGTGAGCTCCAACCCCTCACAAAGCTTCTCCGGAGTCAAGCACAATCTTCTTGCTTGTTTCGATGAAGACTCTCGCCACCAAGCCGTCTAGGAGGTGGCAACCTCCAAGAGTAACAAGCACCAATGGCTTGCAACTCGATCACCTAGTGCCAACTCTTGCGATCTCTCAATGCAACGCACTAGAATCACACTCACTCATAATGGAATGCAACCACTATGTGCACAAGTGAGTTAGAGGCTCTCTAAGCACTCCCCAAGCATGGACACACAGTCTCAAGGGTGCTAGACAACTCAAATAGCCAGCCACCCCTTCTATTTATAGAGGGAGGTCTCAAACTAGCCGTTACGAAGTTTCTGCGTCACTCGCGGACAGTCCGCCGTTGTCAAAAACTAGCCGTTACATTCAAACTGCACACTTGCGAACAGTCCGCCAAAAATTTCCGGACTGTCTGCCATTGTTTCCAACGACTTCCAACAGAACAGGTGCTTTCTGTTCGCGTTTTCAGGATTAGCAGGCGGACAGTCCGCCCCTTGTGCCCGGACGGTCCGCAGCTGAAAAACAGCACAAACCACCGTTCGGTAAAACGGCCAAAACTCTTAGCTTCAAAGTCCGATTTCGATGATCTTGGACATTTTAGAAAGCTTATTCAGAGGGCTATATAACCCACATGAATACATGATCCAAAGCACAATGGATCAAAGCAGTTTTCCAAACCAATAACCATCACTCCATTTTTCAGCTCGAGAAGTCTCCAAAACTTCTCCAACTTCTTCTCCTTTGCAAATGTGCCAACACCACCAAGTGTACACCACCATGTGTATGTGCGTTAGCATTTCATAAATATTTTTCAAAGGATTTTCTCTCTCACTTGTCACGCCACTCAATCCTTGTAACGTCACGATGTTAGATCACTCGAGTGGCACTAGATGACCGATATACAAACAAGTTTGCCCCTCTTGATAGTACGGCCATCTATCCTAAATCCGGTCAAGCACTTCTCTACTCAATTTTAGACTGGTGAAATGGAAATGTCCTATAGTTATACCTTTGCCTTCGCTTTCTATTTTGATCACCGTCTTCATCATCTTCTCCATCTCCAACTCGGTCGATGCCGGTGCAATACATGCACCAACACCTCATGAATGATATGATCCACTTCATATCATCATGTGGCTTTTGGTTCATTGATCCTCGACTTCACTTGCTCTTTACCCTTACTTCGGCCTCCGGCGCCAAGTCTTGCTTAAGTCTCCCGACACTCGGTACCAACGACTTCAAAGCCTCCAACTTGCCCTTTGCCCTCGCAACGAGTCCATCAAGCCAAGTCTCCGTCTTGATCTTCTCTACCTAGCCACAAGACTCTATGTCATGTCTCATGCGTTAAGCTCGTTCACCATCACATGTGTGAACTAAGCAACATCTCCAAGCCATTTTTACCTCCATGGCATATATGCTCACACACATGTACCTGTGGACTAATCACCTGTGTAAACAACACTTAAACACATATGAGTCCATCTAAATTGCCACTCAATTATCAAACAAAAAAGACCTTTCAGCGGGGCACCAGGGCAGCGTGCGTGTCCAAGCCGACTGGGCAGCCCGCCGCTAGCTGCACAGGCACAACCCCTGCTGGTAAGTTCTACCATTGCTTCAGTCCACGTCAATCAGGCATACAGCAGGCGGCCGCTTGACGTGAAAACTAAAATATGCATGAAGTGCAGACGGTGATAGCAAGAAAAATTTGTCCGTGTCTTTTTTTTACTGTATGTCTCATCTTCGATGCGGAGAACAAGACGAATCCAGTGATACTGTAAAGATTAAGTCTCCCATGGCGGCAAGGAAGGATCATCACGGAGGCCTCTGGCTAACAACGTCTTCACGGCCTTCTCTTCTTCACCCAGCGAGAGCATGCTAATAACGTGTTTAACGTAGAGAGGAAACTGTGCGAATGAACAGTGTAATGTCTCTGTGTGTTATTGATGAACAATGTATGTACAATATATATGGTACAATAAAGCATGTGCACTTTTCCAAAGGGCCTCTTGAAAGGGCCTGATGCCCCAAAGGGTCTAATCTAATTGATCACATGTCTAATTAATCCTAACAGTTGGGAGTTGTGTGATATTTTCCTTCGGAAAATTTTTAATATAGTTGAAGAAAAACGGATGGCTCACGAGCACCGATCCGACGGCTAGAAAGGGATAGTAACCAAGAGGTACTAATTTTAGAGTAACCAAGAGATACCTGATACCTTCTAAATGTTGAGATTGTAGGTACGTGGCACATATTGAAATTGATGGGACCAACACATAGAACAAGAGATTTGATAATACTATTTTTAAAATTTTATTATGTAATTAAGGGTAGAATAGTAAATTCATAATACAAAATAATGTTTTGATCACTGTACAGATGATTGCATTAGTATAGGATTATTCTCTCTGTTCTAGTTCGTCTCTTCGTTCACGAGGGGGGCGGCAGCGGCTGCGAGGGCGAGGACGAGGATGACGGCAGCCGGCAGGATGAGGCGGTCAAGGCAAGCGGATTGGAGGATCGAGTCATCACGATCCATTTTCGGCTGGTGTTGGAGGCGCCCGTGCTCAAGCTGTACCCGGCGCGCCTCTTCGTCACTACTAACCTGCTTCTTCGGCGTCCCCCAGACTCCAATTCCTCGGCATCGCCGCCGTCGTCAAGCGCGACGCGCCGCGTGGGCGCTCGACTCCGGCTCCGAGCTCCTCACTGTCCTCTACGCGGTGCTGGTGGTGTCGGATGTGGCGTTCGCGGTGGCTGGCGTCGGGGAGCCCTCGTAGGCCACATCGCCGGAGACGGCGACGGCGCGGTGGCTGGCGTCGGGGAGCCCGTCGTCGCCGTCCTGGCCACATCGCAGGAAGCTCAGACCAGGTTAAACAAATCTTTCACGATCGCGGATCATGTGAGTTCAGTCGACTCAGCGAGGAGCAGCGGGCGCACGTTTCCAGAATCCACTTGCCAAATCCAATCTTCAACGTTGCCAAATCCAATCTTCAACGTTGCCGCCTCGAACGAGCACCGCACAGCTAGTTAAAACTTTTACCTCTAGCTGCTTGTAGGATCACGGGGGCGGTGTTCATCATCGCTGGACTCTACCTGGTGCTATGGGGCAAGAGCGAGGAGAAGGCGCTCACCGCAAAACATGCCGCCGGTGAGGTCGCTGATGGGTGGTGTGCAGTCGTTGATGGGTGGGGTGAGGGACGTGGGCTAATTACCATAGTGTCCTTCGATGTATAAATTAAATTAGAGGTAATTTTTTGTTTAGGTGCCAAGAGTAACCAGGAGGTATCTCCAACCACCATAAAAGGTCTCTTTCCTTCGAGGGGGAACAAAATTTCGTACTTGGGGAATTGCGGCAATCTGTTAAAAATAGAAATAAAGTTTGTTTTGAGAAAAAGATAATCAAAAATCATATTGAAATTGTTTGTCATAGTAGTGCGTTAATGATATATTGGGCATGCAGGATTGTACCCTGAAATGGATAAAGACCAACTGGCCGTGGCCGGAGGGAGCAAACTTGATGCTTAAGTTGCAAGGAGATTCTCGCTAGCGAGACCACAAGACAGGTTAACAGGCTGCTCCTACAGGAAGAAGATGCTTCGGATCATGAAGAAGATGAGGCGCCTATGTGAGGAAGATCGTTGGGTTTGTTGGCTGGTTGACCCTTTTTTTTTTTTTTTTTTTTTTTTTTTTTTTTTTTTTTGCTCGAGTTGGAAGTGTGCCGTTCAGGGCTACTGTCTTTTCTGGAACAAGTCTCGGCTTGTAAACGCTGTTTCGCTCTCTGGGTTGGTAGCTTTGCTTTAGGCACGTCTCGCGGAGGAGTAGTAGCTCCTACCTGGGTGGTTTCGTAGTTTCATTTTACTTCGGCCTTCTTGGTTGGTTCTAGCGGGTTGCTACATTTCAGTGATTTGTGTCAAAACTTATCAGCTCTTAGTTTCTCCTTTTTCTGTCTGTAATCCCGAATGCTTGTATTTCTCTTCTTCTATAATGGAAATGAGCTTGCATTGGATTGTCACTGGAAATGGTAGCAGCTGGTTAAGCGTGCTTGACCTTGGAACTTTCGCTACGTTTTCGGTTGGTGAACTAATGAACAACAGTAGATACGAACTTACTCTCTCCGTCCCAAAATAGATATCAATATGGGATGCGCGTGCTAGTTAAACTTTCTTAATTTTAACTGGGTTTATAGAAAATACGTGCAATATTTATATCACTAAATAAATATATTATGAAAATATATTTAAAGATCTATCTAATAATGCTAATTATATATTTATAATATTTTTGTATATATATATTTGGTCAAAGATAAAAAAGTCTTTGACTTTTCGGAAAGTAAGAATATTTATTTTAGGGCGGAGGGAGTATACTTCAGTTGCATGTCGCTTTTGCTTAAGAAACCAGAAATTACCGTACCTAGAATGTTTTCCTGACTTTGTATTTTAGGCCCTGTTTAATTCACAAAAAGTTTGCAGATTCTTCGTCACATTGATTATCCTTTACACATGTATGGAGTATTAAATAAAGTAGCAGCTCTTACATGTTTGCACAGTTTTCCTGGTTTTCTTGAGGTGAATCTTTTGAGTCTACTTGGGCCATGATTGAATACTTATTGAAAAAAAATCCTCACATGCTACAGTATATTTTTCAGCCACTTTTCGGCGACTAAACCGACCTTAGTCATGCATGCGCGTTTGTAACACGAGGGGTGCATGCATGTTCAGGGCCTGACCCTGACCTCCTCTGCTGCAGCACCGCAAGGTCTTGTGCGTTGCTGTGTTTGAGTTTCCCCGCTTCATGTGTGAGTGTTTGCACGCGCGCGCAGTGAGCTCCTGCTGGTGACATGTTCATCCTCGTCCACTAGCCCACAAAAGCTTTTCCATATATGGGCATTTATTTGCCATTTTAAGAAGCGGACTTACCGTCCGTCTCTCCAGCGAGGTCTCTATAAATCATATATTTATTTATAGAGGGGTATGACCGATTCTGAAATCGAACATTCTAGAGGTGATGGTGGTGTTTATATTAGGTTTGGTATGACCTCTCCTGTTAAATGGGCCTCGAAGGTATTTGCACAGACGAACTGCATAAAGTGCCCTCTGAATTGACTTTCATAGGCTGATAGGCTGGCCTCATCCTGGGGTCACCTCTGTAAATTCAATGATTAAGATGCTCGATGCCCATTTCTAAAAATCAATTTCAAGTAACACTTGTATCTTTCGAAGGTCTAAAATCTCATGTCTCCTGAAATCATTTATAGAGGTGGTTCAGCAAAAGTGTTGCCTCTGAAATAAAAGCCCTTGTTCCCTAAAATTGTGTTTGTGGTAGTAGTCTCTCCGGGGAGCTATGTTATACAGGTGGTAAAGTTTTCTCTGTTAAAATTATCGAATACCATGAGTCCATGATGGAGCTCAAGAATTATACCATTCAACTTAATTAAGATGGCACAGTGAGACAACCAAAACATTATTTACAGTTTATACAATTGGGCCAGAAAAGTTATCCAAGAATGGGAAATTTGAAAGACATCCTCGTTTGCCTCCCATTTTTTGTCGAATTTCCTCGGTAATCTTGACAATGGCAAAGAATATCATCCTGTATATCACCATCATTCCACAAAGTATGGCAAGATTTACCCATTTCGAGTACCCCAATTCCACCTGCAATTTATCCTGAAGGACCTGAATGCCATTGATGGTGGCATTAGACTCAATCAGCTGATCACTGGGGAAAGACAGCCCCATGAACTCGTTCTTGTAGAGTCCTTGCACTGCATACTTGTGGAAGGACATGTAGTAGCAAGGGTACTTCCATATGGGTTTTGGGAGCTCATTAGGAAGGCGGAAGAAGCCGCCATTGAGCATCATCACCCCCTGCACTCCAGCTCCAATGATGATTCCCATAAGGAAGTCAGGAACAATAGCGGCAATGACCATCATCATGCTCTCAACTAGAAGGCAACATATGCAAACGACCATGACGAAATAGATAAAGTGATCCACGCCTTTTGTTAGTCCGGTGAGATAGTATAGCATTGCGCCAGGTAATATAGCAATAACGGACAGGTATGGAGTAGCTGAGATGGTGTTTGAGATCACAAATTCTGACACGCCGTAGTGGCCACTCAGCCTCTCCCTTCTGAAGACCTGCAACAAGCTTGAAATGGTAGTAGTTAAAAATATGCACAAAATTGAGGTCATAAAACCATCCGTGAGCAATAATGTGCTAAAACAAAATTGAACTTACTTTTCACTTGAACTAATTTGATCTAGAAATTAAATGGTATATATAGCATTTCATATTGGAAAATAAAACTCCAATAATTAATATATGGTTCCTCTTCCTCTACTTGCTAGAATACTTTTCTTCTAAATTGAGTGAAATTAATTACATCGTGGTAATATAACTTTGAATAAATTTGTCTTGAGCAAGAAAGCCACTTTTGGAAGGGTGAAAGCTAGAATCAACCTTTATATCTTCTACAAAAGACGGGAATCCTCCAATAGCCATGAAAGTTAAAAGCGCAACTGTATACATTATTATTTCACATCGACTCTGCAAATAAAATCCGAGAAATTGTCACTTTTACAGATCAAATAAAACGTACATAGCCCTACCTGATGAATGGCTGAATCATGTTAATCAGTTTATTAGTTACCTGGATAGAACTGTAGCTATAGCCAACTTGGTAGAAGAGAGTGCCTAGACATACGCCAATGCCCATATAGATGGCCAAACGCATCCAGTAGTATCCGATGTCCCTGTGCATGTTCAAGAATGATCTCCTTGTGAGCACGAGGAGCTTTGCGGCGAAGCTTGCTTGTTCTCTCCTCCTAAATGAGGCTCCATCCTGTAATATATATGTAGGAGTGTAGAACGCACATCTTAGTTAAGTAATTAGGGACTAAGGATTAGAAATAGATTTTTATGCAATCAAAATATCATTAGATTGGTCAACTATACATTTAACATTGCTCTTTGGAGTCAGTGTGGTATTTTTTACTGGATATATATCAGATATTATGTCACTGTCAAACCTATTACAATTATCCCGTCAGTTTATTGAACAACCATCAAAAAGACTCAGCATCGAGAGGGTATTCTCGTTTCCAGTAGAGTAGTCACGGGTGCTCGACTTACCATGTTTTTCATTGCAAAAATTTGTTCTGTCGTTTTCTCTAGATAACTGGAGGATCTGTATGCAGTCGCCAAAATGTCTATTGCTTCAGCTGCTGTTTTTCTTGTAGCTTTAGAGCTCTCTACGGTTTCCTATAGATTATATTATTATATCAGATAAATGAAAAGTGAAGTTGCACTGAATATATATGTGATGAAGTCATAGGAGTACAATCAAACTAATTAAACACTATATTATATTTATATATACCTCATCAAAGTCTTTGTTGATTGTTCTCAGGAAGTGATCTGACGGGCTTCTCAGGTGTGGACATGGAAAGCCGTTCAGCGTAAAGAACTGCACGCATGCAAGGAACGAGCTAGCACAAGTCAGCTAGCAGCTGACGATTCGCTATTCAGAGATCAGGGGGTCATCGATCGTCACCTCGTTGGCATCAGAGAGGGTCCCAAAGAAGACGGTCCTGCCGGCGGCGAGCAAGCAGAGGCCATGGAAGAGCTCGAAGACGTCGCCGCTGGGCTGGTGCACGGCGGCGACGACCGTCATGCCGTCGCGGGCGGCGACGCGCGCGATGTGGCTCATGACGTGGTAGGAGGCGGCGCTGTCGAGGCCGCTGGTGGGCTCGTCGAGGAAGAGCACGCGCGGCCGCGTGAGCATCTCGATGCAGATGCTGAGCCGCTTCCGCTGCCCGCCGCTGATGCCCTTGCTGATCCGCCCGCCGATGCGCGTGTCCATGGCGTCCGTCAGCCCCATCTCCCGGATCACCCGCTCCGCGTGTGCCCGCTTCTCCGCCGCCGTCGTCGTGTCCGGCAGCTGCAGCTGCGCCGAGTAGTACACGGCCTCCCGCACCGACAGCGTCGGCATCAGCACCGTGTCTTGCGTCACGTATGCCTTAATTGGTTGTACAAGTATTATTCATTCATTCATTTAAAAAGTTATTAGTAACTTGTCTATATATATGTACTGAATATATATATATATATATATATATATATATATATATATATGGTGTATTTTATATACTGATAAAAAAAAATTATAATCACATGTTACTCTAGATGATTTAGTATGATCATATACTTTGTCTGTATATATTTCTTCGGATCATAAACGATCTAAATCTATATATATATATATATATATATATATATAGGAGTAACTACTCCCTGTGAGTAGGAAATAATTTTTCTATATATATGTGAATTATGTGAATGCATGAAAATGCATGGCGTAAATAATCACATCAACAAGGCACCAGAAACCGTCAATGTTCCATGAAAAAAAAAAACATATGCAATGATCAGTGTATATTTTTTTAAAAAATATATTTCAGGTTCTACAAGAGTGTTTATACTATATTATAAGAAAGGGATGGTTTTTGTGTTACCGAGGTTCCATAGGCAAGCTTCTCCTGCCGGCCATTGATCAAAATCAGACCTGTTTTATTCATGCCTGGCTCTAACCTTCCTGTATGCAGTGAAATGGTAAGATGGCACGGAGTCCAAGATGACATTTTTAATGGAATAGAGAGACAATTGAGTTCTATTAGCTAAAAATAAATGTTGATTTTGACTGATGTAGATTTATTGTGAAAGAAAAAGATTGTTACATGACTTAAAAAAAGTACTGGTTTTTTACGCATAAGCTCAAGCGAACAGCAAACTACTACCGCTGGGATTTCTGAAATTTTGCGACCTGACTATGGGGGTGTTTAGTTGGTGAAAGGAGGTGAAAAGTGCACTGTAGCACTTTCGTTTGTATTTGACAACTTTTGTCCAATCATAATTCAATTAGACTTAAAAGATTCATATCGATTTAGCCGGACAAAAAGTACAAACATGCGACAACTACTACTTCATTTAGTGCTCTATACAGGTAAAAAGTACAATTCATGTGAGGAATAGTGCTAAATTTTAGCAACTAAACAGGGTCTACATAGAAAACATATATTATCATAGCTTAATTATTGGTATGACCTGTTTGGATCCAAGCATTATAGTACTTCCAATATTAAAAACTACGTGTAGAGTACAATTTATAAGGAAACTTCACATAGAAATTAAGTTTCTAGTTTTTATCAATCACATGTCTCTTCTTTTATCATCAACGAGTCACTCTATCTACTATACCTAAATAGAAGGAACCCATTAGCATATTTCTTTGCGATTTCATGAAGTCACGTCATCAGAAGACCCCACAACCAATCATTGCCTTCAAGAAATCAAAAGGCAACCGGAGACAGTGGGCTCTCATCTGAAACTGAAATTGATCTCCACTAAACTGACTCCTAGCTTTCCATATGGACACACCATCGGGCATCGGCACTGGAGCTAGCTGCACCTATAAAATAGACCACGTCTATCTCTCTCTCCCCTGTCTCATCCCAGGAGCACAAACGACATCACCCCTGGCCCTGGGTGCATGGTGCCGGGAAGGTTGCCCTGGAGATCTGCAGCCAGAGTGTGCGAAGGGGATGGACGGGGCCGTGGGGGTGGCGCTGGCGCCGGGCGTGGTGCTGAGGTGTGCCGGGGGTGGCGACGGCGCCGGTCGCCGAAGAAGCCTGCGCCGAGGATCTGTAGTGAGAGCACCTGACAGGATGTAAGCTGCTTCCGCTGAGGTGCCAAGCCGCCGACGAGTCATGACTCACGATGCATAGATAGAGAAAAAAAGGAAGACTAGCTGCTCGGACGTTTATGGTGCTGATGAAGGGCAGGAAATTGCTAGGCCTGGGAACCTTGCAAGCCCCAGCCCAGGCGTAGGTGCTCTGTGTCTGTGCTCGATGCTAATTATCTCTATAGTAATACTTTCTCTCTCTATATATATATAGTTATTTCTATAGTTAATTAGCATAAATAATGCTTATGTTTTATATGCAATTTTAATTGTCAATTTATGAGCAGCCACCGGTTGTTACGTTCCTCAGATGAACTGTGTGTATTTTTCAAATGATCAATATTTTCTTTAAGATTTCAGTATCTCTCGCTCCATGTCATCCTTTATCCATGTGCAGTTGAATGCTACTATGAAGTTTCTGTAGCAACGTGCGGGGTATTATTTAGTTATATTAGTGCCAGAGTAGCAGGTTACTATTACTAGCTCTGTGACCTAAATAGTACCCTACTACTAATAATATTTCGATGAGTCCCGTCAATGGGCATGCAGGAGTGCCAGTCCTCCCTCCCTCGAGGAGAACATGTAATTCTCGTAATTGTTTTGAACCTAGACTAAATTTATATAAATAATTACTAACATTAATATACAAAATAAGTTTCACTAAATTAGTTATGAAATATATTTTTATAAAAAAATTATTTAAAAATATAAATATTAATATTATTTACTTGTAAACTTAGTCAAACATGAGTTACTTTAACTGACATGTTTTTTATAGTTGTATTATCTGTTTCACACTTAGTCCCTAAAAAGAGTCGTTTTCGTTTCTCAAGAAATAATTTCGAACAAATACATATTAAAAACTATTAATATTTATAGTACATAATTAGTATTACTAGAAAGATTTTAGATCTAATTTTTTAATAAATATATTTAGAGATATAAATATTATATGTACTTTCTATAAATCGAGTCAAACTTATAATTATCACACTTGCAGCAATAGCGACACTTTTAAAAGCATAAAGGGAGTACTATTTTAGCAAATCAAGCTGGGTAGTTGCACGTCCCATCATGGGAGACCATTTCTGAACGAAACATGCATGTCACCTCATATATCATCTTGCATGTATTTTTCACGCTCCATTTGTAGAGAAGTGAGGCAAAAAAAAAAGTCATTAGGCTAGGAGAATCTTCTTCAATAAGTGTTTAATTATGACCTAATTAGACTTAAAAGATTCGTCTCGAGAAAGATAGATAAAAAATACAAATATGAAACAACTCCTACTTTATTTAATGCTCAATACATGCGTAAAGAACAATTGATGTGACGGAGAATCTTGTCTTTTTTTGCAACTAAACAGGGGCCTCAGTTGTAATGTAGAAACACTATAGCAGAGTTTTATTTTTTATAATAACTGTCCAATCATGTCTATGTAGACTCAAAAAATTCATGAGATAACATTTTGCTAAGCCGTTAAATTAGTTTTAGTTTTCATCTTTATTTAATATTCTATAGATGTGTCTAAAAATTGATGTGACTAGTTTAATTGGAAGTTTAAAGGGGTCTAAACGGATAGCTCACTTGGTACATGCACCGTACTGCATGCTACTGTATATAGTTCTAGTGAAACTTTCAAAATTTATATAAAAGATACTCCCTCTATCCATTTAAACATATAATTCTGGCTCTTCCAGAAATCCAATCCTTTAAACATTTACTAAATTCATATAAATAAATATTAGCCTTCAATATAGAAAATAAGTATCATTAGATTAGTTATATGTGAAATATATTTTTATAATAAATTTATTTAAAAATATAAACAGTAATATTATTTACTTTAAATTTGATTAAACTTAAGTTAATTTAACTGGCACGATTCTCATAGTTGCATGATCATATGGACAGAGGGAGTAATATAGCTTTCATAACTTCAAATAGACATATTATAAAAATACAACACGCCACAAATCTAACGATAATTATTTGGTACGTTAAATATTGATATATCATTATACAAATTTAGTCAAATTTAATTGCAATAGGTAACCTGTGATTCTATATTGTTCTATCTATACCTATTAATAAAGAGGTAAAATTTCTGATATTTTTTTCGTCCAACCTTCCTAACTATCCCTATACCAGCCTTTCTAAATACCGTGCACTATTATTAGGCCGTTTTTATTTCCTATTTCTTTTCATGTATGCACGGACGGAGCTTAACGGAGATGAAACTACGTCCTAGCGAGCTCCCGTAAATAAAAAAGGAAAAAGGACTCTACGAGCTCCCGCAAATAAAAAAAAAGAAGGAAAAGGCTGCCAAATACATGGTCTACAATAAACGGACAAGCTAAATACATGGCAAACACAATAACTTACACAGTTATACACCGTATAAACCTGGTCTATATATTTTTAATGGACCATGTTTAAATCTTAATAAGATGTGTGCTTAGTCCGGTTTAGTTTTGTCTGCCTGGTTTACATTAGTACCATATAGTAAAGTGAGGGAGGACAATCAGATGAGATACAAATAAAACAAGAGACATTCTACTACGGAAACTCGTATCTTTCTTGGCTTTTTTTTTTGACAAAGAGATAATAGATATTGATACGCAAGTAAAACACGTATAATAATTACTTTTTACGAAACCAATTGAGTTAACGAAAAATTTATTTTGACACTCCAGCTGCAACTCACAGTTACTAACTGTTAAGTTGACAAAAATTTAAATTTTATGTTAATAGTCTTCTATTGCAACGCACGGCTACTTTTGCTAGTATATTAATAATTAAAAAAGGACTCCAACCCAAAATGGTCCAAACGCATGCATGTATGTGATCGATAAGGTAGACACGAGCAAGAGGAAAAAAAAAAAAATAGTGACATGAGACAGATCATCAGGCGAGGCGACGCAACGCACCTGCGAGGGTGTCGAGCAGCGTGGTCTTGCCGCCGCCGGAGGGGCCCATGATGGCCACCACCTCGCCGGGGCGCGCGTGCCCGCTGATCCCGTCCAGGATCTTCACGTCCGGCGACCCACGAGGGCCGCCGGCCACCACCGTCACGCGCACGTCCTCCCACGTCAGGAACGCCCGGGGGTTACCGGCGCCCGCGTCCGCGTCCGCAGCAACCACGGCCGCCGCCGATGATGGCGGCACCACCACCTGCAGCTCGCACCCCGACCGTCGTCCGGGGTTGACAACGCCACCGCCGCCGTAGGCGCCTCTGTCGCCACCGGCCAACGCCGTGGGTCGGTCACGGTCACGCCCGCGGCCGCCCCACGCGAAGACGCCGCTCGCGAGCAACCACCACCAGCCGGTGCCTCGGCCGCCGCTACGCTGACGATGGTTAGCGTCGGGCGTGCCGCCGCCCCAGCGCCAGAGCGGCCGCGACGGGCTCGGCGTCGGCGCCCACCGCGGCAACGGCGACGGCGTGCCCGCCATGGCTAGCTACCGTACCGACAGCTAACTGCTGCAGGTTGCGTCCGTACGTGCCACGCAACGCGCGCAATCCTCGCCGTTGCCGGCCGGCTCACCGCCCACTCCACACTCTCCACTCCACTCTACTCCACTCTAGGCCTAGTTTTCTTTCGCCTTTGCATTGGCTTTGGCCTGGCGCGCTCTAATTAATAGGCCGGATCGATCGTACTACTGGAGAGGTGGACGAGAAGACGAAGAGGCGACAAGTTGATGTCCCGTGGCCTTGTATTTGTATGGGAATGAAATGGAAAACGAGCAAGAGTGAATGAAAAATGAAACAACAACGACTGACGACGATCGATGGACAGAGGGTAATGGGAGTCAAGGGAGGTTGTTGTTAGATATGGTCAGAGAACCGTGCATTAAATAAACGGGTCAGAGTTAATCTCATGATGATGATGATGATAAAGTATGTATGAATCTCGACTATGCTAAGCTTGCATTGCATCGATCGAGGGGGTGTTTAGATACACTCAGTTGGAAGTTAGAAATATTATAGTAGCGTTTTATTTTTTTTTTGCGATAAGTGTCTAACTATAACCTAAATAGGCTCAAAAGTTTCGTGAGACAATATTTTACCAAGCTGTAAAATTTGTTTCAGTTTTTATCTATATTTAATACTCTATAAATGTGTCCAAAAATTGATGTTACTAGTTTGATTGGAAGTTGGAAGGGAAACACCCCTGACTTGCAATGATGCATGTTGGGGGAAGCCCATATGGTATATGGCCTATCTCCCCTAGAAGAGGCCCAATATGAGATGTAACTTAACATTGTTATATATATTGCTAAACAAAAGAGGGAAAATAATCCCACTCTTCTCCCCAATCACTCAAACCCTAGCCACTCTCTACTGTTGGGAGAATCTTCTTCTCCAACATTGGCGCCCTGCTTGAGAAAAAAAATCCACTTCGCTCGCCATCCTCCTCCTCGACGTCCTCGCCACCACCACTCCCCGCCGCCGCAGCAGCCGGTGCGGAGACGGTCGCGGCCGAGCAACGGAGCGAAGTGGCGCAAAGGAGCAGCCGCCGCTCTAGCCACGAGCCATTGCCGCAGTCGCCGTCTCCCACACGTGCGCCGCAGTAGATGCTCTGCTCACGCGCCGGCGCGACCCGCCGAAGCGCTGGCGCGTGCGCCCGCCCAAGGCGCGAGACCCGAACGCGCCGCCCCGGTGCGACCCTGACCCCCGCCAACAGCGCCGCTCTCATCTCCACCAACAGCCACGCCCGCCTCCGCGGCGCAGACCTCGAGCTTGCTGGGAACCCCCTTCTACAACGCGACCCCGACCCCCGCCGACGCGTCGGGCGCCGCGCTCGCCCGGACGTCGGCATCACCAACCCGTCAAGTGGCGCTGCAGGGAAGCACATGACCCCAGCGTGCTTCCTGTTGGAAATAATAGCAATTTAGCGATGCACAAATTAATTCCGACAATAAGAAAAAGACCAACAGCATGTAAATCATATTTGAAATCTAACACTAGCACTACGATCTGAGACAAATTCATGACATCTAGTGCTAGCAACAGAAAGAATGCGAGAATGAACAACAGAGAGAGAGTGGACATCCTTACAGTGGGGTTGTCGACGCTAACAGCGCAAAAGAAGACGAAGCAGACCGTCGATGGAGATCAGCGAACACCGGGCGTAGAGAGAAGAAGACGTCCAGCGAGCAGTCGCGACGGCGCTTCCCAAAAACCTGATGCGCCCCCTACTCCGTGCAGGGACACGAGAGGACGTCGGCTTCGGAGCCTGCTCTCCCGGCGTCGATGGCACGTCGACGGCGGGATGGGGAAGACGGCGGCAGCGTAGCAAAGTGGAACGGGGAGAGAAGAATTCTTGGTATTTTGAAGACGACGTCTCGTCCTTTATTTATACACGCCCACGCGTCGCAGCAAATAGGAAACCAATTAGCCGCTCAATCACAGTCATTATGATAATTAACCTGCTGTTTGTGTAATTATCATAATACGAGAATAATTGCTTACCAAATAGGCCAGCGCTATTTTCTCCATGCATGCAAAAATTTCGAGCGGCAAAAGGAAACCGCGCACCCGCAAGGGTTGGAGCGGGAAATCGCCGGACCATTCACGCGCATGTCGTGCGCGCGCCCCGCCCGGCGAGGCGAGGCGAGCGAGCGCGCGCGTGTGTTTCTTCCTTTTTTCTCTCTCACATAGTTTTAACTAGATGGGAATAGCCCACACTTTTAAGTTGGCCTCACTCCATTTAGACTAGCATGGTGGGACTAAAGTCCCCCACCATGTCACATATGCATGCATGTGTGAGTGGGCCTTTAGGATTTCTATGGAGATATTTGGGCCATAGCCCAAATCTTCTAACACTCCCCCACCATATCCCAAGGGCACGAGAGTCATACTCCCTGTACCACAGTACTGTTAATATACCAGCTATTCAGTGGAGACCGGTTAAGGTTGAACATCCACCTATAACAACAAGATAGACCCACCCACAACTACACAATGGACTAGGCCTTGAATTGGCAGTTTGGTGTGAATAGGCTTCTCTTGAAGTCTTAACTGATACTAGGCTGCCATAGCCAACCCCGCGAGTGGAGCGTATAAGTCATACTCCTATATCACTTCGTGAGCTTCTTAAAGAATTCGTAATTCTTATAAACTGCGACTAACAGTTGGGCTTACATATGTGTGTTCTTACAGGGATACTCTGTAGGACAGTATCTCGCTATAAAGCCTCAGGAACACATTAAGATAAAGTCAACCTACCTTACAGAAATGAGAGTACTGCATCTCCAGCGGAGTGGGTTAAAATAGAATTGTACTCTCCCGTCAACCAACAGCTTGTTCTTCCCATATCCTAATTCAAGGGATCTCTGATCACATAGGCTGGGTTACTACTGAGGTTAACTCACTTGGGGTCTCAATCCAATCTCCTTCGATGCATTGCCAATCACGGTACGTGATAGTCCCTTCGTAAAGGGATCTGCCAGGTTCTTAGCTGTCTAGATATAATCCACAGCTATTACTCCGGAGCTCCTCAATTTTCTGACAGACTTCAGTCTACGCTTTACATGTTTGCTGGACTTTGCATTATTCTGACTACTCTTGACTTTTGTGATCACTGTTTGATTATCACAATTAATAAGAATAGCAGGAATTGGTTTCTCAACCACTGGTAAGTCCATCAACAGTTCTCGTAACCATTCAGCTTCAGTAGAAGCTGTATCTAGAGCTGTGAGCTCTGCCTCCATTGTAGACTTTGTAAGTATTGTCTGCTTACAAGACCTCCAAGAGACAGCGCCACCACCCAAAGTGAATATGTATCCACTAGTGGCCTTAAGCTCATCAGCTTCTGTAATCCAATTTGAATCACTATATCCTTCGAGTACCCCCGGGTACCCAGAATAGTGAATTGCATAACTCATAGTACCCTTTAGATAGCGCATTACTCGATCAATACCACGCCAATGATCAGTTCCTGGATTAGAGGAAAATCTACTCAACTTGCTTACAGCAAATGAGATATCAGGGCGGGTCGCGCTAGCTAGGTACATCAGAGAACCAATTATTTGGGAGTATCTCAAATGATCTTTACCTAGCCTCTTATTCTTTCGAAGTATTAGGCTAGGATCATAAGGTGTTGGGCAAGGTTTGCTATCCATATAGCCAAAACGGCTCAAAACCTTTTCCACATAATGAGACTGTAAAAGAGTAATCCCATTCTCATCCTTACTAAGTTTAATGTTGAGAATCACATCTGCTTCCCCCAAATCTTTCATGTCAAAGTTTTGGGATAAGAATGACTTTACATCATTAATCTCGTCGATACTTGTCCCAAAGATTAGTATGTCATCAACATACAAGCACAGGATTACTCCTTTGGCCCCACCATAGCGGTAGTACACACAAGTGTCGGCTTCATTTACTGCAAATCCAGCAGAGGTCAGAGTCTTATCGAACTTCTCATGCCACTGCTTGGGTGCCTGCTTTAAGCCGTACAAGGATTTGAGTAACCTGCACACCTTGCCCTCTTGTCCTTGTGCTATAAATCCATCGGGCTGATCCATATAAATTTCTTCCTCTAGCTCTCCATTAAGGAAAGCCGTCTTCACGTCCATCTGATGAACGAGAAGACCATGGGTAGCAGCCAAGGATAATAGCACTCGGATTATAGTTAATCTGGCAACCGATGAGTATGTATCAAAATAATCATCGCCTTTCTTTTGTGGATAACCTTTAGCAACAAGCCTGGCCTTATAATTTTCAATAGTACCATCAGGCCTAAGTTTCTTCTTAAATGCCCATTTACAGCCAATCGATTTGCAGCCCACAAGTCTATCTATTACTTCCCATGTACCATTTGCAGTAATTGAGTCCATTTCACTTCGGACGGCATCTTTCCAATATTCTGTATCTGGTGATGCATATGCCTCTGCAATGGTAGTGGGTGTATCATCCACGAGATACACAGTGAAGTCTTCACCAAAGGATTTTGCAACCCTTTGTCTCTTACTCCGTCTAGGAGCTACAACACAGTCATCCTCTTCGTTACCATGTGGAGTTATAATTGGTTCAACTATGGGCATTGGTTCAGGAATAAATTCATTTGATGAACTGGGCAAAGAGTAAACATCTTTCATCGGGAATATATTTTCAATGTAACATCCCGTGACTCCAAAAGTTAATCAACTAAAATATCAGGCGTTTCTGATTTTATCACTAAGAACTTATACGCTGTGCTGTGGTGTGCGTATCCCAAAAGGATACAATCAACTGTCTTTGGTCCGAGTTTGCACTTCTTATTAGTTGGTATACTAACCATGGCCAAACAGCCCCAAGTGCGCAAGTAGTGGAGAGATGGTTTCCTCCCTTTCCATCCTTCGTATGGAGTCACATCACTATTTTTAGTGGGAACTCTATTTAGAACGTGACATGCTGTCAAAACAGCTTCCCCCCCACCATGCCTTAACCATACTGGATGTTCCTAACATGGCGTTCACCAAGTCCATTAGCGTCCGGTTTTTTCTTTCGGCAACCCTATTAGATTGAGGGGAATATGGAGGTGTCCGTTCATGAATTATTCCATTCTCCGCACAGAAACGATCAAATTCATTGGAGAAATACTCCCCGCCGCGATCAGACCTAACACGTTTGATTTTCTTTTCCAATTGATTCTCTACCTCAGCTTTATAAGTCTTAAAATATTCTAGCGCCTCATCTTTAGTTTTTAGAAGAAATACATAACAATACTTAGTAGCATCTTCAATTAAAGTCATGAAATATCTTTTTCCTCCTTTTGTCAACACACCATTCATTTCACAAATATCAGAATGTATGAGATCTAATAATGTTGTGCATCTCTCGTCTACAGTCTTATGTGGCTTACGAGGTTGCTTCACTTGCACACACACTTGACACTTAGAGCCTTTGACAGTAGAAAAATTCAGAATTAAACTCATACTGGATAGACGCGACATACAACCAAAATTAATGTGACACAAACGTGAATGCCATATATCATCCACCGAATTGTTTGAATCACACACATGGTTCACAACTTTATTACAGAAATCAAAGAGTGAAAAGCGGAACAAGCCTCCGCTATCATAGCCTTTGCCAATGAACTGGCCATATCTCGAAATGACTACTTTATTAGACTCGAACACCAGGTTAAACCCATCTCGACATAGGAGGGATCCGTTAACGAGATTCTTCTTTATTGAAGGGGCATGCTGCACGTTCTTCAGCCGCACGATCTTTTCCGAAGTAAACTTCAGATCGACCGAACCAACACCAAGGACAGTGGCATGCGACCCGTTCCCCATCATGACGGTTGAACCTCGGATGTCCTGATAAGATGAAAACATAGAGATATCAGTACAAACATGAATATTGGCTCCTATATCTATCCATCAACCATTAGATTAACATACAGAAAATACGCTAGGTAAAGAATTGCCGTACCCAGATCCGTTAGGATCGCCAATAGTCACGTTGGCAGATTTCTGCCCTTGCTGATTCTTTTTGCCTTTGCGGTTCTTGCACTTCTTGGTGAAGTGTCCAGTCTCACCGCAAACGAAGCACACAACTTCATCCATGTTCATCTTCTTCTTCTTGAATTGAGTAGTCTGAACAACCTTTTACTCGTTCTTGCCAGCGTGCTGCATCACATTAGCGCTGGACTGCCCTTCAGGTGCTTTTGGTGGAGCATCCTCTGCCCGAGCCTTCTCTTCAACATCAAGACCAACCAACAAATCCTCAACGGAGATTTTCTGTCTTTTATGTTTTAGAGCCGTGGCAAATTTCCTTCATGACGGAGGTAATTTGAAAATAATTCCACCAGCCACAAACTTATCAGGCAAAGCATGACCGAACTATTCAAGTTCCCTCACAATAAATTGGAACTCATGAGCCTGTTCCATGACCGAACGGTTTTCAACTATTTTGTAGTCGTGATACTTCTCCATCACGTACAGCTCGTGCCCAGTATCTGCAGCACCGAACTTGTGTTCGAGTGCCTCCCACAGTTCAGCAACACTCTTGATGTTCATGTAAACATCACATAACTGGTCAAAGAGAACGCTAAGAACGCATCCGACGAAAATCGTCTTAGCCGCAGTAAACTCCTGCTCCTCTTTCTCAGATCCGAGAGGTAGTACGGCAGGATTACTCACGACCCAAAACACGCCGATAGCCGTCAGCCACAACTAAGCTCTCGTCTGTCATCCTCTTGAAATTCACACCAGTAAACTTCTCCAGTTTCATCGCATCAGAGTATCCCTTAGTCATCGCTAAATGCCCATCAGGTTTTTGGATAGTTGGAAATAATAGCAATTTAGCGATGCACAAATTAATTCTGACAATGAGAAAAAGACCAACAGCATGTAAATCATATTTGAGATCTAACACTAGCACTACGATCTGAGACAAATTCACGATATCTAGTGCTAGCAACAGAAAGGATGCGAGAATGAACAAGAGAGAGAGCGGATATCCTTACAGTGGGGTTGTCGGCGCTAACAGCGCAAAAGAAGACGAAGCAGACCATCGATGGAGATCAGCGAACACCGGGCGTAGAGGGAAAAAGACGTCCAGCGATCAGTCGCGACGGCGCTTCCCAAAAACCTGATGCGCCCCCTACCCCGTGCAGGGACACGAGAGGACGTCGGCTTCGGAGCCTGCTCTCCCAGCGTCGATGGCACGTCGACGGCGGGATGGGGAAGACGGCGGCAGCGCAGCAAAGTGGAACGGGGAGAGAAGAATTCTCGATATTTTGAGGACGACGTCTCGCCCTTTATTTATACACGCGCACGCGTCGCAGCAAATAGAAAACCAATTAGCCGCTCAATCACAGTCATTATGATAATTAACCTGCTGTTTGTGTAATTACCATAATACGAGAATAATTGCTTACCAAATAGGCCAGCGTAATTTTTTCCATGCATGCAAAAATTTCGAGTGGCAAAAGGAAGCCGCGCACCCGCAAGGATTGGAGCGGGAAATCGCCGGAGAATTCACGCGCATGTCATGCGCGCGCCCCGTCCGGCGAGGCGAGCGAGAGCGTGCGTGTGTTTCTTCCTTTTTTCTGTCTCACATAGCTTCAACTAGATAGGGATATCCCACACTTTTAAGTTGGCTTCACTCCATTTAGATAGTAAGGTGAGACTAAAGTCCCCCCACCATGTCACATATACATGCATGTGTGAGTGGGACCTTTGAGATTTGTATGGAGATATTTAGACCATAGCTCAAATCTTGTAACACTTCTGCGTGCTCGGATTCCCTCTTCTCCGTTGGCTCGTCGATACGGTCGATGGGTAAGTGGGTAGGTAAGGCGCACCAGTTGTTGGTTTCGTTCTGACGCGTCTCTCTGTTTCTCGATTGGTTATTCATTCATTGATAAGGTGCGACGACGGACTGGACTACCAGATGGATTTGGATGCAGTTCGTTTTAGGATTATTTTTATTATGCTCTCGTTGCGATTTGTGATCTGTTAATGTCTAGGGGCTATGCAGTGGTCTTTGATTCAATTGCGGTGATTTATCATTCGATTACTCTGCATTTTGTTTTGGTGGAGGATAAGACAGCTCAGTCAGTTGTGATCTATGTTGGTAGCATGCTGTCTTGGGTCAGATCTATTTTGGTTGTAGCCTGGATACTTTTGACATGATCGGTACAAAGTGAATTGAAGGGGGATGAGGGTCTGAGTCATCCATTCTGTTTGATCTATTCAGTTGAAGGCTATTGATTGGATGCTTTTATCTTATCTCCTTTATTAGGATGCTTGTTTGGTGGCAAAAACCAGTGCCTGTTCTTTTGATTATTATAGGAAACTAATGGGACTGCTCAGAACTTTGCTCAGTTTGTTGCTGATCACCATATTATATTTTGGGCCATGTTATATTAATCAGATGAGCTCAATCAGATTATCTGAAAGCCTTGCAGCTAAAGCCAGTAGTTCTTTTGTGCTGCAACAATCTAAATTACAAGGAGGCCAAAAATGCTTTATTGCTATCAACACTTGTAGCCAGTTAAATTTTTCAACAGGTAACTCTTTGAAGTTCGTGCAGATGTGGCACACAGAAGCTGAGATAGAATTACCAGCCATTGGTGCTGTTTCCAAAGCCCATCCCTCTTCTACTCCTGAACCAAAATAGATGGAAATCACAGATGAGCTCTTTGGGAACTTCCAGATAGCGTGCATCAATGTAAAGCTTGATTACTTGGATTGACCTGCTGTTCTGATGCTTTGCGCTACTGATCACAGCCAAGATGATACCCTGCCCAGAGTTTGCACTAACTACTATTCTAACTATTGATTGCACATCACTTTCCAGTTCACTTGTTTAATTTGGATTGGTAATGATTTGCTTGGTTTGCAGTTATTTGAGATCATAATGCCTGGATGTTAGGAGCGTTGATATTTTACCTTCAGGACTTAATCATTTTCATATAACACAAACAATTTTGACTGCTACTTAGCTGATGAGTTAGGTGCACTCTGGCATTATTGAATTATTGTTTCTGCTTTCACATGATGTGCATTCCTTATAATATGTGATATTTATGTAATGTATAGTGGCCTTGATTGTTTATCATGTACAGTTACTCACTTTTTATTTGTGAACATGGAGTAAATAGTTGCCACATTATTCAGATTCTTTTGGCAAAGAACTCTTCATTTTGAGTTCCAATACTGCAAATAATATCATTCAGTTGTGTTAGATACTAATTAGAAACTGCCAGATTTATGGCTTTATTAGATAATTGTCTTTTGTCTTAATGTATTTAACATTAGACCATGCATTTTTTGTTTTTGTTTAACTATAATGGTATTGATTTCAACAACTTTGTTCCTCATCACTCTGAACTTTATCCAGTGCTGGTGGTGGAATTGGAAAAGGTGGAAAGAAGTTCTGTAACTTTTATTGGTAGTAGTATAGCTACAATCCAGAAGAGCACTGCTCCTGAGATGCTTCTTGCACTGATGGACGAGGCACATACTGGTTCTTCAATAGAAGAACCTAGTGTGGTTATGTCAAGATATGCTGCAATGTTCCCGGACAAGGTTTTCTCTTTCAAGGTACGCAAACTTAATTTATTCTAAAATTCCTTGTCTACTACTGATCCTTTTAAGGGTTTTTGAACCAAGAATATACTACCTTCCCATATCTTTATTTGCTTAGTCTAACGTAACTGATTAATTGTATAGTACAACAACTTATAAGCTGTTGATAAACAACTTCTCAAGCTGAATTGAAGCATTCAATCATATTTGTTGAATTATTGGAGCTACAGTTTTTACTAAGCTAATAATCCTGATAAACGAGCTTTGTATATCAAACTGATGGACCAGCAATACTACTTTATGTCAGAATACATTAAATGGCAAAAAATGAAATAAGTACAACTTAAATGTTTACCATAGTACCTTTACCTCAAATGACGGTCTGCCATATGGCTTGTCCAGCTATTTGTGTTGATTTCCAGTAAGAACTCTTGCCTCATATACATACCCTGATTGAGCAAAATTATTCAGATTCTGAAACAATTGGTTCCTAGTAGGATATTTTACTAGGTCATATGTGGTTATCGTATTCTTTATGGTCCAAAAACCTCCAATTCTCTGTTAAGACCCCTGCTAATGTTTAATCTAGCTCATGCTTTTCTTTTGATTTTACTTCCTTTGATGACCCTACTGCTCAGTATGTTCATTCATTCCTAAAGTTATCATATTGCATATTTCCTTTTATTAGTAAATTATTACATATATTAATCATTATGTCACTATGATCTTCTGTGAACTGTAATATCTAAATCAAAGAAACTTTATTTAGTTTTGGTGGTTATCATGAGATTGATTGTCTGGAACAAAAATAACACTTCATTTACTACATCATGTATGCTTTCCATCTCTATATTACTTATATACATATCATTCACTAACTCTTTTTATGTGTGTTAAAAATATCCTCCTGCAGAAACCAAACAAGAACAAGTGAGTATTTCTCTCCAGCTTATAAATTCTCACTAGCTAATATATAATGGCTAATATTTTCTCTCTTATGATTCATTTTATCATAGTTTTCATATGACCTTCGCCTCTTAAGGCAAATTTAAAAAATAAACCTTCATGTGCAACTTGTCACCAATGTGACTAAGGAAAGTTGCTGCGGTCTTGACCACATTAAAAGCATGGCCTCGGTGGCTGGACATGCTTGGTCCTAATCGACTAACTTAAAAACCCTTTTCATTAATTATTTATGTTTTTGTTGAATCTCTTTTTGTTATGCAGGTCACCACCACTGTAAGTATCCCTTATCCCTCTAAAGCTAACCCTCCCATGAAAGATACTTATCTTGTATGCAGGTTGCTGCCTTCTCATTAGCCATTTAGTGGTGCTTCATTAGTCATTAGTTCTCTTCTATCAACAGTCAGCAGCTTTTGTCAGTCAATCGTCTTCAGCAGTCAGCAGCCTTTATTACTCAGTGGCCTTGTTAATCAGCGGTCTTTGCCAGTCAGTGGACTTTGTCACTCAGTCTTCATCAACCATTGGTTTTTATTAGTCAGCGGCCTTCATTAGTCAGTGACTCTACTTAGTGAATCTTATGAGGCAGTGGTCTTCACCTCTCAGTGGTTTTCATTAGTCAATGGCTTTCATCAGCTAGTGAACTCTGTTGGTCAGCGAATCTTATGATGCAGTGGTCTTCACCTCTCAGTCATTCTCATCAGTTGGTGGTCTTCATTTGACATTTGGTTTTCTCAGCTATTGTAGTCACATCTGGATGTCATCTGTAATAGAACCGCCTAAATCATATAGCCCACAGGCATCTGTCATTGTCATTAATGACCTCTGACAGCCGGGCCCGTGTTCCAGATAATGTAGAAGGTCCTGCCGGGCTACATCAGTACCCGTTTCTTCGACAGGATCCCATTGCGAAGGCATTACAGAATTACAACATTTCATAATAAAATATATCAGAGTAAAAGCGTGAAAATGTTACATAGTACTTAGATTATAAACCAGGTGTTCAAATAGAATTTAAGGACAGTTATTATAAACCATAATTAAAAGAAAGTAGAAGTGGAACAACGATACAACATACTTAGATAGATGATAACAGGAACCCTGCCCACGGGCCTAACTTTACTCTTCCTCACTTCCTTCCTGAACAATGGTCACGCAGTAGGGAGCAAGGCAAATCTGCTGCTGAGGTTTCCCTGCAATAAGAGTTAACAAACCCTGAGTACTAGGGTACTCCGCAAGACTTAGCCAACTAAAAAAAGATGAGACATAGGAATGCAGGCTGATGGGAGTCAAGGTAAGGCTTTAGCAAGAGTCAAAACATTTTGCAGAAAAAGGAATACTAATCCTACTTTCAATATTTTACTCAATATTAATTTAATCAATGACAATAGTTCTCAATTCTTTCACATGGGTTCCTTAATTCCAATTACTTAATTATTCTAAAAAATATCCTAGTTCCGAACCACTCTTCGCTGAATGGTCGAAGGATTGAGTCTCCTTAACTGAGGAGCAACGACGATTCGAATCGATTAGTACCCAGCTTGGGATCCCTATCCACACTACATATGTAGCACCTAAGCTTGTATATGCCAATCCTATCTACCACGGCTTTTCCAAAACCTGAACCGGTCCTATGTCATCCGAGAGCACAGTACTCCTCTCCTATCCAGGCACGCCGGCCACGAGGGTACACGCTACTCTCGCCATCTCTCTACTCCACGCACTACTCCCAGTGCGTGGTTGTCGGTTCAACTATTAGAGCCACCGGAGACAAGGCTTCCCGGAGTATGTGGCTAGTTGCAAAGTCTCGATCACAGCAGGCCGACAACGAATGGTCCCTATTTCCTTTTTCCACTTGCGACAATGCATTGGGACTCTAACCCAAGTATAAGTGTCCCATCGGTTTTCAAATCCCTTTTCCGTCGGTGACAATGTGTTGGGACTCTAACCCAAGCTACGATCACCAAGCAGGAAACCCCTTCCCGTCGGTGACAATGTACTGGCCAAGTGCATAGCCACCGAACGAGAACATTACCAATTCCTTTTTTCATGAATTAGTCAATAATTTATCACAATAGCTCAAAATAGCATTTTGCGAAAAATCTAAATTATTCAAGCAGGGCTAAACATTTTCAAACATTTTAATTTAAAATGGTTTCGAGGTATTTCAGTGATCAAGGATGGTAATGCATCAATTGGGTTATCAATCAACTCCTATCAACCTAATGCAATAATTTAACTCAAAGTGATAAATTTTATAAATCACAAGAAAAGGGGTGAATGCACCGGGGATTGCCTTGCAGTGCGAAGAGAGTAGGGTCAGGATCTATGCCACAGATATCAAATCCCTGCACACACTCAGGAGTAGGCTCCTCAGCAGTCACCTCAGCCTTCACCTCCTGGTTCTTGGTCACTACACGTATGCAATGATGAATTATTTAATGCCATGCAATCATACAGAAGACAAGACATAATAACAAAGTACACTACAAGTACTATTGCCTTTCATACTATTTTAAGTAATTTACCCTAAAATGTCCTTGGTCATAAGAGTGTTTGACCTAAGGCCACAATCAATCCAAAATTCATGCCAACCCTAGTCATTAACAATCAAACCTAATTTACTTAGCATTTAACTCTAACCATAATTAGCCACTAATTAAATTACTTCCAAATGAGTCCAAACTTTATCAACAGATAGATCTTGCATCAAAACAGTACCAAAATAAATTTCATGATTTTTGGAGTTACAGGGAATTAATTAAAATTACTCAAAGTTACATTTATTAATTATTCTACTGATTTTTAGATCCTACAGAAAGTCTTCAAAATATTTATTTCATATTTTTACTGTGTCCTACACATCATAGAGAACATCAACAAGATTTTTTATGATTTTTGGTGCAACATGAATATTCCTAAAAAAATAACAAGGTGCTCTACTATTCACAAAAATGCAAATAGAAAAACCCCTAAAAATCCTGATAAAAGGAGAATCCCATATTCGCCTAGGTCGGCCCAGCACGGAAGCAACCCGGCCCAGTCGGCCTGCCCGTGCCGCGCCCTGGCCACTTTGCAAAAAAACCCTCGAAGGATTTAGGTATCAACCCGCAGTCCTAATGCTACTATTCACATGAGTCACACGCTTTACACATAACCCCCTGCAGTTCCTGTCCTTTTAACCTGACGCCCCTCCCTTTACCCAGGGGCGCTGACCGATGCGCCGCCGGCGGTTGACCGGCCCTAGCTCACCGCCGGCGAGGTCTCCGGTCAAACCGACAGCGCTAACGTGCTCCTAGGGATCTAGCGCATCGATAAAGCTAGTCATTAGGGCTACTAAGACCATGGATTTCACCTGGCTGCGGACATGGTGGCTCGGCCACGTCGGCGTGCCATACGCCGGCGAGCACGAGGGGGAAAGGTTCAAAACTATGTGTGCGAAAGCTTCAGGGGCTCACCGTGACTTGGTTCGGCTAGGTAGATGGACCCGATGAGGTGCAGAGGCATGGGTGTGACGATGACCTCGGCCGCAGCAACGTTCACCGGCAGGGGCGTTCTCCGTTCCGATGATCCGTAGCAGGCTCATCGCGTTAGGGTCGTTCGCGGCGGCGCTCCGACGGAGTCCGAGGACGACGACGAACGTTCTCGGACCAACAGAGCACGAACGCTCGCACAAGTTGAGGCAGTGGGTGCGCTCAGGAGTGGGGATGCTATCTGCTCCAGTAATCGAGCAATGGTGGAGTGGTGGTGGCTAATGCGGCCGCGGACGGAAAGAGCTCGCCGGTGAGTCGAGAGGGAGAGGAAGAAACAGGAGGGTGGCCGTCGCTTTTAAGCCGAGGGGAAACGAGTGGATAAGGGAGGGCGAGGGTCCGGGACCCCCCTGCGACGTTGGCGCGGCGGCAACAGCGCGCCAGCCGGCCGGACGGCGGCAGCGCGCGCACGCGCGCACAGCGTGCTCTGCATAGGGTGTAGGGGCCGGTACTGTAGCACAGGCTCTAGGTAAAACCCTATTCAATCAAATTATGCCCTATTCCAAATAGAACTAGGTGAAACACATAAAATAAAAGTTGTGCCAATTTTTGTGAAGATCAACTTTGGTTTTTGAATCATATTCAAATTCTGCCCAGATTTGAAAATATTCAAAATGGGGTAAATTCCCAATTTGAATTTCAAATACAATTTAATCAAATTCTCAAAAGTTTTCTACACAACTTCAAAATCTGTGAAAATAGAAGTTGTTCTATTTGTCAAGCTCTACAACTTTCATTAATAGAGTTTGGTCAGATTCTTGATAAATTTTGAATTGACATTTCAAATTCAAATTTCAAAGCAGTGTTTAGAGTTTAATTTGAATTTTCACTATATAACTTCAAAATATCCAAAAATAAAAGTTGTTCCATTTTAAAAGATGTACAACTTTTATTAAAATATTTTCATCAGATTCCTCATGATTTTTGAATTAGGCTTTGGGATCCAATTAGGGCTTATTTTTGATTTTCAATTTAAATTTATTTTGGAATTTCAATTAGGGATTTAACTACAAAACCATCATCATTCATAATTAAGCCACTTTAAAATCCCTAAGCACAATCATATGCAGGCAATTAAATTAAACATGATGACATGGCAGTTTTAATTAACCGTAATACCAGGGGTATTACATTATCCATTTTCAAGCTATTGGGGATTATCAGTCAGTCATTGCTCTTCAACAGAAAGTCACTAGTGCTCATCACCAACCATCAGACTCCATCAGAAATCGGTCCTCGGCAGCCAAGTATACAACCCTCTAACGCTAACATGTTTTTTTTTGTGCAGGTTTTGTTTTTCAATTCTCTTTTCCTATAATATGCATTAATTAAGTTTCATCTGAGCTAACCTTCATAGCAAATCAATTTGCCTCACGTTTAACACTACAACTATATTCATAACCATGCAGGTTCTGGGATAGTAGCCTTTGCTAACTATCCAAAGTTGTGACCCTTCATATGAGGGCGTCATTTTCTGTACTTGATTATTATTTTTCATTATTTTTTATATGCAAATACATTCATTTGCATCATCTCATACATACATTACATAAATGCATTGCATTGCATGGCCTGGGCCGGCTGGCAAAGACCCGTCCAATCTCAGGCACCAGCATATGAAACCCTGGAAGAAGTCCTAAGAATACTTAGGCACCAGGTCGCAAAGCTACGGCTTTAGCGCTATTCTTGTACGCTAAATCCTGGAAGAAGTCCCACCTACACGGGCACCAGGTCCCGAAGCTAAGGCTTCAGCGCTACTTTAGCATGTTATATAAATGACTAACCATCTTTTGCAGCAAAACAGGAAGCTAATATATTTTTTGCAGGGTCGAAAGACTTGCTAGCATGTTAATATTCGACAACGCCATGAGCTCAAGAGAAGTCCCTAAAAAATGTACCTTCTCAACTTCGGCACATTTTCACACGACTTCCACAACCTTCGGCGACATGAACTTCATCAACATTTTCGTCGACTACACCAACACCTACATCACTTTCTCCAAGCTCTTCGACACCAACACCATGGAAAGAGGGGCTTCACCACCATCTTCGACCACTACAACAGCTTCAGAGCCTTTGTCGACATCTTCGGCCTACTACAACTTCATCGGTCGCTTCGGCTCGAGGGGCTTCAACAACTCTACTTCCACTTCTACGACTACATCGACTGCACCAAGCGCGACCAAGGACCAGCTCACGAGCACCAGCCAAGAGGGGCTAGGGAAGCACACTGAGGGGCGGAGCTCATTGTCCGATGCTCACGAGGGAAGACTTGGAGGCCTCGAAGATGAAGGCTTGTGTATCTTTCAGAGTCGTGCGCGTGCTCTTTTCTTCATGCCCTTTTTCCCACAAGGTTTTTGGGATGGAGTTTTTAGTGAGGCGCGCACGTAGGTTGCGGAGGGCGATCCTCGCAACCGGGTTCAAGTTGTATTGTGCCTCTTCTTGTATGAGTAGCTACTAGATCATGTAGTATCGTCCATAACCTAGTAGCTAAGGGGCTAAAGTAGAGAGTAGCTAGGGTTTGAGTGATTGGGGAGAAGAGTGGGATTCTTTTCCCCCTTTTGTTTGGCAATATATATAACAATGTCAAGTTACATCTCATATTGGGCCTCTTCTAGGGGAGATAGGCCATATACCATATGGGCTTCCCCCAACAATGCACATGATACACATCCTGATGCATGCATGGCGAAATGCAAACAGGTGCGTTGCATGCTTGGCAGCAGTCCATGCTCTGGCCATTCCGATACGGCCGGCCAGAGGATCCGGGTACCTAGCTTGCACCGTGCCCTGGATTGCATGAGAACGATTGCACTTCAAATGGTCAGGGAAATCCGGCCGGGAAACGACTGGACTACAAATGGTTGTCAAATCGAATGACGATGACAACTAGCTTTTAGCGTAACACGAAAAGCGATCTACGATATATGGTGTAGGAATTTTACATATAGGTAGCCGGTGGTGAAAGAACTATTATATTAATTCCAACCAAGTAAGTTTCCGGTGCTAAGGGGGTGTTTAGTTCTCTAGGTCCAAAGTTTTTGGGTACTATGACACACATGTGCTAACGTTAACAATAAGTGTCTAATCATGACGTAATTAGACTAAAAAGATTTGTCTCACGATTTACATGCAAGCTGTGTAATTAGTTTTTTTATTTATATTTAATGCTTCATACATATATCCAAACATTCGATGTGACGAGACGTAAGTTTTTTGGGTGCAACTGAAAACACCCCATAAATAAATATACTTATATATATATATGTAAAGGCAGTAAGTGAAACAGACTGATCCTTGGCAAAAGAGTAAAGCTGTGGGAATTCTTCTTTTTGAAGCCCCAAATTCCACATGTCATCCAAAAGCTCACCGTGTATCAATTGGCCACTGATTATGAAGCCATACATCTGCTCGTAACATCTCGCCACAAAAAAGAACCCACTAATCTCTTGACATGAGGAGGAAGTAGAACAGAGTAGAAAGCTAACCAAGTTAGCGCTGCAGCCACGTTGTATCAAAACTATTGTACAACTTGTCTGCAAATTTAACTAGAAGAGCTTTGTTCTGTACTTTGAGGTTGCAAATGCCCAAGCTACCTTCTGCCTTGCATCAACAAGATTTTGTTGAAGCAACAAGACATTTACCTTGTCTGTGTATCTCTTTGTTCATCACAGAGATAGTGCTTGCGAAAGCCACATTACTACAGATTCAAACATCACTGCCGTCCCATCACTGCCGGATTGTGTTGGGCTGACGGTGATCCATCCCAAATCCATTCAACGAGGCTCGATGCAGTGCCCAACCACAGGCCTGGCGGCGTGCTGGTCAGTAGGTGGGTGCTCGATCGCCGCAGGGGAGGACGCGTAGACGCCGGATGGATCACCCAGGTGCTCGACGGAGTCGCGGGCCTGAGTACAAGAGATCTTCTTCACTTCCAGCCACATATCCACAATGGTACCTTCAACACTTGGACGCACTCATCCAGAGATGCCATGGACCACTCCAGAGTCATGACACGCTTGTTGTGCGCCTGCTCCAGATCCTGGATCTAGCTGCTCAAGCGGGATTCCTGGTCAGAGAAGCATTGATCCCACTTGAGGTCGTTGTCGGTGAAGCGACGGTTGAACTCGTCGAGGATGATCTTAGCCTCTGGATTCATCACACCCAAATTGTGTTGGCGGCGGGTGAAATGGTCATGAGAGGGAGGGGTCGGCCGGGATCCAAGACGACGACAACCACAAATCGATCGAGCGGAGAAGGGAATTACAGCGACCCGAACACTACCAGTAGAACCGGTAGAATTCAGATCTAGCCAACTGTATTAGTTGCTCAATCGATCAATGGAGTAAGAGACGACGAAAAGGATGGCCGAGGAACGGTGTCTCCGATACCAATTATTAGAAGCATTTGAGGATAGGAGTAGAGAAATTGCGGGTAGGAGGACGAACAACACGCGGAAGGGATAGGAGGTGTGGCGATGGTAGGATTAAGATGGAGTAAAAGGTTCATACATCATTCGATACCCTCTTCCTCTCCAAACTCTCCTTAATATTCTCGCATTACAAGGCAAGGCCTTCACACGCAGGCACAGAAGATTCACACCAGTTGTCGCCTATGACGTTTCTGTTGGGCTTGCAGTTCCGTCCACTTCTGCGAGTCCCATTGGTCGAGTCTTCTGTTGGGCTCGTAGTGGAGGAGGTGCTAACAAAGCGGCGCTGCGGCTGGTGGCACGGGCGTAGGGTGGATCTGCAGGTGGCGACAGGGGCGGAGGATGGCTCAGCAGCGGGCGACACAAATCTCTGGCGGTCAATGCGGTGTGAACCTGGTGGCGGCTGGGAGGATACGGTTGGACTGGTCACGGACACGGTGAAATATTTCGCTCGACTCCTCACGGTATCTCTCTCTGTTCAGTGGGCCAGATTATTCTAGGAGCGCGCTGAGCTTCTTTCTGCGCGCGAAAGAAAGGAAAGGAGCATGGTCGCGCCCAATATCTACGCGTGGAAGTCCCGTTCAGAGAAACCTCCGCCCAATATCTTTCTGCAGCGTGTGTTGACTGTTGTGCAATGCATTTGTATCTGCCACCTTACTATTATTATCAACGCCTGCTACTACATGGATGCTGCTGCTCCTAGTGATAAACTAGGCCCAAGGAAAAAAATACAAAATGAATGACATCATCATATATCTTATGATTTTTGAAGTTAAAACAAGTATAGCTTCTAAACCAAGTATTCTAATTAAAACCTGATTGCACCATAGTGTTTCTTGCAATAAACTCTTCAAAAACAATACCCCACATGAATATATTTTTATAATTTTTTTTGCAACATATACAACATCCCGATACAGGTGCAACATCCATATGAAACAACTGTAATATACTTCTAAAACTGCTGAAACGATGAATGCCTACTTTTGCAACATGCATATTTTACCCCTGAATGCATACTTTTGCAACGTGCATATTTCACCCCTTTCTTTCGGATGACACAGAGCAGAGGAGGGGAACTGCTGGTTCTGGCTAGTCAGCGGTGAAGGAGGTAGACGACAGCTCGATCGGTTACGTCGGTCAAGTCGGATCAGGTGCTGGAGCTGTCGGGGATGGAGCATGGTCATTATAAAGCAGGGAAGGAGGTAAGGAATATGAACACGTGGGTAGAGGGACGATAACAGTTGCTGGGAAGATGCGAGGTCATATCGGCTGGGGTGGAGGAGGGTCGCTGCCAGTGGCGGACCTCACGATCTGGTTGATGGACATAAAACATGCATCCGAAACACTAACTACAATATTAGGTCTACTTCCGTAACATCTAGATACGACACGTACAATATATATACGAAACTATTGAAACACTCTAAACGTTTGGGAAAAAAAACACCTGGAAAAGAAAAAAGAAAAAAGAAAAAGAAAAAGAAGCGGCGCAGTTGCGAACGCGGCTGGCAGCAGGGGCCATGGCGCGGGAGCCGCATCCGGCGCGCGCAGGGACGCCCGGAAGGATCATTGCCGCCCGAAATTTCTTTCGTGACAGCAGGCACCGATGGAAGATATGTT
This sequence comes from Eremochloa ophiuroides, assembly GCA_038502445.1. Classification (NCBI taxonomy): domain Eukaryota; kingdom Viridiplantae; phylum Streptophyta; class Magnoliopsida; order Poales; family Poaceae; genus Eremochloa; species Eremochloa ophiuroides. The sequence goes on along the minus strand of JAHLJS010000007.1, from coordinate 7,170,623 downwards.
TCTGGACGGCCTTCCTACCACACAGGAAAGATTATGTGGCACTGATGGGAGATGCGCAGCCGAAGGGGATGCTGTCAGTCGACGGGAGAAAACTGATCTGGAGTGGTGACTCCTAACTACCATTTTTATTTCGTTTGTGTAATTGATTGAGTTTATTCATAATTATCTTATTCAACCTCTGTGCACTCAGAATATTATACATAAGGAATTGTCTCTATTAAAATGAAAGGTTATAATAGCATCTAACCATGACCTAATGCTTATAGATTAAAGTTTATAACAACAAGCTCACCCAAACTCATCACCCGCCAGCCTCGATCCCCCCGCCCCCCCGGTTCCCGTTCCGCGCGCTCCGTCCGCGGCCTGTTGATCCATGTCATCCAGGCGGTGGCGTCTAAAAGGAAAGAAATACGTACCAAAAGCTAAATGAAAGGAAACATGTACATGCTGAAATCCAGGCCAGGCGTGCCGCGTGGTACGTGTTATGAACTTTGCTTCCCAATTCCATAATTGCACGATCGGATCCTTGTATTTTTTATCTTTCTTTTAATACGATGACGAGTATAATACGTATATGATACTATTTTCTTGCCGGACAATCAGCCACTGTATACACGTACATGTGGATTAAAACAAAAGAAAAAAAGCACCTGCGTATGAAGATTCCTAGTTTGACCTCTCTTCTTCGCATTCTCTCAGAATACTTGACAATGTCGATACCCGAGGCGTTGCGGCCACCAAATGCAGGCTCCAGCTTATGCAGGTCAAACATGCACTACAAGAGATATAATCTTTAATGACGATATGTTTATATTACCAACACTAAGATTTTCATCACATATGTGTATTTATGACGGTCAGGTGACGAAAATGTTAGCATCACCTATCAAGCTGTTAAATCATGATCAGCAACGAAATGAGTTGTTTCATCACTGTTCTTTTAGTGACAATACTTATGGTGTCACATGCTTTTGACAGTTGATTTTCATCACACTTCAGTTGTTAGGGCTTGCTAGGCCCTTGCCCTTAATAGGCCATTAACAAGACAAATTTAGTTATGGGCCAAATTTTCGAACTGCCAAACTCATTTACACAAAACAATATTTACACCAATTTGAATTGAGCTCACTCCAACAATAGTAGTTTAGCACAATTGAATATTTGCATAGATTGTTCTAGATAACAATAATAGACCACACAAGTGGATATGTGCATAGTACATAGTACATGGAGTCAACTGCATCCAGCGACAATATGGCAAAGATTGTAAGCTCTTCATAGGCTTCGGCAAAAATTTCATGCATATCCAGATGGTCAAGAACTAGTTTATCCATCAATACAAAGGTCATATTTTCACTTCTTGCCACTGTAGCCTGGAGAAACATACACGAAACAAACGTAGTGAATTATAGACACAAAATACAGTGAGGAGGGCGGATGCGTAGTCGAGCTCGGCGAACAAGGGTCCTGTGGTGCTTTAAATACATGAAACTAACCATTCTGCGAAGCTCCGGCGGTGCTTTAATTGGATGGAGAAGGTCCCGGTGACGAACTTGACGGCGGCGGGCGGATGACGACGTGCTGCTCCAGTGAGGAGGGCGGATGCGCGGTCGAGCTCGGCGAACAAGGGTCCTGGCGGCTCCGTGAAGCTTCTGTGGTCCTCGGGGAATCTCCAATTGCGGTGGAGGTGCTCCGGTTGGCGGTCTCGACGGCGACGGCGCGAGCACGTCGCGGTGCCTGCTCTACTGTGCGAATTGAAGGCGGAGCTGCGTAGTAGATGGATTTGGGGAGAAGGACGCAGCTCGGGAGGTTTATATGGGGGCACGGGAGAGGCGTGCTGGCCACGCGAGGAGAGGAGACCGGGTGGTGTATGAAGCGTTGGTGTCCGCTTGGAATACGAGCGACAGGAAAGAAATAGCGGTCTGCAGGTGGTCCGGCCTGCTGCTGGTTTGGCTCGATCTGGGCCTTGGTCTGATCGGCAAAAGGAGAGAGAGGCAGAGCACGCTATCAGCCAGGGAGAGGAGGGGCGTGTTCGGTCAAGAGCAAAGAGCAGAGGGAGATTTATTCAATTTTTTTTTCAACTCATTTTAAATGGATTTTTCTAAATAGATTTGTAAATATTTTGCAGGCCAACAAAATAATGCAAGCAATACAAATAAAAATTTGGACGGCATGAATGCAACACAACATGTCATTATTGCCTATAATTTATTTTAATTGCTCAGAAATTATTATTTACTAGATTAATATGCCGAACAATTGCATAAATAAATCAATTTGTCTCTATTTAAGAATTCAAAATTTTAGGGTGTTACATGCTGCCCTTTGAATAGAAATTCTTAAATTTCAACAAAAGGAGAAGGAGACTCTAGGAGCAGCCTGGGCTAGATTCACAAACCTTATCAATACTAGCCCAAACCTATCCTTGCCTGACCCGTCCTTCTTTATCACTTGTATCTAGATCTTAGCGAGGAAGCTGCTCTCCTAATTGACCTATCTTCTGGAGGCTCATTTGAACACAAAACCAGTAGTGAGGGAAAGGCCACTCTTGATAAAATCCTTGAAAACACCCCTTACACCGGTGTCTACGATGAGTTTCCTGAGGAACAAATGGAGTCAAGCCCCGACCAACAAGAGGAGGCACCCGCAACCGAATTTGAATTTCCTTCAAATCCTTCCCATTGTTTGGCTACCAAAGAACCTCCCATTAAGGGAATGTTTCACACTTCTAGGGATGACAAATCCCATCCTTCTTCATTTCCCTTAGAATTTGAGGATAACTTTCCCTTGACACTGATTTTGGGAGTACTTTAGAGTTTCCCAATTCAACATCATCTTATGCCTCGAATTCCAATATGAGACATCAGAAACACTTTCAGCACAGAGGGAGAATCAATTCATTCAAAAGAAATTACTACTCACTTTCCCTCTATGCATACACTCAATGTCTCATCCAATTCTGTTCCTGATTATAGGGGAGAGCTTATGTCCATCTCCACAATAACCTTGACCTATCCTAATTATGCGGAAGATTTGAAGTATCATGAAGAAAGTGCTCCCCCTAAATCAAAAGATTTCATCGATGAGCATGGAAGTTATTTCCTGTCTATCCCATCCATTCCATGCTCATATGAAAAATTTCTCAAGTTATTTTGTAGCTCTACCATCGCTAGCTTAATCTACGACCCCTTCTCGCTCTCTGTTCATAAAAATTTTGAAAGGGTTGTTATAGATGCTTTTGTCTACCACAAATTTTGCAAATTTCGTGGTGCCTTGGAATGAGTTTTGTATTTAGGTCCTCTTAGGTTGGTGTTGGAGGGGAAACCACTTCACCAACATAAGATTTGAATTTCAAAAGGGTTTCCCTAGGATGAGCTTTTGTCCTAAAATAAGCACTGCCGGGAAATACCCTGGATTATCATAAAAAGAATATTTTATATATATAATAATTATCATGAGAAAGAAATATATTTTATTATAATAATAATTATAAAACAAATAATAAACAACAACTTTTCTATTAAAAAAACAAGGACATGTTTTCAAGCTAGTATACACCTTCAGGTATTCTTGTCGCTAACCATTTCAAGTGGAGGCTAAGAAGAGTGACAGAGCATATGATGCTTGAGAACATGGAAGCTGCATCAACTACAAAACCCTAATAATTTTCGGTGATGTAACACACTGTTGGTATTTATTAAGTGCAAATAGAATATGAAAGATTCCGCAAGCGCACAAAATACCATTTTAGCATTTTACCGAGAGTATTCCAGGTATCATTATTTATATTTTACCACAGGGAAACAATGATTAAAGAAGTTTGATAGTTGACCATCATGTGTCTACTAACTTAGTACACCAACTAGACTATAGTAGGGGTAAACGATAAATGATAGGAGCTATGCTTAAATGACATAGACACACAGGAGAATTCTATGATAAAAGAGTAGATAGCTAAAGTGAGAGGACAACGGGAGAGTTCAAGGTTCCTAAATACTTCTCTATTACTGGGCTTCTATAATAACTGATTCATGGTAGATAAAGCAGTCACACAATAACACTTCGGGACATCAGAACACTAGCCACGGAACGGGATGAGAATGGGACTAGGAAATTCTGACTACGGTCCTACAATCATCAACCTACACGAGGTGGAATACGTCGGCCATCAGGGCTGTCACCTCCTGGGGCTACCACAACTATTCGTAAGGTTGAGTGCAATCTTAGGCAACCTCTAGTCTAGACACCATGTCTACACTATTAATTACTACTCTAATCCCATATGAAAACTAGAGCACTCGATACGAGTGGAGATCCTATGCCAAAGTATAACAACTATACTAACCAATCAAATTCAAGGCATAAAGTAAATAGAGAAGATAAATATATTAAAGCATAAGTCTTACAAAGATATACCAGACCCCTGAAGACTTCTCCAGAACCGAAGCGCAGCTCCGCTCTCCCTAACTCTCAACTAGAACTAATCTACTACATTAGAAAGTCTAGCCCTAATTCTCTGGAGTTGAGAGGTTATCCATTCGAGGGACGCCTCTACAACTCCATAATGGTGCACTTGACTCGGGGGGGTCCTAAGTTCCTTATATGGGGGTGCCTGGCCTCCCCTCCACCTTAGTCAAGCGATATGGTACTAAGCTTTTCCACCATGTGCACATAGTCTTTAATGGGCCAAATTCTGATTTAGGCCTAATTAATCCCGCAGCCTTTAATTAATCCCGCAGCTCAGGTTCTAGAATCTTTCAGTGTTTGTAAAATCCATATCTCTTTATTCCAGACTCCAAAAATAGCAAATCATAGGTACGTTTCGATCGTCTCGACGAGCTCTATGCAATGGTGAACTCCAATTTCTCATTTGAGATACTTTTAATCGGTGAAAAATTGAATATCCTGTTATATCCTGCAAAACAAGTGAGAACACCAAAACTCGTGGAACTTATTAGAATCAAATCCCATAACCATGTTGTGTATTGTTTTATGCCCTTGATTCATGTTTATTTGATGGGTAAAAATGAGCAATAACTACCGTCAACACACACTCAAAGCAGAACCTGACTCTACACTTAGACTTTTACATAAAAGTCCAAGTGTGGGAGAGGATGGTGAGACTTTTGAAGTTTCATACGCACCAAGGGTTATGAAAAAAAAGTAGGCGATGCCAGCTCCACCTTGCCAAAAAAGGGGGAAAGAAAGAAATAAAAAAAAAGAGATGAGAGAGAAGGAGGATCCTCCTTCTTAAGGCCCAGGGCCCATGCACACTAATCGTGTATATGGCCTAGCCTTGTGGCTCACTTGAGTTGAAGTTCAAGCCACTGCTGCAGTACTCTCAACGCATTCATCGACATGTGCTGCCGGTAAGTACACTCAGGTACGCAAAGGTAAATTCAACCAAATATCATCTCGTCAGTGAAGCATTTTTAGCGGAGAGTGCTATCATCCAAATTTGATTTTGCACACGGGAAAATTCAAGTGTGGGTGTGCACTTCTCTAAATCCATTTCATGATTTGCTTCATTCATTCATCAAATTTTTTTGGTTGTCTCTACCTTGTTTTACATTTATGCCTTGCTCACTAATGCTAAAGTCACATAAAAAATTATATTATGATAATAAAAAAATAAAACAAAGATGCATGTTTGTTTATGACTCCTATTTTTGTATCTCTAGATTTTAGGTTATCTTCTAAGTTGAATAAAATTTTTGACTCTCTGGTGTTCTTCACCAGAAGAGTCCCTTTGTTTTCACCATTTTCTATCTATGAAAAATAAAACAGGTACACTCTCAACGAAGTGTGGGGGAGTCTGAAAAATAAAATAGGTACACTCTCAACGAAGTGTGGGGGAGTCTGCTATCATCATCATGAACAAGCGCGCTAGAGCACATCATGAACCGGGGAAGAAAAATGCATACAAACTTCTAGAACTTGGTTTGATCTCTCCGTACTTGTTCATAAAGTTTACTCCAAATTCATATTTGATTAATCTTGCAAATAAAATGAACCAAAATCACACTTGATTTAAATGTTGAAAAGTGACATGTTTATGGCATTGTTAAGATAAGAAGCTTGCATAAGGATTGGTCCATTTACATACTCTTATGCTTGTGAGAAAATATTTATAGGACAATCATATTGACTAAGTTGTTGTGAAGTGTGATATAGTTATGGCTTAGAAATCCTACTATTTTTTATTTCAAGTACTTAGAGAATTTTCTTTTGATAAAATATTAAAAAACATAGTATCACATACTCCTCAATGGTAATAAAAATTCTTACCACAGCCATATATGCTTTTCATGATTAAACTTTATACATAAGCTTCTTGCTTTGTGTTGAGTCTTGTCAAGTCTTGTTGACCCTTGTTGAAGAGATTTATCATGCTCTCAAGATCAAGATAATGTGCGTCCACTAAAAATACTCCACCCGTCAGAGAGAATAAGATAGCCCATACTCTCAGAAATTTTCTTTTAAAAAGAAAAGAGAGAGTCATAATCAAAGGAGTACACAAAATATGCATACGTGCACATCTTGATCTAAGAGTATGACACTTCTCTCCTTGGATCCAAGCTTTGACACGACAACACATGCAAGGTAAGTATGCTATATCCTTTACATATCCAAAACTCCATATAAGCTTTTTAGAAGTAGGAAGGATAAGAAATGTTTACACCAAAATTTGGACAGAGTACAGATGGATGCCACGAGGAGGAAGATAACCGATCAGGGAGGATGGATCAGATATTTGCTGACATCAGCAAGGTGTGCCACGGAAACAAGGTTGATCGAGAGATCGGATCGGATGTTCGATTACGTCAGCAAGGTGTGCTCCCGTACCGGCTACGACAAGTTGTCACGGCAAGGGCCCACAAGAAAGGAAGGCTGGGTCCAAGTTACCTTAAAATTGGATAGTTTTGTTTCCTTGTTTTGTTAGGACTTGTTTCCTGTTAGGATTTCCCTTTCGAGTCACCGGGTATAAACATAAACCCGACACACTGTAAAAATACACAACAATCAATACAACAATCCTTTTTGGCTCCAGCCAAAAACCCTTAGGAGTAGGAGTAGAGTATATTCGACGAGTTCTTCATCTCGAAAGAGGTGGTCATCCGGTGGACTTCCGAGTTTTGATTGTAAGTACCGTCACGCTTGCTTTCATCATGTACGGCCTGTACAATTCTGCTTTATACCCCACTCTAGATGAATTCAAGTAGTTATCGATCTTCATTTGATTCGAGTATGGCCTGTGTAGTTCCGTACTACGCCCCACTGCTTAGATTAAATTGAGGATTAGTTACTGGCTCTAACTAAACCTGGCACTTTAGTTAGATTCATTAAGTTATCGATGTTGCTTGGTGTTTATTTATTTATTTATTTATTTTAAGCAATCATCAATATGCCCAATCTTGATCTATTTTCTATCGGCTTAAATCTTATGCGTCTGTTTGCTTGATGAATGATAATCGTGTAACATGCTATGCTAAAGCAAATAGATCTATTTTTTCATTAGCAGATCAGTTTAGATCTTGGTTGTATACAGTTGCACTCATGTAATAAGATAAACTTTACCTAGATTTGATGAATAGTAGATTCAATTCGGAGTTTATGCCGTAGCTGTCTCGATCCGCTCGATCCTCACTGACGTAAGCAAAGAATTGAATGTATTAGTCAAAGAGTCAAAGTACTGTTTATCTTATAGGCTTGTATGTTGCCTGTATGTTTTCGGATCGACTATTTAGTCGATTTTGCTGTGAGCTTCACTCCCGCGATCCGTATTAAGTGGGATTGCTATGCATGCATGCTTTACAGTTAATTGCGTTAAAATCTGTATGTGCATTACAGCTGCATCGATACGCTCAACCTCCACCGGCGAACCTAATAGATTGAGACGCGATTTGATTGTTAAAGTCATTTATGCTAGAGAAATCATTTGATATGGATTGTGACCTTTACATATGTCTGGATCGGTTCAAATAATACAGAACACGTGTCTTACATGAATAATCGATTCATAGGATTGGATATCGACTCTTTACTCGATAGCCTTGTACATTGGCTTCAAAAGCCGCATATTTGGAATTGTCTGGAACAACACCGGCATGTTCCACCTTGTGTTACTGATTAGCTCTCTTTTCTTGTCAATTGCAGGTCAAATTGACTGGCACACCTTGGAGTCAACAGTACGACCAAGTACCAAGTTGTCGAAGCTAGCTGGATCTGCCAAGCACTTGCTCCCAGAGATCATTCCGGCTTCGCTGGGGTGTTGATCGCAGAACCAGATTTTACGCCGACACGGTTTCTGGCACGCCTGGTGGGACCCCATTCACTGATTCACCATGAACAACGACAACATCCTCAGAGTGACCATTGAGGAGCTACCGCAAGAAGAGGCTCAGCTCCTTGAATGGTTTGTCTTGAAATTCTGTGATGCCTGCTTGATGGCGTACTCCAAGAACCATGAGGGCCATGTGCACAAGAAGCACCCGTCCCCAGATACCTGTTGCATGGCCAGCGGGACAAAGCTGAGGAAGATGAACAGAAATTCTTTGAAGATTTTGTTTATAAGGCCTCAGCAAGCGCAGTGAACAATCAGAACCATGTGTTCCTGAATACATTTTGGAATGTCATGCTTGACGTGCTGCAGGGAGGATCACCTGAGATGCGCGGACCTGCTTATTTTGGTATACCACCCCGTGAGGTAGGTCCATTAGAAGCGGCGGGGACATCAAATCAGCCGCAACAACCGAAAGTACAGAACGTCAGCTTTGCCACTACAAACGCTGTACCGAGTTCGGCTACAAAAATATCTCCAGTCCATCAGAAGATTTACAAGGATGTAAACCCCAATCTGTATCATCAAGGAGGACCAGAGGGAGATCAGCGTCAAGAGGCTACACCTGGTTATCACTATGGTACTGATTACAACACTTGTGGCATGCTCCCTAACCCAGGGTACCAGGGGACTCAAAATTGTAACCCTCAGTATGGTCAGCAACCCAGAGCACAGAATGAAGACATACTGAAGCGGACGACTGATATGCTGAAAGAGTAGTTCAGTCTAAAGCCCAAGGGAGGCTCGATCTCGTACAAGCGCCCTTATCTTGACTGGTTTGACCTTGTGGCTTTACCGTCCCGGTACCGGATCCCAGATTTTTCTAAGTTCATTGGACAAGACGGCACCACTACCATGGAACACATTAGCCAATACATTACTCAGTTGGGTGAGGCTTCTCTGGAGGATTCTCACAAGGTCCGATTCTTCTCACTCTCACTAACTGGGCCGGCCTACACTTGGTTTACTTTATTGGCGCCTAACTCGATCGCCAATTAGGCCGACTTGGAGAAGAAGTTCCATGCTTACTTTTATGTCAGGAACGAGGAGAAGACAATAGCCAATTTGACCAGTTTAAGTCAAAAGACCAATGAAACTGGTGTGGACTTCATCAAGCGATTCAAGAAAGTCAGAAATCTGTGCTATTCTCTGGAGTTGCCCGATAACTAGCTTACTCAGTTGGCCATCAGGGAGCTTAATAGCTCAATCAGGGAGAAGTTGGCCAGGGTTGAATTTGATAACTTGAGCCAGCTATCTCAAAAGGTGGCAGTCATGGAAGCTCAGTCTCAAGGCTATCGTAGGGAAAGCCAATTCGAGAGCAGCAATTTTGTTAACAACAATTACTCTGATGAATCCGGCGAATCTGATGATGAGGTTGCTGCGGTCGTGCTGAGATAGGGTAAAAAGCCGATGGCAGTGCCTAAGTCTTGGAGTACTGAAGAACAGTACGACTTTGATGTCGGCAAGCTGGATAAATTGTTTGATTTTCTGGTCGAGAAGGGCCAGATGAGACTGCCGGCGAATTATGTGGTGCCAAATGCTGACCAGTTGAAGGAGAAGAAATTCTGCAAGTACCATGCTACCGACTCACACAATACAAATGAATGCAGAGTATTCAGGCAGCACGTTCAAAGAGCCATCCAGAAGGGGGTCCTTGAAGTTTGAGAATCCTAGGAAGATGGGTATTGAAGATAATCCTTTCCCAAAAGGTCAGCACATGGTAGACGCTGCGTTCCCTAGGGGAAAGGTCAAGGTACTAACCTCTGAGGGAGCCAAGAGGGAAGCAACAGTAGACCCCGACATGTAGATATCGGCTGAAGAACTTGAGATGATCCGAAAGAAGAGAGAGGAAGACAAGAGCCGATCAAGGGCGAAATCTAGCAAGACAAGAGTGACATCTTGCATACTGTTGAACAAGTGGCAACGGCGTAAAGAGAAAGATCACCGGAGGTGGCTCGAAGAAGAGAATTACTGAAGGTGGGCCAGAGAAGAAGAGGAAGCTCGCTACCATGAGCAGAGAGAGGCCCGCTACCGGGAACAAGCTGACGGCCATTGGAGTTGCCCGTTCTTCAGGCATTGTTGGAATGAAGGTTTGAGACTGTCTACCATTAATAATTGTCCCGAGTGCAGTGATCAGTATCGGGATTACAGGCGCTCTCAAACCAACCGCCGATCCGTGATCGGCGTGAAAAAAGAAGTGTCCAAGATAGGCTCGAAGTAGAGGTAGTCGATCATGGGGAGCCGGTGTGGCAAGAAGGACAGTGGTGCCCAAGCGGTCTGACGAAGAGCTAGAAGAGACGCGTTTAGTGCTTGAGGAACAGGAGCTGAAAGGAGAAAATCGCACAAAATGAGTGTGGTGCCAAAAGCAGGCAGATGACAAGGGCAAGGTGTTCTTATTGCCGACAGAGTTCATGGCGCCACAGAAATGGGAATCGGATACTTTATCCAATTTTGTTGACACTAAGTTTGAAGAACTGGCAGCCAAGTTAGTCATTACACAGCAAGCTACATTTGACAAACCAGTAAAGCATCGTCACTTGAAGGCTTTGTACCTTAAAGGTTATAATGATGGGAAGCCGATGACTAAGATGTTGGTGGATGGCGGTGCATCTATTAATCTCATGCCATACACTACGTTTCGCAAGCTTAGCAAGGGGCCAGAGGACTTGATTGAGACAAACATGATGCTCAGGGACTTTGGTGGCAACTCATCTCTGACTCGTGAGGCAATTAATGTCGAATTGACGATTAGAAAGAAGACTGTGCTAACTACTTTCTTCGACATCGATGGCAAGGGTTCATATAGTTTGCTCTTTGGACGTGATTGGATCTATGCCAACTGCTGCATACTGTCGACAATGCATCAATGCATAATTCAATGGCATGGAGATGAAGTCGAGACGGTTCCTGCAGATGACTCTGTTAGCATAGCCACGGCGGATGCAGCGTATTGGGAGCTTGGAGATTTCAAGTGCTTCTCTAGCAAGACATGGGAAGGAGGTGTCATCAAGGTCACTGGTGATGATCAACAGTCGATCCGGACCATTGGCTTTGAGACTTTGTTTTAGATTCACTGTCGTTTGTAATAGCCGATCAAGTTCATCAGGCTTGGATAGCCGATTCTGTTCAGAGGATTGCCTTCAGAACAAATTAAAAGCCCGTGTGTGGGCACAACAGCCGATTTCAAAGGGAAATCGCCTTTAGAACAAATGTAAGCCCTCGATAGGGTGTAATAGCCGATGCGATATGCATCGGCTTTAGAGCAATAATAAAAAAAGAAATATGCACACGGATTATACAAAGTTTACATTTTATAGCAATAGTTTGACCCTAAGTACAAACTAATTGCCGAGATACACCACGTTGATAATGTCCTCAGCAGAGGTTACGGTGGCTACTGCGTCGGCGTGCTCCTCAAAGGCCTCTAGGAGACCCTCGGCCCCCGCCAGGTCCTCCTCTGGAAAGCCAGGCTCGACATCCCAGAGGTCCTGGCCAGAACGGAGCTGCGCGGCTGCAAGGGCAGCGGTGGCACCGTAACGGACGCCGTGCATGGCCACTTGGTGGACGCGGTGGTGGGTGTCCTAGAGGCGGAACTCCACCGATTCGCCGCGGGCATTGACGACGTCGGTGGCGGCTGAGGCGATGAGACGCAGATTCTCCATCTGTGCCGTCATGGCTACGTGAAGCAAAAGGGCAGTTAAGCATCGGATTGACGGGCTACAAAAGAAAAGCACATTGAGCAACTTACTTGCCACCATGGTGTCGGCCTCAGATAGCCGAGCCCACATTGCTGTGAGTTCGGCGTCGGCTGCGGCGAGCGCCACTTCTTGCTCCTGTAGATTGCTCTGGAGATGCCCGTTCTCCTTCGTCGCCTCTGAGTGCAGGTCACGGTACTCCCGTGCCTGCTAGTGGAAGCGACGACCGTCAGGCGCCGTGTAGGAATCGACCGAGTCAGAGGAGGAGGCCGTGTCCTCGGTCACCGCAGCGACGCTGGACGATCCAACAGCATGACCGGCAAGCGGAGCAGCGCGTGACGGACCCACAGCGGGATCCTGTGCCGAAGGAGGAACGATCAGTGGCGGTTCTTGATCGACTAACCTGGTAATTGCATAGAGCCAAGTGCGGTACGACATTAGCGCTTGGCCGAGGTTGTCGTCGCCGTCAGCAGGAACGTCGGCCGGGCGTTTGCCACGTTTGTTTCGATCCACCATTGGGGTTTTCTCTCACGAAGTGTGCTAGAGAAGGAGGCTTGAAGGTTAAGGGACTGGCGGAGAGAACTGGAGTGCTTGAAGCTATGTGATTTGCCACAAGGGCTCCCGTCTTGATTTATAGTCAGAGATGGTTTCCTCGGAAGGTGAGATGGTGCTCCGGACTTATGGTGAATTGAATAAATGGGACGAATCTGGATGGACGGGATGCGTGGAAAGTGAAACGTTCGATCGGATATTTTAATGGAGCCGTTCCAAATCCGGCTAAAAATGAAGCTCGCCTCGGGGGAGTTGGAATCGGATATTCGCTGAAAGCAGAAAAATAACCAATTTCAATGGAGCAGGAGTCATTGATACAGTATCAGATAGGGCAAATGTGCTGACAGTTACATATTACAAAATTTACAAATCCAGAATAGTACGGAGCACAGTCACAATCTCGGCACGCATGGCTTCACTGGTTTGAATGGCTTGTCTATCCCCATTGGTTGTGCTAGAGATGCGGCTGAGGCGATTGTAGATGAGTTTGGCCTCACTGACTTTGATGCTCACTTCTTTCTTAGTTCGGGTGATGGCTTCGGGGATTTTGGCCAAAGACTTTTCATGTTGATTGATGGCTGAATCCACCTCAAGGAGTTCTTTCTCCAGCTCTTGGCGTCGAATTTTTAGTCTTTCCAATTTAGAGCTGGTAGTTGTGGAGGAGGAAGTCATGTTTTCACTCGCTCGACCAACGTATGGGCTTCTTGTCTGTTTGATTCTTTCTTAAATTGCAGTGTATTGAACTCAGCTTGTTTTAAGCAAGCCGACATGACTCTGGGGGCATAATCTTTGAAGTTGGCCATTTTCTTCAAGACTTCCAAGACGTCAGGTTGCACTTGATCTTGAAGGAGCACTAAAGCCTCCTGAATTGGTGCCGTGCTCTGTGCCAAACCAGCTATGTCTCTTTCAAAGAGAGTCAACAATTCTGATAGCCGGGTTTGGATAGTATTCTTCGGAAGCATTTAAAGGCAGTGAGCTAAGTTCTTCTTCATCGCAGAATTGATCGATGTCAAATGAATAACTCAGCGATGGAGAGTGTGGTGCCTGCATCGATCGATTGTAAGGATAAATGGATATTATTATTGGAGAACAATCGATCAAATGTTAGATGCTGACCTTCCCAGTGTCAGGAACAAGAGTGGCTGATGAAGAACTGACATGTGTCTCTGGATTCGGCCTTGGACTGTCTGATCGAGTGGGGAAGGATTAACGGACAGTTGAAAATACAGAGAGGTATTAACAGCCAAATGTGGCCTACCATGGGGTGGTGATGGAATCGGATCATTACCGGCGCCAGTCCCATGTGTTTTAGTCTCATCATCAGATAAGTGGCTATTTGGCTGCATTAAAATTGCTTGAATAAGTCAGAATTCAGGAAGAGCAATCAGAAGGATGATTGTTTATCTTAGTGCGGTCAGGTTCGACTGTTTCAGCATCAATCGGCTTGGGAGCCGTTAGGGCATCGGTTGCTCCCTGGTTTTCTTCAGGCTAAGCCTGTGTCCCCGTGTCCTGAACTTGTTGTGACTATGATGTAGAAGTAGATGCCTGATAATTGGAGCACACAGTTAGATGGTTTGCATGGTGGATAATGAGTACAATATGCAGGATGGTATTCTTACTCGGGGGATAGTCTTTGAGTTCTCGACTTTTTGATGACTATTTTCTTGGGGACAACTGCTTTTCTTTTGGGATCAGTAGCTGCTAAGATCATAGCTGGGCTTCATCATCTGATTAAGAGAAGGAGCCTCGAAACCTAATCTTATTGATGGGCATGACTGATAATAGTCTATGCTATCTGGTGGGTTTGACTCCGGGTCCTACAGAAAAGAGTGTTCTATCAATTGCTGATGAATGAGGATGAATCGGCAGATGAGTGAGCAACTTACCTCGGCTTCAGAAGAGAAGTTTGCATCTAATGCAAGGCATTTATCATGAACCTTTTGGCAAAATAAAGGAGAATGTCATTTGTGCCACCTGCCATTGAAGGAAGCATGAGTGAAGATAACTGTTGACCATTCCAGGATTTCATATGTTGGAAGATATGATCCCAGTTGAAATACCCTGATGCTGGTCAGCACATCTTTGATATCTTCTCTGGGTCTCAGGATGTTTGAGAAGAAAAGCCTTTTGTGCAAGCTGGCCCAGTCCAAACTGCCTGGCTGTGAAGTTTGGATTGTAAAATTCATAAGTTGGCCAAACAGGTTGCTGACTGTTGCTGCTGCGAAGGCAATACACAGGGTTTGATGATATGATTGAAAATTTCAATGGCCTGTTGATCTATGCAGCCTGTTTCAAATCTGAACCTGAAAGGAAAGGTTAGCTCAAGTATCTTCTTCATAAGGCAGCCAGATAAGGATCTATGGATCGAAGCTCCTATAGAATTTCTCAAAGAGATGACCGCTACCGGTGGTGATTGTGATAGTCCGATGCAGCCTCACCATAATTCTGACACCCTCTGGTGGTCTTATCTTCTCCTTTAGCAAAATCAGTTGAAAGGAATTCGAGGTTTTTCAGATCTGGCTTCACCATCTTGTGCAGATATAGGTTCAACCACAATTGAATCAGCCACCAAGGGGCCTGTAAAGCAGGATACTGGCTCGTTTTTCAGTAAACTTGAGGTGACCTGGTTCATCAAGTTGTAAGCAGCCCCTAGAAGCCGTTTACCCAGGGGATTGAACTTTCAACAGCAAATTGTTTTGCTAGAGCGTTGTAAGGATATGCTGGTCTGCAAGAAGAGGCACAAAAGACAAATCTTTCTGGCCACATGATCAGGAAGGCTACGTACTCTTTATTACTGACAGTTGGACCAGAACCTTGGTTGGTGTTGATGTAGTCAATCCAGCTGTTTACACCTGAATTTGGATGGTGCCCAGAGAATCGGTTGCGTGCAGGTTAGCCGATCAGGGAGCTAGATCGAATAATATGTGCAGAGACGAAGACTAGATCGGAAGAGTGCTGACGTCATGAAGGTACGTTGCAGCCGCACAAGTTGGCAAGTACAAGCTGAAACGTGCAAGTGTTGAAGTGTGCAGGTGCATCAACCAAGAATGGATTATGCAACGGCCGCAACAAAGCAATCATGGAAAGGGCCCACGGGAAAGGCAAGGCTGGGTTCTGAGTTATCTTGAAATTAGGAAATTGTATTAATTCCTCATTTTTAGCTAGGGTTTTCATTCGGTTGAGATTTCTCTCTACCTACTGGGTATAAATATAATCCCAAGCACATTGTAACAAAACACATCAATCAATACAACAACAGTTCCCTTTTCCGGCCTCCGGCCAAAAACCTAGGAGTAGGAGTAACGTAGATCCGGTGAGTCCTTCAACGAGTTGGGTGTCAACTGGTGGACACCAAGCTTGCTGTAAGTACTGTCACGCTCGTGTTTATCATGTACGGCCTATACGATTCTGTCTCATACCCCACTGCTAGATAGATTCGAGTAGTTATCGATCCTCTTTGAGGATTAGTTATTGGCTCTAACTAAAATTGGCATGTTTAGTTAGATTCATTAAGTTACCAAGATGTTATCAGTTCTTTACTGTTTATTTGTTTATGTAACATCTTCTTGCCCGATCAAGATTGCATAGTATTGGCCTTAGATCTATATGAAAGCATTCATCCGTGTTTTATTCATGCTCATATCCTGTCACGATGGTTGCTTCCTTGCTTTTATCGGCTAATCCTTCTTGCAATCTTGTTCGTACGTATTGTGGGGATTTGGCAAGAGCCGATCTAGACGGGTGCAGAGTCGTGGGCCTTTCAGACCAGCTCTGTATTCGTACTAGATCTGCTTGTGGCTATTTTTTTGGAATAGATCTAGACGGGTGCAAAGCCGCGGGACTTTCAGACCAGCTTTGTATTAGTACTAGGTTTATATCTGGATCTAGCCACCGCCAAGTGTTCTGCTTCATGGACCTTGTATCGGCTGAACAGCCAATGCAGCTGTGCTTGCTTGCTGCATGTTGTATTTTCCCGATCTCCTTTATATGTTGTTTTATGTTTCAAATCATGTCAAAATCAATTCAAGTGCGTTAATTAGCTGTAGCGATTCAGTCGATCCTAATTAATGGATATGATAGATTGAGACATGTTTTGGTGCATAAGGCAATGTATAGATTAGATCTGTTTAATATAACTTGATTTCATTCATGTCATCTTTGAATCGGTTAAAATGCATGTCGGATGTTTTTGTTATATTCATACAATCGGTTCATGCGATCGAATATCGGCTTTCTAGCCGGTTGCCTGAGACGAAGGCCCATTGGGTCAGATATTTGGAACCACCTGGGACACACCAGTGGTTCCGCATTGTGTTACTGATCAACCCTTTTTCCTTGTCAATTGCAGGTCAAATTGACTGGCACGCTTGGAGATTCGTCGGAGCTCATTCACGCCAATTGTCGAAGCTAGCTAGATCTGTTCACTCCGTGTTCCACAAGACCGTTCCGGCTTCGCTGGTGTGCTATGCGCGGACCAGATTTCGCGCTAACACACTTTTTGGCACGTCCGGTGGGACCACTTCGTCAAGTCATGGCTTCCGGCAAAGGCAGGGCCCTCTGTGTGACCATAGAGGACCTAGCTCCGTCGTCAGCCCAGATGTTGGAGGAGTACGTTGCCATGTTTCGTGAAGCCTGCCTCGAATGCTTCACCAAAGACAAAGATGATTTTGTGTACCAAAACAAGGCGTTTCCTGAATATCTTCCGCACAAGCAATCTGATGCGTCGAAAGCGGCAGGAACGTCGACTCAGCCGCAACAGCCGAAGGGGGCAGTAGAGAACTCCCCTGCGACCGGTGCAGATCAGCAATCGGCTACAAAAATAGCCCCTTGTCACCCGGAGCTGGAACAAAGCAGGAACCAGGGTCACCAAGGGGGTCAAGGCTACAATCCGCATGTCAATCAGCAGCCACCGAGGAGAGATGATGACCTGCTGTGGCATATGACCAATGTGCTCAGGGAGCAATTTGGTCTGAAGCCGAAGGAGACGACGATCTTATACAGGCATCCATACCCAGAATGGTTCTATCGGGTAGCATTGCCGTATCGTTACAGAATCCCTGAGTTCTCGAAGTTCAGCGGGCAAGGTGACATCACCACGATGGAGCACGTCAGCCGGTATCTCACACAGTTGGGAGAAGCTTCAAGAGGGTCTGCCCACAGGGTCCGATTCTTCCCAATGTCGCTGACCGGGCCGGCTTTCACATGGTTCGCATCCCTGGCGCCGAATTCAATTACCTGCTGGGATGATTTGGAGAAGAAGTTTCATGCGCACTTCTACACTGGGAATGAAGAGAAAGGCATTGCTGACCTGGCAATTATGAAGCACAAGCCGAATGAATCGGGAGCCGATTTCATTCGGAGGTTCAGAGATGTCAGAAGTCGATGTTATTCACTAGAGTTGCCTGACAGCCAGCTTGCACAGTTGGCTATTGTGGGACTCCCATCAGTAGTCAAAGAAAAGTTGGCCAACGTGGAGTGTGAAAGCTTGAGCCAACTTCTGCAGAAAGTTGCAATGATAGAAGAGCAACTGCAGAATTATCGCCGGGAGAGCCGCTTCAAGAAGAATGCCCTTTTTAACCGCAGATACCCCAGTGGAGAAGAAGATTCCGATGATGAGGTAACAGCCATTGAGATGGAATGGGGAAGGAAAGCAATGGTGGTCTCTAAATCCAAAGGTGGTAGAAGGCAGAATAATTTCGGGGGTTATAGCCTTGATCAGTTGTTTGATTTCCTAGTGGAAAAAGGGCAGATTGAGCTCCCGGCAGGATTACACCAAGCCAAGTGACAAGTAGCTGAAAGGGAAGAAATTCTGCAAGTTCCATGCAAGGGACTCTCATGACACCAATGATTGTTGGACCTTCAGACAGCACATTCAGAAGGTTACCCAGAGAGGAGCTTTGAAGTTTGAGAACGCCAAAACTACAGCTGCCGGGAATAGTGCTCACCGAGGCAGCCAGAACATGGTGGAGGCGTCGATTCCCAAAGGCAGAGTCTGGATCCTGACTTCCGAGAGGGCGAAGAAAGAAGCAGCAGTTGATCCTAAAGTTCAGATATCACTAGAAGAAGCCAGAGAGAAGAGAGAGAGTCCGTGCGAGTCCAAAGATGAAACAGGGTTACAGGGTGCTGTGTAGCAGGCCATCTTCAACAGGCCAGTCGGACATCGGCATTTGAAGGCTCTATACCTCAAAGGAGACATCAAAGGGATACAGATGACCAGAATACTGGTAGATGGTGGTGCTTCTATTAATCTAATGCTGCTCAGAGTGTTTTATGAGCTCGGCAAGGTTCCAGAAGACTTAGCAAAGATTGGCGTGATGGTCAGAGACTTTGGTGGGAAGATATCCCCGACTCGGGGGGCAATTGACGTTGATTTGAAGATTGGGAGGAAGACCCTGACCACTACTTTCTTCGTCATTGACAGTGGGAAGTACCTACAATGTGCTCCTCGGACGTGATTGGATTCACGCCAATTGCTGCGTTCCATCTACAATGCATCAATGTGTGATCCAGTGGCTCGGAGATCACGTGGACATGGTCGAGGCTGATGATCCCGAGGTTGAGGCAATCACCAAAGGCATGTACAAGGAAATAGAGAGATTTGAGTGCTTCTCAGGGAAGACCAAGAATAGAGGCATCGCTGAAGCCAGTGGCGAGTGTCAACAACCGATAAGAGCAATTGGCTCAAAAAATTCTGTTTGATGGATAACCAAATAGACGGAACTGATGGGAAGCTGGGGCAAGATTTCACGTCGGCCGATGCACTAGATCAGGTAAATATCGGACCTGGGGACAGGCCGAGGCCGATGTACATAGCCGCAAATTTGGAGCCTGAATTCAAAAAAGAATTGATCAATCTGTTGAAAGAGTATAAAGATTGCTTCGCATGAGAGTACTATGAGATGACAGGATTGGATAAATCCATTGTCGAGCACCGATTGCCGATAAAGGATGGGTATCGTCCTTTGAAGCAGGCTCCTAGAAGGTTCAGATCAGAAATATATGAAGATGTCAAGAAAGAAGTAGAGAGGCTGTTAGAAGCTAAATTCATACGGCCGTGCCGGTACGCAGAGTGGATATCAAATATTGTCACTGTGTACAAAAATAATGGCAAGATGAGAGTATGCATTGATTTCCGGAATCTGAACAAAGCAACTCCTATGGATGGATATCTGATACCAATAGCCGACATGTTAGTCGATGCTACAGTAGGGCATCGGGTCATCAGCTTTATGGATGGCAATGCTGGCTACAACCAAATCTTTATGGCCGATGAGGACATTCCCAAAACGGCCTTCAGGTGTCCAGGAGCCCTCGGGTTATATGAGTGGGTAGTTATGACGTTCAGCTTGAAGAATACCGGTGCGACATACCAGAGGGTGATGAATTACATCTTCCATTGGCTAATTGGCAAGATTGTCAAAATATACATTGATGACATAGTGGTAAAGTCAAAAAGCTACAAAGACCATTTAGCCAATCTGCAGGAGACTTTGGAATGTACCCGGAAGCATGGGTTGAAAATGAACCCCAACAAGTGTGCATTTGGAGTATCAGCTGGCCAGTTTCTGGGGTTCATGGTACACCAAAGTGGCATTGAGATTGGTGAGAACAGCAGAAAAGTGATTGATGATGTGGTACCTCCGACAAATAAGGAGTTACAGTCGTTGCTTGGGAAGATCAATTTCATAAGGAGATTCATATCCAACTTGTCGGAGAAGGTATTGCCATTCTCACCACTGTTGAAATTGAAGAATGATCAGGAATTCAGGTAGGGTGACCTGCAGCAAAAGGTGTTTGAAAGTATAAAGGAGTACATGAAGTCTCCTCCTGTGATAATTCCTCCACAAGTAGGGAAGCCTTTTAAGCAGTATGTGACGGCCGAAAGCCATACAATTGGTTCGGCCCTTATGCAAGAACTCAAAGGTAAAGAGAGGGTGGTCTTCTATTTGAGTCAGAGATTACTGGACCCAGAGACAAGGTACACTCCTACCGAGAAGTTGTGTTTGTGCTTATATTATTCGTGCACCAAGTTGAGGCACTACCTGCTGACGGCAGAATGCGTAGTGGTGTCCAAATCGGATGTCATCAAACACATGTTATCTATGCCGATTCTGAATGGAAGAATCGGCAAATGGATTCTTGCGCTATCAGAGTTTGATTTGAGGTTTGAGTCAGCCAAGGCAGTCAAGGGGCAGGTAATGGTAGACTTTGTGACTCAACACCATGGAGGTCAGGCAAGCTATTCTGAGGCAATGCCGTGGACTATGTTTTTCAATGGATCCTCATGCAAACAAGGCGGGGGTATCTGCATTGTTTTGATTTCACCTCGAGGGCGTTATTTTGAGTTTGCCTATCAAGTTGGCCCTGTGGTGACTAACAACCAGGCGGAGTACGAAGCTGTACCAAAAGGACTTCAGCTTCTGCACGAAGCAAAGGCCGTGGTAATTGAGATATTTGGGGATTCACAACTAGTGATTAACCAATTGCTCGGCCTATATGAATGCAAGGATGATATACTCAGGGGATATAATGATCGATGCAAAGCGTTACTGGATGATTTCTTGGCATTTTCCTTGGTTTATATCCCTAGGGGACAGAACGAAGAGGCTAATCGGCTAGCACAAGATGCTTCGGGATATCGTTTAGTCCAAGAGGTGTTCAATGCAAAGCAAGCAGAAGAGGATTGGATGACTGAAATAGCCGATTACCTCAAAGATCCTTCACAGAAGGTGAGCAGGAAGCTTAGATATAAGTCCATTAAATATGTGTTGCTTGATGGGCGGTTATATTATAAAAACAGTTGGTGTACTGCTCAGATGTCTGAGGAAGACAGACTCGGAAAGGTTGATGAGCGAAGTGCATGAAGGGATATGTGGGGCTCATCAATCTGCTCATAAAATGAAATGGATCATCAGAAGGACCGGATACTTTTGGCCAACTATGTTGGAGGACTATTTTAGGTATTACAGAGGATGCCAGAATTGTCAGAAATTCAGCAATATTCAGAAATCACCGGCTTCTGCTATGAATCCTATAGTCAAACCATGGCCGTTCAGAGGTTAGGGAATTGACTTGATCGGCCAAATATATCCTTCGTCGAGTAAAGGGCATAAGTTTATACTGGTCACGATAGATTATTTCACTAAGTGGGTTGAAGCAGTTCCTTTGAGGACCGTCACGTCTAAAAACATGATTGAGTTTGTCAAGGAACATATTATTTATCGATTTGGTATTCCTCAGACCATAACGACCGATCAAGGCACCATGTTCACTTCGGAGGAATTCAGGGAGTTTGCGGATAGCATGGGGATCAAGTTGTACAACTCCTCTCCCTATTACTCACAAGCAAATGGCTAGGCAGAGGCATCAAATCAAATCTTGATTAAGGTTATAAAGAAGAAGATCGAGAAATATCCAAGGAAGTGGTACTTAACCTTAAATAAAGCATTATGGGCTTATCGGATGTCTCAGCACGGTTTGACTAAAGCTACTCCTTACGAGTTGGTGTATGGGCATGCTGCCGTGCTACATTGGGAGATGCAATCTGGATTGCGACGGGTCACGTTACAGAATCAGCTCACAGCCGATGAGTATAAGGACATCATGATGGACAGTTTGGAAGATCAAAATTGTCATCGGCTAAAGGCCTTAGAAAACATTGAGGCAAATAAATAGAGGGTGGCTAGATACTACAATAGGAAGGTAAAGCACAAGCAGTTTACTGAATCAGAACTAGTCTGGAAGGTGGTGTTACCTATAGGTAGTAAGGATGGCTGATTCGGTAAATGGTCACCTAATTGGGAAGGTCCGTTCCGAGTTATACGGTGTGCACCTGGTAACACTTATATTCTACAGGATCTGAAGGGGAATGAGTTTGCCAGAACTATCAATGGAAAATACCTGAAGAAGTATTATCCTAGTATCCCAACCGGAGCTTGAGCGAGTGTCTTGGGCGGTCAAGAGCCAACAGCCTGATTTCATCTGGAAATCACCTTCAGAGATAAAAAAAGATAAACTGCCCTCGATGGGGGATCACAGCCGATACAAACGAGTGTCGCCTTCAGAACAAAAATAAACCCGCGATGGGGTGGCACAGCCGATGTGAAGCGTATCGCCTTTAGAACAAAAAATAAAAGACACAACCATAAGCGGAATGGACAGGGAGCTTTATTGAAGTTTGCACCTAGTACAAACTACTGATTGTTGCGAGTTTCTTCGATGATGCCACTAGCAGGAATGGTCACTGCTATTTCTTCGGCATGTTCATCGAAGGCTTCCATGAGGTCTTCGCGCTCGCCTGGGTCCTCTTCCGCCGGAAAGCCAGGCTCGATGGCCAGCAGATGGTATCTAGTATGGAGCGCGGCTGCTGCAAGGCTAGCGGTGGCACCACAGTAGATGCCTCTAATGACTGCTTCACCGATGTAGCGTTGGATGTCCTGCAAGTGAAGCATCACCGTCCTGCCGCATGCGCCGATGAAGTTGTTGGCGGCTTGGTGGAGATTCTCCAACTGCGTCATTAGGGCTACATCAAGAATGCCGGGGGTCAAGATAAAACGAAGAATGGCAAAGGGGTGATGATAAGACATACCCGCTACGGCAGCATCGGCCTCGGAAAGGCGGGCTCGTGTGGCTATAAGCTCAAATTCAGCCGCATCAAGGGCAGCTGAATGTGCAGCCAGGTGTCCCCGCAGGTGCTCGGTCTCCTGGGATGCCTCTTGATGCAGATGGCGATGTTCTTCTGCTTGACGGCGATGGCCGTCCGCCGATGAGGGAGAAGAAGAGGAGGCCCCAAGGTCGGGGTTTCAGAGGCGGCTTCCGGGCGGAGAACTCTGCCCTGGCTGGAATGTATGCATAATGCAGATTCAGATGAAGGACGAAGATTTGACAAAGGCATTTGTTGAATTGGACTTACAAGCTGAAGGCACGGAGGTTCGTGTGCCTCAGACGGGAGCGACTGGCTCCTTCGTCTCCTTCGGCAGGACCGTCGGCGGAACGTTTGTCATGATCTTCACTGCCGGCCATTGGGTTTCTTGGTGATACAAGAGGAGGAGAAGCAGAGAAAGTACAAAGGATTGCTGAAGTGACTGAAGGCTTGAAGGTATACATGGTATATTAGGTTACTTTAGCATTGATTTATGGTCAGGAGTGGTTTCCTCGGGAGACGAGACGACGCTTCGAATATACACCCGATTGAGTCAAACAGCATAAATCCGGACGCGGCGCACGGGAAATGAGGCGTCCGCGTGGGATACCAGCGATCAGGATGAGAAGAGGAAAATCAATTTCATCCCAAAATTGGGGGCATATGTTTACACCAGAATTTGGATGGTGCCCAGAGAATCGGCTGCGTGCAGGTTAGCCGATCAGAGAGCTGGATCGAATAATATGTGCAGAGGCAAAGACTAGATCGGAAGAGTGCTGACATCATGAAGGTGCATTGCAGCCGCACAAGTTGGCACGTACAAGCTGAAACGTGCAGGTGTTGAAGTGTGCAGGTGCGTCAACCAAGAATGGATTCTGCAACGGCCGCAACAAAGCAATCATGGAAAGGGCCCATGGGAAAGGCAAGGCTGGGTTCTGAGTTATCTTGAAATTAGGAAATTGTATTATTTCCTTATTTTTAGCTAGGGTTTTCATTCGGTTGAGATTTCTCTCTAGCTGCTAGGTATAAATATAAGCCCAAGCGCATTGTAACAAAACACATCAATCTATACAACAACAGTTCCCTTTTTCCGGCCTCCGGCCAAAAACCCTAGGAGTAGGGGTAACGTAGATCCAGTGAGTCCTTCGACGAGTTGGGTGTCATCCGGTGGACGCCAAGCTTGCTGTAAGTACCGTCACGCTCGTGTTTATCATGTACGGCCTGTACGATTCTACCTCGTACCCCACTAGTAGATAGATTCGAGTAGTTATCGATCCTCTTTGAGGATTAGTTATCGACTCTAACTAAAATTGGCATGTTTAGTTAGATTCATTAAGTTACCAAGATGTTATCAGTTCTTTACTGTTTATTTATTTATGTAACATCTTCTTGCCTGATCAAAATTGCATAGTATTGGCCTTAGATCTATATGAAAGCATTCATGTGTGTTTTATTCATGCTCATATCCTGTCACTGATGGTTGCTTCCTTGTTTTTATCGGCAAATCCTTCTTGCAATCTTGTTCGTACGTGCTATGGGGATTTGGCAAGAGCCAATCTAGATGGGTGCAGAGCCGCGGCCCTTTCAGACCAGCTCTGTATTCGTACTAGATCTGCTTGTGGCTATTTTTTGGGAATAGATCTAGACGGGTACAAAGCCGTGGGCCTTTCAGACCAGCTTTGTATCAGTACTAGGTTTATATCTGGATCTAGCCACCGCCAAGTGTTCTGCTTCACGGACCCTGTATCGGCTGAATAGCCGATGCAGCTTGCTTGCTTGCTGCACGTTGTATTTTCCCGATCTCCTTTATATGTTGTTTTATGTTTCAAATCATGTCAAGATCGATTCAAGTGCATTAATTAGCTGTAGCGATTCAGTCGATCCTAATTAATGGATGTGATAGATTGAGACATGTTTAGGTGCATAAGGCAATGTATAGATTAGATCTGTTTAATATAACTTACTTTCATTCATGTTATCTTTGAATCGGTTAAAATGCATATCGGATGTTTCTGTTATATTCATACAATCGGTTCATGCGATCGGATATCGGCTTTCTAGCCGGTAGCCTAAGACAAAGGCCCATTGGGTCGGATATTTGGAACCACCTGGGACACACTAGTGGTTCCGCATTGTGTTACTGATCAACCCTTTTTCCTTGTCAATTGCAGGTCAAATTGACTGGCACGCTTGGAGATTCATCGGTGCTCATTCACGTCAATTGTCGAAGCTAGCCGGGTCTATTCGCTCCGTGCTCCACAAGACCGTTCCTGCTTCGCTGGTGTGCTGAGCACAGACCAGATTTTGCGCCAACACCAGCCGTTGTAGCCTGTGACCTTGGGATGTTTTTGTTCACCCTTGGAGCGAAGATCTCAGAATTAGTTGGACCCTGTGATTCTGAGGCCGGTGAGCATATGTATATTAACTAGAGTGATTGACATCGGGCCATGACCAAATACAAAGGCATTCATGGAATTGGACCAGAAATAGCATGCTGCCGTCAGTCGAAATTCATTCGTTTTCACTTGAGAAAGGGAGAGGTTGAGGCACTAATTTAAATTATACATCTCCCAGTCTGTACTCTTCTTCGCTGAGACTTTGCGGTACCAATTCCTCCATCTAGTGGGAATGTTGGGCCTAGTTCCTGAAGGTTTGCTTGTTCCAGGAAGATGCATGAACCAGAGAAGATCTGAATGGAATTTGATTGGTCTCCTTGGCAACAAGATCTGAATGGAATAAGCAGAGCGGACGGTGGCCGATTGAATCGAAAGGGGAGCAAGTTAAGCGGAGGAAATCAGAAAAGCAAAAAAGCGAAGGGTGAGAATATGCACCTCCGGAACTTCAGTTGGGGTCGCCATGAGCTTTGATGGTGGTGCTGAAGCGGTAAGATGCGGCGAATCCGAGCAGAAAACTGTGACTAGGGTTCCGATTTGGTGTGCGGTGGCTGCGCAGGAAGGCATTTTCGAGTGCGGAAGCAGGTATATTGTTGCGGTGAAGATATGAAGATAATATATTGAGCCCTATTCGGAGACATTGAGGAGCCGTTCAAGATTCGAAGTCTAAATTTTGGAATAAAATTAATTTTATCCCAAAATTAGGGGCACATGTTTACACCAAAATTTGGACAGAGTACAGATGGCTGCTGCGAGGAGGAAGATAACCGATCAGGGAGGATGGATCGGATATTTGCTGACGTCAGCAAGGTGTGCCGCGGAAACAAGGTTGATCGAGAGATCGGATCGGATGTTCGATTACGTCAGCAAGGTGTGCTCCCATACCGGCTACGACAGGTTGTCACGGCAAGGACCCACAAGAAAGGAAAGGCTGGGTCCAAGTTACCTTAAAATTAGATAGTTTTGTTTCCTTGTTTTGTTAGGACTCGTTTCCTATTAGGATTTCCTTTTCGAGTCACTGGGTATAAATATAAAACCGACGCATTGTAAAAATACACAACAATCAATACAACAACCCTTTCTGGCTCCGACCAAAAACCCTTAGGAGTAGGAGTAGAGTAGATTCGACGAGCTCTTCATCCCGAACGAAGTTGTCATCCGGTGGACTTCTGAGTTTTGCTTGTAAGTACCGTCACGCTTGCTTTCATCATGTACGGCCTGTACAATTCTGCTTTGTACCCCACTGCTAGATGAATTCAATTAGTTATCAATCTTCGTTTGATTCGCTTATGGCCTGTGTACTTCCATACTACGCCCCACCTCTTAGATTAAATTGAGGATTAGTTACCGGCTCTAACTAAATCTGGCACTTTAGTTAGATTCATTAAGTTACCGATGTTGCTTGGTGTTCATTTATTTATTTATTTTAAGCAATCATCAATATGCCCAATCTTGATCTATTTTCTATCGGCTTAAATCTTATGCGTCTGTTTGCTTGATGAATGATAATCGTGTAACATGCTATGCTAAAGCAAATAGATCTATTTTTTATTAGCCGATCGATTTTGATCTTGGTTGTATACAGATTGCACTCAAGTAATAAGATGAACTTTACCTAGACTTGATGAATAGTAGATTCAATTCAGAGTTTATGCCATAGCTGTCTCGATCCGCTCGATCCTCACTGATATAAGCAAACAATCAAATGTATTAGTCAAAGTACTGTTTATCTTATAGGCTTGTATGTTGCCTGTATGTTTTCGGATCGACTATTTAGTCGATCTTGCTGTGAAGATGCGGAAGCGATTCATCCTTCACGGCCAACTTGAGTGTAGCACGTGACCCTATTCCTCGTCATCATCTCCCTCGAAGTCGTACTCATTCTCGTCACCTGACAGCAAATTTATCAGTACGATTTGTACTGGCCACGGAGCCCACCTATGCAGCATTTGCTTTGTGGAAAGTGGATGCAAGGCTATACAAGCAGACCTATAGGCTGAGGTTTTCCTATGCAGCTGTAATCAATGTTTAATTAGTCAAGTTTTATCACCAGTTAACACCATCATCCCTTTTCTCATCACCACACCTCACATACCCACACCTCACTCTCATTCGACAGGCCCAACTCCCTCTCGGGCCTATCTCAGCGGCACACTACCACAACGGGTACACTGCCGGAAAAATGTCATCCAGGGGGAGAAGAGATCACTCACTACACTAGTAGAAGCTTCATAGGAAAGGTCCATAGCCAACAGGTTGGCATATGTATCGATCGATCAACCGTACACTCTGCAGAGGTTTCACTACCCACAAGATTAGCCATCATAGGTGTTGCGCAAACACCTAGGCAGAATTCCGGGTGCTTGCTTGCCTAGGTCGATGCCACCCTACCACTCAGCCCTGGGATATTCCGGATCCTACACCGTTATGCTGAGACTGGGAGACACAGTACCGGGCCCAACCAGTGGTACTGTGCATCTAGAACGGAACGGGAACCCATCGACCGTCTCCGCCCACCCTTATCACCTTTCAACCTAGCAGTAGTGGCACCGTCCTACCAAGTAGTCCAGCTGTCTCCCGCCCATCAGAAGCGAGTGAGTAGAAAAGGATTCCCATGAACCTGAAACTAGTCCATCCTAGGTTTGACCAAGCAGGCATCTCCACTTAGGGGATACTCTCCCCGTGCCATCACAGCACCTCCATCCACGGGCTTCAAACCACCAAGGCTATCCCACCCAGAACCTCCTCAACAACTTTACCCGCCACAGGTATCTCGCTTGGGGATGCCCAGGTTGCACCCCCGGCACGACTTGCCCCATGGGCTCGTCTCACATCCCACTTGGTCGACATCAACCCTTACCACGCACCCAAGACGCACGCAGCACTCTCTCCCAGTGGTTATAATCAGTTATACACCGTCCCAATTCCACCACATAGCATATAGCAAGTAGAAAGTAGTGGAAGAGTAACAGTAAATTAAGCAGCAGCTAACCTAGCAGCGGACAGCAGGGTAAAGTCTTATCAAGGCAGGGAATTCAAATATACTATCATGCAACCAATCCATACATAATCATAAAGCAATAGCAACAATGTCATTTGCAATGCGTAATTAGGATCTAAGGATTTGGTGGGACGTGGCACCTTCGTAGTCGTCTCCTAGCTCTTGGAAGTACTCGTGGTCGTCTTCCTTAGTCAAATCCTCCTCCGGCTCTGAAATCGAACACGAAATAGTCGCGTCAGCGACTCCTATAGAGTATTTCAGAAAAATCCAATAAAATAAAGAGCCAAATGCACACAAACACAGTCTTAGATTGTAGATCTCATTTTTCTGAGAATTTTGATATATGGTGCGCAATTTTTGAACTTCATATGAATAAGTTATGAATTTCCGAAGATTATCCTATTTTCTGAAAATGGGAAAATTGGTCGGTTAATCAGGGGCAGCTCGGGATTGGTCCACGTGGCGCGCGGGTCCAGTAGTGCGGCAAGTGGCGCCTCATCAGAACACAAACCCGATGGTCGCCCACCAGGTGTTCGATGCTGGTTCCCAGAGAGTTGCCGGAGTTGGCGTAGCTCGGCGTGGCTCGGCAGTGGTCGGGGGTAGCTCGGCTGTGGTTGGGGGTAGCTCGGCGGAGCTCGGCGGTGGTCGGGGGTAGCTCGGCGGGGCTCGGCATAGTTCGGCGTACCTCGGCGGGGCTCGGACGAATCGGAAATTCGGGGCGCCGAGGGTGCCGCTCTCCCGAGCTCTCCCGGGGAGGCTCGGGCGAATCGGAGATTTGGTGCGCCCGAGGGTGCCGTTCTCCCGAGGTCTCCCGCGGAGGCTCGGGCGAATCGAAAATTTAGGCGCCCGAGGGTGCCGTTCTCCCGAGGTCTCCTGCGGAGGCTCGGGCGAATCGGACATTTGGGCGCCGAGGGGCTGCTTTCCCGAGCTCTCCCGGTGAGGCTCGGGCGAATCGGAAATTTGGGCGCCCGAGGGGGCTGCTCTCCCGAGCTTTCCCGGTGAGGCTCGGGCGAATCGGAAATTTGGGCGCCCGAGGGTGCCGTTCTCCCGAGGTTTACCGGGGAGGCTCGGGCGAATCGGAGATTCGGTGCTAGCAGGGTTCCAGGGCGTCTGTTCAAGGCGGCGGTGTCTCTCCGGCGCGGCGGACGATGACAGGGCGGCGATGACCATATTTCGGCAAGACAGGGCTCGGCTTTCCCCAATTGGCGTGCTCAGGCAGTCGTCCGACCAGATGGTGGCGGGTTAGAGTCGTGGTATGGCCTCCTTCTCTCCCTCGGCATACGGCGGTTCTCCGACGAGGTGGAGGCGCACGTAGCCAAGGCGACAGTCGTGATTCGGGGCTCGGCTATCTAGCGGCGGTGCCGAGGCAGACTTGGCGAACCTCGGCGGCCTTTCTCCGCAGCGCGAGGCGACCGAGGGTACTCGGAACGGATTTAGGCGAGGCGGAACCTGTCGGCAGCGATGTCGTCGCGACGGTGAGATTTCGACGGGGCTAAGGAGGTCTTCTAGGAGATGTATACGCGTCCAGGGTCTATGACGATGGTATACCAACTACCAATTTTGGCAACCGAGCTTTCCAAGGTGCTCGGTTGTGGCGGCGGCGTGTCGCCGACGACGGCGGAAGGCGGCATCGCGGCTATGACCAAGTATTGGTTCAATCGAATGCGGTCTTGTCAAATTGGTGAGGCCAGAGAGGCATACAACACTCTGGTGGCGAATTTTAGCCATGGCATGACCTTCTTTTAGCGACGGCTCGCGGCGGCGCTCCGGTAAGGTCGCGGCGCACGCGGCCAAGGCGATTCAGGCTTCCTCTAGCGCTTAGATCCGCGTAGCTAGCTCGAGGGGGTCGTGGCGGTGCTCCACGACGCTCTAACCTATACGGGTGCTAGTCGGATTGCTCGGAACGGGTGATTCGGCGTCGGAACGCGTCGGTGGTGAGCGCGCTCCGCCGAGAACGCGTCGTGCTGCGTTCTCGGTCTAGCAAGCTTGCAGTTCGGGGGTTTCGGCCGGTCGAATGAGTGCATGGTGCAGGTGATCTTCCCGAGCCGGTAAGGGCTCGTGCCTGCGCGTCCCGAGGGTGGAACGCCATGGCAAAAGCAGGGCAAGGTTCGGACATGGCGTGCGATGGCTCACCGTGGTGTCGGTGAAGCTAGGATGGCGGTGCAGTGGCGAGTCGGAGCCGTGCAGAGCGATCGCAGTGCCGTGCCGCTCCTCGTCCGCAGCTTGGGCTTCTCCTCCGTGTCCGGCTCCGGCGTGCTCCGCGGCGGCGGCGCTCCGGCAGCTTCTCCTCCTCTGCTCCGCCCTTCTCCTTCGCTCTCTCTCTCGGTTTGGTGCAGTGTGCCGGTCTGTGCTGCGGTGGCGGCGAGGGGAAATGAGGGTAGGGCTTCGGGGTGCTCCAATTTATAGGCGAGCTTGGCAGGTTCCCATGGCGGACGGCCGCGATTGATCTCGGTAGATCAGAGGGCTTCGGCCGCTCGACGCTAGGGCTTCAGGGTGCACGCGGGCTCGCTTGGCGGCCAAGAAAGGAGGGGACAGGAGGGGGACAGCGGGGTCAGGGCTCTGCCATGCTGTCGGCTGTGGGACCGGGGTCACGCCATTCGCGCGACACCCCCGGCAGGCGCGTCGCCTTCGTGAGGAAGAAGAACAGTGGGGGGCGAGAGCGGCTGACAGGCGGGGTCGGGTTGGCAGCGAGCGCGAGCGTGTGTGTGCCGGTCGCGCGCGCGCTGTCGAGCCGCAACGTGGGCCGCGCGCGGTGAGGTGAGGAGAGGAAGGTCGGGCTGGCTTGGCTTCACTCCCGCGATCCGTATTAAGTGGGATCTCTTTGCATGCATGCTTTACAGTTAATTGCGTTAAAATCTGTTATGTGCGTTACGGTTGCATCGATCCGCGTGACCTCCACTGGCAAACCTAATAGATTGAGACGTGATTTGATTGTTAAAGTCATTTATGCTAGAGAAATCATTTGATATGAATTGTGACCTTTACATATGTCTGGATCGGTTCAAATAATATAGAACACGTGTCTTACATAAACAATCGATTCACAGGATCGGATGTTGACTCTTTAGTCGATAGCCTTGTACATTGGCTTCAAAAGCCGCATATTTAGAATTGTTTGGAACAACACCGACATGTTTGTCCTTGTGTTACTGATTAGCTCTCTTTCCTTGTCAATTGTAGGTCAAATTGACTGGCATGCCTTGGAATCAACGGTACAACCAAGTAACGGGTTGTCGAAGCTAGCTGGATCTGTCAAGCCCTTGCTCCCAGAGATCGTTCCAGCTTCGCTGGCATGTTGATCACAGAACCAAATTTTGCGCCGACAAGAAAGCAACTCTTTACTATGCTTTGGTGAGGAATCATATACCATTGAGTGACTTGAGAATACCATTTGAGGAGTATAAGTGATCTATGCTTTTTCTTTGAAAACTTAAAAACTCCAAGTCACTAAGTTGAGAATTTGGGAAGATAACTTTGTTTCAAGAACTGTTCCACTTTTTAACCGCTCAAGGGATATATGTTAGCCAATGCCACATATCCCACTTGTAAAAGAATTATTTTGGAATAACTTTTATGCTAGCAGTATATCTTAAGATGTTATGATCATGTTTGCTTTTATCCTTAACCTTTACTCGAGGACGAGTAAAGAGCAAGTGTGGGGGAACTTGTTGATAGCTCTTATTGCCCTAATTTTGTCATCATTTATTGCATAAAAAGACATGAAACAAAACTCAAAACATAGACATAGGTCTTTATTTAACCAAGTTCCACGAGTCTTGGTGTTTTTCAATGCTTTGCAGGATTATTCAATTTTTCACCAAGAAAAGGTATCTCAAATGAATATTTGGAGTGCAACATTGC
The DNA here is from genome assembly GCA_038502445.1 of Eremochloa ophiuroides. NCBI lineage: Eukaryota > Viridiplantae > Streptophyta > Magnoliopsida > Poales > Poaceae > Eremochloa > Eremochloa ophiuroides. Next base: position 7,138,138 of record JAHLJS010000007.1, on the reverse strand, counting down.
GAAGAGCTCGTCGCGCTGATCGAAACAGATATATTATTTGCTATTTTTGGAGCTCGGAGCAAAAAAATATAAAAATTCAAAGTTTAAATAATATATTAGGTGGGACCCATGTGGTCCCACACACGTGGGCCCCACCAATCAGTGCTCCATATTCCTAGGCGGGTGAGTCTGCCCAGCTCGGGGCGAGGCTGGCCCACCACGGTGGCTCAAGAAGGCAGGGGCGCTCGGCCTAGCAAGGGGGCGCGGCCCACGATGGGGCACTGGGCAGGCAGCCCACGCGGCGCGTTCCACGAGTTTTGATATTTTCACTGCCTTATAGGAATATTCTATTTTTCACTGAATAAAAGTACCTCCAATGATGATTTGGACTTCACCATTACGAAAAGCTCGTCGTGCTGATCAAAGTGGATATATTGTTCGCTATATTTGGAGCTCGGAGAAAAAAGATATTACATATATATGGTGGGACCCACGTCCATGGAATCACACGTGGGCCCCACTGAGCAAGCACCCCCACAGCGCTCGGCCAGGCAAATGCCGGCATGGTGGTCTAGCAGGGGGCACGTGGCCCACCACAGTAGCACGGCCCATCGGCTGTCGGCCCAGGCGGGCAGCAAGCCATAGGCAGCGCGTGGCACTCGTGGCCCAGGCGGATGGAGCTCGGCCCAGGCGGGGTGGTGTTGACGGTGGATATACCCTAAAATTCCACATTCAAACACCGTCAACAGGCCTCGGATTCAAGGGAAGATAAACATATCATGAGAATATTTTATCAATAACTAGTTCCACATGTACTCTTAAGCTTGTGATTGCAGGAAACATCAAAACAGTGCAAAAGTGAGCAGCTAGGGGCTAATTACATGGTTCGGCCGAACCATGTAATGTTGGCCCAGGCCACCACCTTTCAGCACAGTGCATACAACATCAAATGGGAGAGATCAGGGCTAAGGATGGGCCCACCCATGGGTCGACTGAACTGCCCATGGGGCCCACCTGGCTCTGGTGACATGGCAGGATCCATGTGACACTCCAACCAAGTTATTTCATCCATCAGATCAACTTGTGCTTTCATTCAACAGCGGAGATCAAAGGCACACGGATTGAGGCATGAAACGAAGCAATCAAGACAGAACCAACATATGGGAAGAGTCTATGACGGATGGGGACCACGGTGGTGGGCCCAACCCACCAGGGGTAGGTCGGCCGAACCACCATTGGTGGGCCTAGGCCACCTACACCATCACTGACTGGTGGGGACTCCTTCTAGAAGACCCTGGCTGGGCCCACCAGTCATGGGGGGTCGGCCGAACCCCCTCCCCCGGTGTCTAGCCTGGCCGGTTGGCTTCCACCGACTCCAAGCATGCTTCCCATGTGCTCAAATTGCCAAAGCCGTCCATCTTGAGGCGGTTACAAGGCGGTAGATCCAAGGGTGGAAAGTTGAGGAGCACAAGGATCGCTGACGTGGCATCCCTCCACTCTCCACTATAAATAGAGGCTGTCCACTCCTCTTCAAGAGACACCATACACCATACAACTCAAGAAGCAAGCTAGAGTTCTACTCTTTAGTAGTAGAATTAGTCTAGTGTGGGAGTTAGAGTCGAGTCGAGCTACGCTCGGAGTCTCCGGAGTCGTCTGCTGGAGAGTCTGGTATAGCTCTTGTACCTTTCCTTCTGTAAGACTTTATCTTTATCAATATATTATCTTTACTTTACTTCACTAAGTTCTTACTTAGTCTTTACTATTCTTTATAGTATTGTTGTGTCTTGTCTTCTTCTATAGTTGTTTTATACTTGATAGTGATCTTGTCCCAACTCAACGTGTGTTAGTTCATCGCCTGTCATAGGGTGTTCTAGTTGTTGGTACGCAGCTAGAATAGTGAGACTTAGTGTAAGCGTGGTGCTTAGGCTAGATCTTGCCTTTGATTACCGCTTGTTCGCACGGATTGTTTGTGGGTGCTAGCAGGTGGTGACAGCCCTGTCTAGTCTTAGTATCCCTCCACGTGTTTTAGGCAAGTTCTTAAAAGGTAGGCTCCCATAAGAGTGTAGGCGCTTCGGGTAGAGGTTTTATCCTCTATTGTCTCGCACTATCCCCTGCACACCTGTAGTAAGGTACTATCTTAGTATAAGTCATCTATTTGATAGGATAAGTCACAAGAGTAAAGTAAGTGTCATAGAAGTCTTATACTCACTCGTTGTCCTCCCACCTAGCTATACTCTACTAGTTATCATTTAGTTATCTTAATACTTGTTGTGTGTTGGTGTCATTACCCTTTCCTCTACCTATCGATTTAACCCCTACCACTAGCTGGTACTAAGTTGGTATAGACTTAAGGATCTCTCTCTTTTTTTATTAATTATTTCTAGCAACCGCTTTTCCCTTGGGATAAAAATAAATAATGATACCTTGGAATACTTGTTGGCATTTCTTAACGTCGTTACAAAAGATAGACTAAAAGTCCATCCCCGGCAACGGCGCCAGAAATGCTTGTTGGCGTTTCTTAGCATCACTACTAAAGATAGACTAAAGGTCCTGTCTTTAATAATAATACTAGAAACATAAGTTGACATTCCCAACCACCATTACTTCAGAAAGGTAATCCTTGGCCCTTAGTGGCGCCGGCCTAGGTAATGCAGTCTGGTAATAGCAGTTAGAAGTGCCGGATTAGCCTTCCTAACCATCATTACTTACGATATGCAAAACTGTGGCACGGCGCCGTGGCGTGCAACAAGAATTACAATTCTTAAGTAACGGTACTTAGGTACGCCAATCGATAGCTCAGTAAGGAATAAGATTACTCTGCAAGCGCACAGAACTATCATTGCAGCATTTCAACCCTGTGAGTATTCAAGGGTGTCGTATTTATAATTTCCCGTAGGAGGGCATGGTGAATTCATCTAGCTTTTGGTATAAACATGATCACTTATTGAATGCATAGGTAGGCATAGCATAGGCAGGGGTTAAAACAGGTTTATAAGATAGTGGACACACACATCGGAGCAACCTCAAGGATAAAAGATAAAATAAAGAATAAAGAATAACTACGTGAGCAGGCATTGTTCATATACAGCTATGCAACGAATAGTAATTACATCGAATTAATAAGACTAGGATCAGGACTAAGTCTGGGATGATAGGGAGATCCCCGCAGCTGGTCTGCCAGCCGATAGAGACTTTACGAAATCCTACTCAATACCCGAACGTGGGGGAATGCTAGGGATGGACAGGGCTGTCACCACCTGCCCACCTACCCCTCTGCCCGTGGGGTACCGACATATCCGCTGATTCCCGTATACCCGAGCACCACGCCCGTGTAATTGGAAACAACTCCTAGCCCCCCGGGACCCCAACCCTTCGGATTGACAAGCTCGGCTAGGAGCAACCATGACAGCACAACGAACTATTATCCCATCCTTAGTTCTTCCTCTATTCATACTAATTTGATGAACATATCAAGAACATAACACATAGACTATGAACTAGTTTACATGTTATGATCATAATATGGACAAGACTATACTCTAATTCAGATGCATTGCTATATAAATAAGATAAGAGCTTGCTCATAGAGGAGAACCGATGTGTATTCATACCAAGATGTTCTTGATTCCTCCAAGGAGACAAGCTCTCCTTGATAGCTTTGCCTTGTTCTACTACTACTACTAAACTAGAGAGAACAAGTAAGAAATGTGAGGTGTAGTGCTCCAAATGTTGGTGTGTGTGTTGGAGGGGGTGAAGCACATCTATTTATAGTAGATCAAGGGCGGTTTGGGCGTTCTAAGTATGGTAGGAGGTGAAACCGCCTTTGCCAAACCGCCATGAGCACCGCCTGAGGAGGATGGGCCCGGGAGGCCCCACTAGGGGGGCGGTCGGTCCCTGGGGAATGCCATCTGGCCACCGCCTTCGGGTGGTCGGTTCCTCTGTGGGCCTTGGCCTTCCCCGTGGTTACGAATGGATTTGGTTTATTGTATAATTTGGGCTTTCTCATTTTCTTGATTTGCGCCTTCTTTGAATACGCTTCCTGGAAGTGCGCTTTCCTTGAGATTTCCATGCATTTCCACGTGCTATCCCTGTAAGTTAGGTATACAACAAACTTCGTGGAAAGATTAGATAAAAGCCCTATCTTCTATTTATTTTAGTATTAAAATGATGTTATATTTATGTTGCTAAGGACCGCCAACAATACTCCCGAGTGAAGTGCTACAGCGGTATATTCTGTGCGCTTGCGGAATTTTCCAATAGACATAAGAAATACCCTCAGGGAACTTCTGGCGCCGTTATCAGAGATAGCCTAACACACTGTCTCTGGTGGTTGCACTAAGAAGTGTCAACAAGCATTTCTGGCGCCGTTGCCGGGGAAAGCATCAGTCTAGGAATATTAATAAAAAAATTGAATACGGAGTCTATTTAGTTATCGATTAGTGTTAGGGGCTTACCCCTGTCTGTGTTTCTCGTTATCGTGAAACTAGACAGTGCATGAACGGTTTCCAATTGCCGTCAAATTTTATTGAAGATCCATGAGCAATTGTTGAGAAGAACTAGACGCCGTCAAGTTCCACCTCAAAGGTTCATCTCAAACCTGAATCCGTTCGAGGAAAGAGGCTCCGCATTATCAATCAAGGAAGCTATGGCCCAAAAGACCATCTCTGAGTTCTCTGCGCTGTCCGCTGACAACATTGCCACCGGACCGCAGCTCAACTATGGAGATGCTACCTTTGAGCTCAAGCCTGCACTCATCAACATGGTGCAAGCTAATCCATTCTGTGGAAAGCCACACGAAGACGCCAATGCCCACCTCCAGCACTTTCTGGAGGTGTGTGGGACTTTCACTATCAAGAATGTCTCGGCTGACGCCATCCGTCTTCGCCTGTTCCCATTCTCACTGCTTGGGAAGGCGAAGCAATGGTTCTATGCCAACAAGAGTGAAGTCACCACCTAGGAGAAGTGTGCCAACGCTTTTCTCAAGAAGTTCTTTCCAATGGGCAAAAACAAGCGCTCTCCATGGCAAAATTTCAAGCTTCCAACAACAAGCGGACGAGACAATTCCCGAAGCATGGGAACATCTCCAGGAGTACATTCGTGCCTGTCCTCATCATGGGATTGAAGAATGGCTCCTAATCCAAGGTTTCTACCATGGGCTGACCGGATTATCCCGTAGTCACCTTGATGCTGCAGCCGGAGGAGCATTCCTGCAACACAATGTCAAGGATGCTAAGGACCACATTGAGAAAATAGTTATTAACCAAGGATAGGAATGAGGAACGCCTCCAGCCCAAGAAAAGGGGTATGCACACTGTTCATGAGCTGGACATGCTCTCAGCAAAAATGGACCTCTTGATGAAAAAGGTCGAGGGAAGTTCCAAGAAGGAACAAGAGGCCATTAGACCCACTGCCACCGCACGAGCAATCGAAGCTGATCCATGGTGCGAGGTATGTGGTGGAGAAGATCATTCGGGCAACAACTGTCCCGAGACGAAGGAGGAAGTGAGCTTCATCAATAACAACAACAACGGTTATCGACCCCAGCAACAAGGAGGATGGAACTCGCGCCCCTTCTATCAAGGAAATCAAGGTAATGGTTACAGCAATAATTTTAATAATTCTTATGGTAATCAACCTTCTCTTAAAGATCTTGTCTTAGGCCAATCTAAAATTAATGATAGCATAAACAAGAAAATAATGGCTAATGATAAGATTCGTGAAAATCTTAGTGAGAAAATGGATAGCCTTGACACTGGTATGAAAAATCAATTGAGCTTTAATAAAATGCTAGAAACCCAATTAGCTCAAATAGCAGCAGCTTTTCCATCATTCGAACAAGGTAAGATCCCAGGAAAACCTGAGGAACCAATTGTGGGTGTTAAGTTAATTTCCACGAGGTTCGGTAAGCCTCCGGTTAGGCAAAACCCGGGTTGTCTTCTCGATCCGCCATTCATGGCCAAGAAGAGTGACCCCGGCCATCCTACCATCACCTGCGAGATCGGGCCACACACCTTCAACAGCGCTTTCTGCGAGCCTTGGATCCGGCGTCAACATCATGTCCAAGGTAATGTATGAAAATTTATTACGGGGACCCTTGTACCCCACTTTTTTCAAAATTGCAGATAGCCGATCAATCAATCCGGTTCCCTGAGGGATTGGCAAGGGACATCCTTGTCAAAGTTCAAGATGAGTACATTCCCGCCGACTTCATCATTCTTGACATGGGAGCCGATGACGAAGTCCCTGTCATCCTGGGAAGGCCGTTCCTCAACACCGTGAATGCCATCGTCTACGTGGGATCCGGCCAAGTCCACTTCCAACCCCAAGGTAAGAGAATTAAATGTCCTTTCAATGGTTATAAATTGATGCAACAGGCAAGGAAGAATCTGTGGAGAAACAAGCCACAATATGCACCCCGCCGAATGAATCAATCGCCAAGGTCCGAAAAGGCCGAACTGGTAAGTAAGGCTGAGGTGATAAACAAGGACTGACTCCGTTGAATCACAAGCATCAACCAAGAAGGAATGGCGGAAGAAGAAGTGCTATCACCACGGTCTCCATCTCCGGGACCGATCGAAGCACCCGAAGAATGAACCCGAACTGGAGGGGTCCTGCTCTACGGACCTAAAACATGAAGCCCTTGCTGATAAGGTAAATCAGTATTTATCCCATATTTAATTCTTGCATTTCAATTTTGAATTTTCTTCATTGCATTTCATGTTTAATCTTGGCAATAATTTAGTTCGACAAAATAAAATAAGTAGATGAATAAAACTTGAAAAAGATTATCTCTGCTCACACCTGAGGTGGTGGGACCAAATAGGTGGGGTCGGCCGACCCCACCATGGGGCCCACCCACCTCTAGTGGTGTTGGCCTAGTGTCCTGATCATGTTCATAAATTTTGAACACCAGCTCCTTTTGAATTTTGGTCGACCATTTTTTTGACATGACCATTCTCATATGCTTCAAGGAGAATCCAACACCCACATCCATCCAAAATTTGAAAAGTGGACACTTTGGCATGTATGAGTGCTCCCATGGTCCATGGGAATCACTTTAAACATGTCCCCACTTTTGTCATACACTTTTTACCTTCACAAAACACTAGACAAGGGAATCTCTGAAAATTTCAAAACTTTTGGCACACCACTAGTCTCTATTTTCCTGGACACACTGTTTAAAGCTGAAAGTGGACAAACCTTGGTTCGGCCGAACCAATGTTTTGGCTCTTTTCAAGAAAGTGGAGTTTGAATTCAAATAGATTCCCTGTCCAAAGGTAAAAGCAACTCTGAACCTGTCATAAATGGGTTCGGCCGACCCATAATTGGGGTCCTCTCTACCGAGTTGCGTTTGAATTCAAATAGATTCCCTGTCTAAAGGCAAAACCAACTCTGATCCTGTAATAGTTGGTTCGGCCGACCCATCAATAAAACCCTGTCGGCAAATTTGAATTTGAAATCACCTAGATTCCATGTCCAAGGGAGAAAGCAACAAAAACCAGACCAAGGGGGGGTCGGCCGAACTGGTCCTAGTGACCCGGCCACCAGCCCTTCTCCCCCTATAAATACCCTTCCAATGGGTGCTCAAATTCACACCCAAACCAGCTGATTTCTGCCGAGCACATAATCTCTCCTCTTCTCTCCATTTGAGCAAGATCTTTCTCAAGTTTAGTTTAAGTTTAGCCACTCAAACCAAAAATCCAAAAATATTGTAGTAGTAGAAGCTTGTCTCACTCTCATCTTTGCTTTCAAAATCTTGTTTGTGGAGGTAATCATACCCCGCAAGGACTACTAACTGTGGGATAGCTAACGCTAACGCGAACGCTAATCCCTGTTGTCGTAGTGTGTGCTTGTGTGAGCTCATTGTTGCAGGATAAAGAAGTTCTCCTCTGCACTCAAGAAGGCCAAGAGTGTCGTAGGAAGTTCCTCCCGACGACCCCGCCATGATGAAGATGAAGGAAAAGAAGCTCCACTAAGAAGAAGCTTCGGAGTGCCTTCCGAGAGGACGTTCGACCCCGAGAGCGGCCTCATGCTAAATCAAGAAGAGTACCAAAGGTACACCTCCATCCGACACCAGGGGTATGAACATACCGGCATCATCGACCCTGTCCTTTTGGACAGCACAGGTATGACCGCGGAATTCAACACTATTTTCAATACAATCGGTTGGGGAAGTTTTTGGGAAGTGCAAGAACTTGGAATAGAAAAGCTCACCATTGAATTTCTATGCTCTTTACAAGTCACTGAAAATAATGTCTACTTCCGCATGTTTAACCAAGACTATAATTTAACATGGGGAGTTTTCAGTATGGCACTTGGTTTTGATAATGACTATCATCTAGATCTTGTTAATGCAACAAGAAGATTTGATAAAGCTGAATTTTGGAAAGCTATAACAGGATCCAATGATTGCTCTGACCCTAAAACCGATGAAATTCATAATCCTACTTTGCGCTTGATCCGATATTGGATGGCTATAAGTTTTCTTCCTGGCTCTAATGTGCAAGTTCTTTACAATGATGAATTAAGACTGCTCTATGCCATGACAAAGAAAATAAAAGTTTCACCAGCTAAGATGTTAATGCACTTTTGCCTTGGTATTTTCCATAGAAGCGAGCCCATATTCTTCACTTCTTTTATCACGCGCATTACTGAAACAATGGACTTGCTAGATGGAAAACATTACTTTGGAATATATTGCCTCTTCTAGAGATATTGTAACCCAAGATTTCTTCATAAGTGCTCAAGTCCTAAAAAGAGATGAAAATGGTAATCTAAAAATGATTTATCCCGGCCATATAGCCGAAATCTCTCTCCCATGTGAGAGGCGTCAGTTGTATGCGCTGCGCACACTAACCATAAATTGGGACCGAGAGGTAAGAAGCCAAAATGTTGCAGGACCAAGAAGGGTGACAAGGAGCATGTCACAAGCCGCCCAATTTGAGCAAGGCGGCACATCACGAGTTGCAGGGAGATATGAAGAAGAAGGCGATGAGGCAAGTTCCGTGGACATTTCAAGGTCCACGGAACGGCCTCAACAGCACACTCCAAGAGTGCGCACTCCCCGTCCGTCCACACGGGCGAGGGGTTGTCGAAGCCAAGGATCGGAAATGGACCAACTCATCAATGACATGGGCGCAATGCAAGTTGAGTAAGACGCAACTCTAAATATGGCACAACAAAATGCTCAACTATTGCAAGCTATCCAAGACGAAGAAGCATAACGTTAGGCGGGATGGTTCCAATACTACCCGCCACCACAATGAGCAAAAGGACAAGTTTGGGGGAGATCCTCTCCCTCACCAAGGTAAGTATTCTATCCTAGCTATTTACCTTATTTTAATTTATTGCATATAAAAAATGCATAAGATAAAATACCAAAAATATTTTCTTATTTCCATAAGTCTCATGAATATTTATCTTCCTCATGGAAATGATGAATAGTTGCTCTGTTAATGTTTTTTAATACCTAGTTTACAACTTAGTATTTCTTTGAGTATGGATCACTTGGCTCATTTAAATCATCATGAATCTGAAAACTTTATGGATGCTAAATGCTAGAACTAAGTCTAAGTTGTTGTGAGATATGATATGGTGAAACAAGAGCTACTATAATATTGTTCTAAGCATGTATGATTACTGAAGATTTATTTCTTAATCAATCAAAACCTTATTGTTCCTCAATGGTGATAAATTCCTACCATAGCTGTAACAACCCTAAAATACAAACACCCAAAAATACCAACCAATTAAAATTTTCCATCTATACTTCACTAAAACATACTTCATGAGCATGCATATAGGAATTAAAATCTACAAGTTACATTTATGAGTCATTACATTCCAACTTCTATTTAGTTATTTCCATTAGCTTTGTGCATATGTGGATTTTATTTGCATATTATGTTTGGCTTGATTACCCATAGATGTATAAAAGCATATACATGTGTATAAATATGAACACTAGAAATTGGAAAATGAAAAAGGAAAAAGAGAGAGAGTGAGGGCTAGGCTAGTCCAGCTAACCAGCCATTCGGCCCAAGCCGGCCTGTGGCCCGAGCCCACCTCACCCCACCGGCGCGCGCGCAGGCACGCCAGCCCAGCCCAACCGGCCGCTTCCTTTCCTTTTCACCTCGCGCCCACGCCATCGCCGTAGCTGGGCCAGCAGGCCCAAGTCGCGGCCTAGCCCCGCAGCGCACGCGCAATGCGACCACACCCACGCGCCGTCGCTGCCGCTGACGGCTCGGCCCCGCATGTCAGCCACGGTTTTTCCCCTTCCCCTATTCTTCTTCCCCGCGGGTGCGATGGCCGGCAGGGTCACGCGAAATGCATGACCCTGACCCCACGCAGCCGACAAGGCCACGCCTCGGCAACGTTGTCCCCCGCCTGTCCCCCTCGCCTTGGCCACCAAGAGAACCCGAGCACGTCTGGAACCCTAAAGGAGCTCGCACCGTAGCCCTCCGATCCGCCGGGCAAATCAAAGCCGTCCGCCATTGGAGCCTGCCGAGCTCGGCTATAAATTGGGATGCCCACGGAGCCCTAGACTCCATCCCGCACACCGCCGCCACGCTGCGGCACAGACTACCGCACCCCACTTCACCACCGAGAGAAAGGGAGAAGGCGGAGCAGAGAAGGAGGCGCCGTCGGGGCGTTGCTGCCGCGAAGCACGCCGGAGCCGAAGCAGGAGACGGAGACGGTGCCACCGTCGCGGATCGGCACGGCACTACGAACCCTCGGCACGGCAATGACCCTCCACTGCATCGCCATCCTATCTTCACCGACACCGCGGTGAGCCACCCGAGCACCTTGCCAACCTCGCCGTGCTTTCGGCCATGGCGTTCGGACCCTCCCCCCGAGCGCTGTAGGTCACGGGTCGTTTCCGATCCCGGAACACATCACACACACGCACACAAGACGCAACCCAGCCAACAGGGAACGATCGAGCCGGAACAGAACGGCGGGCACCGCCGCCACGAACCGAGCTCCCGGAGCGCCGCCGTTTAACCGGCGTTCCCGCGCGTAGCCGCTAAGTCCCGCCAAACGACCTAGATTAGAAGGACCACCGCTACACCTTGAGGCCTAACCACGAGCCGAAGAGTGCCTGTAGCCACCCCCACCTTGTATCGCGTGCGCATCGAAGACCGCCGGAGCGCCGCCGCGTTGCGCGTGCGTTCTGGACGTCTCCGGCTACCATCCGGTTAGGGTAGCTCGTCGTGGAGCAACGCCACGACCACCCTCGTACCTACTGCATGGCTCAAAGCCTTGGGGAAGCCTCATTCGTCCTATTCACAAGCTTCATGACGCCGCCAGGGCGCCGCCGTCGGGTCTCGCCAAGGAGAAGGCGCTGCAGCCACGACAGCGTGTGCTAGCAGGCTAAAAAAGGACCAGCAGCACGCCAATTGGAAGGGGCCGCACCCAACTGCGCCAATACATGAACGTGGCCGCCTCGCCCCGAACCGACATCGCCGGAGTAGCGCCGCCGTAGTGAACGGACTCCCTGTAGCCTTGGTAATCCCAAATTAGAGGCCGAAATTCTCTTCACCAGGGAACAGAAGACCAAACCCATCCTCGCATGAGTCAACCACGCTTTGCCGGAGCTTCTACCCCGCGGCAAGTTCACTGCCGGCGACCATACCGCCATAGGCCATGGCCAAGAGCACAAGCTGACCCTTTTAGTTCCACAATCACCTTGCAAGACCACCAGTTGGTGGTAGGGACCATCTCCGACCATCATCAAGCTCGCCGGGGTCGCCACCGTACCTCGCCACCGCCGGCGATTCGTTGGGAACCCGCGTCGAGCACCTGGGGGCACTGACGTGCACCGGACGTCAGCACCAGTGCATGCCCTCCCGGCAGCGGCTCGTCCGCGGACCGAGTCCACCATGAGTCGAAGAGAGAAGAGGGAGGGATGAACGCAGGTCCACGTGCACCCGTGAGAACGGTGCACTGGACACCTAGCCGCGGGTCCACCGTGGACCGGGTGCCGTGCGCCGAGCGCACTGATGCGCCACGTGGCACGCCCACGTGTCGACACATGTCAAGCCCGGTGACGTCATGATGACGCCAGCCGGTCCCACCAGTAACCCCACCGTTGACCAAGTCAACGATGACGTCAGCAGTTACGTCATGCTGACGTCAGCAGCCATGTGTCACACCGAGAGCCTGCCACGTGTCACCCCCGGAGTAATTAGCCTTTTTACTATTTTCAAAAAATAGGATAAACTTCGAAATTCATAACTTATTCATACGATGTCCAAAAATTGCGCACCATATATCAAAATTCTCAGGAAAATGAGCTCTACAACCTGAACCTATGCTTGAGTGCATTTGGATCTTTATTTTTATTGGAATTTTTCTGAATGATCTATAGGAGTCGCTAACGCGACTATTTCGATTCCTGTTTTCAGAGCCGGAGGAGAATCTGACTAAGGAAGACGACCACGAGTACCTTCAAGGAGCTAGGAGACGACCACGAATGTCCCACCAAATCCTTAGCACCTATTACACATTGATAAATATCGTTCATGCCATTGCTTTATGATCATAAGATATGAACTGTTTAGGTTGCATGCTAGAGTAATTGATTACCCTGCCTTGTTAAAACTATCACCCTGCTATCCGCTGATAGGATAGATGCTCGCTGTTATATGCTTATTTGCTCTTCTACTACTTAACGATTAGTACACATATGTGGAGAAACGGGAACGGTTGACATATGTGAACTAAACTTAAACAGGGAGCGTGCTGCGTGAGTCTTGGGTGCGTGGTGAGGGTCAAGTCGATCAAGTGGGCTATGAGACGAGCTAGAAGGGCAAGTCGTGCCGGAGGTGCAACCTGGGCATCCCTGCGAGAGATACCTGTGGCGGGTAATGGATTACGAGGTGGTTCCGTGTTGGACAGCCTATGTGGTTAGAAGCCCGTGAACGGAGGTGCTGTGATGGCACGGGGAGAGTATCCCCTAAGAGGAGATGCCTACTTGGTCAAACCTTGGACGGACTAGTTTCAGGTTCATGGGAACCCTTTACTGCTCACTCGTCTTCGATGGGCGGGGAACGGCTGGACTACTTGGTAGGATGGCTGCCACTACTGCTAGGTTGTGAGGTGATAAGGGTGGGCGGAGACGATCGATAGGTTCCCGTTCCGTTCTAGATACGCAGTACCACTGATTGGGCCCGGTACTGCGTCTCCCAGTCTCAGCATGATGGTGTTGGAACCTGATTATTCCAGGGCTGAGTGGTAGGGTGGCATTGACCTAGGCAAGCAAGCACCCGGAATTCTGCCTAGGTGTTTGCGCAACACCTATGATGGCTAATCTTGTGAGTAGTGAAACCTCTGCAGAGTGTGTGGTTGATCGATCGATACATATGCCGACTCGTCGGCTATGGACCTTTCCTGTGAAGCTTCTACTAGTGTAGAGAGTGTTCCTTTCTTCCCCTGGTTGACACTTTCCGGCAGTGTGCCCGATGCGGCAGTGTGCCGCTGAGACAAGCCCGAGAGGGAGTTGGGCCTGCCGAATGAGTGCGGGGTGTGTGAGAGGTGGTGTATGGGATGGGATTGGAACTGGATTGGGTGAAGTGGGCGGAGTTGAATGAGACAAAAACTTGACTATTAAAATAATGATTACACATGCATAGGAAACCACAGCCGATAGGTCTGCTTGTACAGCCTTGCATCCACTTTCCACAAAGCAACCGCTATCATAGGTGGGCTCCGAGGCCAGTACAAATCATACTGATAAAGTTGCTGTCAGGTGACGAGAAAGAGTACGACTTCGATGGAGACGATTGAGAGGAGTAGGGTCGCGTGCTACACTCAAGTTGGCCGTGAAGGATGAATCGCTTCCGCATCTTATCAGCTTCTCTGAATTATTGAATCCGCCAGTGTGGCGATGTAATAATTTATGTAAGACTCTGTTATGAACTCGATGTATGGATCCTGGTATCAACTGAGATCTGGGTAATTTTATGGATTGTTCGATACAATCTATTTAATTACAATGCGCACCTGTGGATTTTCATTCGTGGAAATCGAGGTCGTTACAACAGCCATATATGTTACACATGTCTAAAACCTTCCACTCAAGCTACTTGCTTTGTATTGAGTGTTGTCAAGTCTTGTTGACCCTTATTGAGAGTCTTATCATGCTCCCAAGATCAAGATCACGTACGCACCACATATATATGCTGCTTCTACACTGGATGTACGCAACAACATACCTTTCATTCCCACCAAATAAATGCTCCATGTGTTAAAGTTTAAAAATATCTCTCTTAGTTAATTTGGTAGAAGAGACAAAAAGGCTATGCAAAATAAAAAGAAACAAAAGTGGACACAAGAAAAGTCCATAGAAAAGAAGAGAAAAATTTGAGCAAGTCTAGGCTCATGAATAAAGAAAGGAAAAATGATAGCCATGTCTCAAAAATTTATTAGAGAGAGATACAATTTCAAATAGAGGAGCATTATAGTCCACTTTTTCCACACACTTGCACATCTTGATCTAAGGGCATGACACTTCTCTCTTTGGATCCAAGCTTTGACTCTATAACATATACAAAGTAAGTATGCTATATTCTTTTATTTACTTTAAGTTTCACATAAGCCATTTTTAGAAGTAGGATGATAAAGAGAAGGCAACATTTACTTTATGCCTTGGTAAGGAATCATACACCATTAGAGCGACATGAGAGAACCATATGAGGAACATTAAGTTTTCTTTTGCAAAACATTGCTAAAACCTCCAGTATGAAACATGCAAAGAATGAGAAAAGTAGTGCTCAAGTTAAACTGTTCTGTCTCTCAACCACCTATGGCAAAGGGAAAGTCATTAGCCCCATAAAGGACTAAGGTAAAATGGGTGAATTTTTATAGCCAATTTTTCCATTCAAAAGAGAAGTATTTAGTTGTACACATGGTATTATTGAAATATGAGCATAGTAGCAACTCCTGATCCAGCGAGGCTAAGTTTAATTATTTGCTCGGGACGAGCAAAGGTTAAGTTTGGGGGATCTTGTTGACGGTGGATATACCCTAAAATTTCACATTCAAACACCGTCAACAGGCATCGGATTCAAGGGAAGATAAACATATCATGAGCATATTTTATCAATAACTAGTTCCACATGTACTCTTAAGCTTGTGATTGCAGGAAACATCAAAACAGTGTAAAAGTGAGCAGCTAGGGGCTAACTACATGGTTCGGCCGAACCATGTAATGTTGCCCCAGGCCACCACCTTTCAGCACAGTGCATACAACATCAAATGAGAGAGATCAGAGCCAAGGGTGGGCCCACCCATGGGTCGGCCGAACTGCCCATGGGGCCCACCTGGCTCTGGTGACGTGGCAGGATCCGTGTGACACTCCAACCAAATTATTTCATCCATCAGATCAACGGCGGAGATCAAAGGCACAAGGATTAAGGCATGAAACGAAGCAATCAAGACAGAACCAACACATGGGAAGAGTCTATGACAGATGGGGACCACGGTGGTGGGCCCAACCCACCAGGGGTGGGTCGGCCGAACCACCATTGGTGGGCCTAGGCCACCTACACCATCACTGACTGGTGGGGACTCCTTCTAGAAGACCCTGGTTGGGCCCACCAGTCATAGGGGGGTCGGCCAAACCCCCTCCGGAGCCCAGCCAGGTCGGTTGGCTTCCACCGACTTCAAGCATGCTTCCCATGTGCTCAAATTACCAAAGCCGTCCATCTTGAGGCGGTTACAAGGCGGTGGATCCATGGGTGGAGAGTTGAGGAGCACACGGATCGCTGACGTGGCATCCCTCCACTCTCCACTATAAATAGAGGCTGCCCACTCCTCTTCAAGAGACACCATACACCATACAACTCAAGAAGCAAGCTAGAGTTCTACTCTTTAGTAGTAGTATTAGTCTAGTGTGGGAGTTAGAGTCGAGTCGAGCTGTGCTCGGAGTCTCCGGAGTCGTCTGCTGGAGAGTCTGGTATAGCTCTTGTACCTTTCCTTCTGTAAGACTTTATCTTTATCAATAAATTATCTTTAGTTTACGTCACTAAGTTCTTACTTAGTCTTTACTATTCTTTATAGTATTGTTGTGTCTTGTCTTCTTCTATAGTTGTTTTATACTTGATAGTGATCTTGTCCCAACTCGACGTGTGTTAGTTCATCGCCTGTCATAGGGTGTTCTAGTTGTTGGTACGCAGCTAGAATAGTGAGACTTAGTGTAAGCGTGGTGCTTAGACTAGATCTTGCCTTTGATTACCGCTTGTTGCACGGATTGTTTGTGGGTGCTAGCAGGTGGTGACAGCCCTGTCTAGTCTTAGTATCTCTTCACGTGTTTTAGGCAAGTTCTTAAAAGGTAGGCTCCCATAAGAGTGTAGACGCTTCGGGTAGAGGTTTTGTCCTCTATTGTCTCGCACTACCCCCTGCACACCGGTAGTAAGGTACTATCTTAGTATAAGTTATCTATTTGATAGGATAAGTCACAAGAGTAAAGTAAGTGTCATAGGAGTCTTATACTCACTCGTTGTCCTCCCACCTAGCTATACTCTACTAGTTATCTTTTAGTTATCTTAATACTTCTTGTGTGTTGGTTTCATTACCCTTTCCTCTACCTATCGATTTAACCCCTACCACTAGCTGGTACTAAGTTGGTATAGACTTAAGGATCTCTCTCTCTTTTTATTAATTATTCCTAGCAACCGCTTTTCCTTGGGATAAAAATAAATAACGATACCTTGGAATACTCCCGAGTGAAGTGCTACAGCGGTATAATCTGTGCGCTTGCGGAATTTTTCAATAGACATAAGAAATACCCTCAGGGCACTTATGGCGCCGTTATCAGGCGACAGCCGGCCCAGGTGAGCGAACGCACAGGGCGCGGCCCAGACAGGTGGGAAGTGGGTTGAATGGCCAGAGCGCGTCCCAATGTTGGCGTTTCTTAGCTTCATCACCAGAAATAGAGCTAGACTCTATCCCTAATAACGGCACTAGAAAGCCTGTTGGTATTTCTTAATGAAAGTACCATTGTAGCTTTCACCTGGAGTATTCAGGGTATCGTATTTCCACGGAGAATGAGAAGTGAACTAGAAAAGAATCAAGGTCATTCAAAGGAAAGATAGAAAGATGTTTTTGTAGGTAGAGAGGGGTTTTCTAAGGTCCTCCCTTGGTCAGTGGATAACTGTTGACACCAAAGGTGGCAAACGGATATACCGCAAGCGTATGGTAGTCAATGTAGCTTTCACCGGGAGTATTCCAGGTATCGTATTTTCCACGGGGAACGTGAAGTGTACTAAATAGATTCAAGGTTGTCAATAGGAATCAAAGGGGTTGGTGATCAAGGATAAAAGCTTGTAGGTATAGAGAGGCTCCTATGCAGCAAAAGTTATCTAGTCTCGGCTTTCTAAGTATAAAGAGCTTAGTCAGCTCCTCCCTTCACAAGAGGCGACAGGCGAAACAGTAGGAGACAAAACTCCTACCCGAGGCGGCTCTACTATTGTCTTGATGCCTTGCCGTTTTAATAACTTGTCTTACACACGTGGTGGACTACGAGGACCAACAAGGCTATCACCACTTGCTAGCTACCACAAACAATCCGTGCGACAAGCGGCCCACACTGATAAGATATAGCCTAGACACCACATCTACACTATACTTATTACACTAATCTTAGCTAGAGACTAGAGCACTCCACAAAGTAAAGCAATGTGCAGGTGAAGACAGTATATACTTAAAGTATCAGAACCAGAATATTAAATGCTGGGAGAACTCAGATGGAAAACTTACTAGAAGCTTGAATCCGCAGAGGTGCACCTTGAAGAAGACTCCCGACGGGCCTGGGGCTTTCTCCAGAGACTTCCCTCACTCTCTTCCCTCTTTACACTAACACTAATCTATATTGTACACTTGATACTTGATTCTTGATTGTTCTAAAGTGAAGGACTAGGGGGTATTTATAGGGGGATGAAGGACAGCGCCACGTCAGCGATCCGCGTGCACCTCCAACCTTGGATCCACTGTCTTTGAAACCGCCTTGGATGGACGGCAGGGATGAAATGAGCACGTGGGAGGCATGCTGGAAGTCGGTGGAGTGAGGCGGTGGTCTGGGTCCACCACCCCTGGTTCGGCCGACCCACCCTATGGCAGGTGGGCCCGGCCAGGGCTTCTAGAAGGCGTCCCCACCTGCCTGGGAATGTGTTGGTGACTTGGGTCCATTATGCCTGGTTCGGCCAACCCACATGGAGCAAGGTGGGTCCACCTCAGTGGTCCCCACCTGTCATGGACTGTGACCATGTGCTTGTTCTGCTTATATCTTGTCGGTTAGGGCCTTGATCCATGTACTTTATTCTCTGGCCTTTGATTGATGATATACTTGTGATCCAAAGGTGGAGATGGACTCCAAGGGGTGTGCCACGGATCGTGCCATGTCAACATGGCCAACTCTTGCATATCACTCCATTACGTGATTCCTTGAAGTTGGAGTGCCAGGGCCACTATTCGTGGTTCGGCCATACCATGAATAGTGTCCATCCAGTGCCCACTCGGTCCTGAAGTGAAGTCCTTGAAGATTGTGACATTGTCTTGCCATTTCTTCATGATTGGATTTGCATTATTTTTTCATCTTGGGTTCTTAATTATAAAATCACCTGTTTTGGGTACCTGCAAACAAATACTAACATGTACATGTGGAACCAAGTTATTTGTACCTATGTTACTATGAGTTTGCGTATTTCTCCCCACAAAAAGTGTTTTGTTGACGGTTATGATGGTAGAAAACATGGTATAAATACCGTCAACAAGACCCCCCACACTTGAGTCATTGCTCGTCCTCGAGTCAAGTTTAGAAAAAGAGGTAGAAATGACATATCCAAGATAGTGGTGATCAAAGTTTTCATTTAGCACATAGCTTATACTAGTGGGTTATGTGGCATTGTCTAACATATATCCTTGAGATGTTGAAAAATGGAATAACTCTCAAGGCAAAAATCATCTCACTTTTTGCCTTCTCGGTACTTAGAATTTTTTATATTGGTTTCAAAAAGAAAGCACATAGTTCATTCTTACTCCTCAAATAGTACTCTCTAGTCACTCAATTGTGTTTGGTTCCTTACCAAGACATATCTTAAAGATACCTTCTTTGTTTTACCCTACATCTATCAGGTTTATGTGTAATTCAGGCAGGGATAAATATGGCAGGCATACTTGCAGTGCATATGTTGTAAAATCAAAACAAGGATCCTAGGAGAAAAATGTCATAGACCTAGATCAAGATGTGCAAGTGTGTGGAAAACGTTAAACTATAATGCTTCTTGATATGATCTCTCTCTACTTTATTTTTGGGACATGGCTATCATTTTTCTTTTCTTTTTATTCATGAGCCTGGACTTGCTCAAATATATAATTTCTTTTTCTTGGACTTTCACTTGTCCATCTTTCTTTCTTTTTCATTTTGCATAGCCATTGTCCCTTTTTCTATATCAACTAAGAGAGGTATTCATTGACCTTTAAAACATGGAGCAATTATTCAATAGAAATGGATGGCATGTTGTTGCGTACTTCCAGTGTAGAAGCAGCATATATGTGTGGTGTGTATGTGATCTTGATCGTTGGACTATGACATACTTCTCAACAAGGGTCAACAAGATTTGATCGAACTCAAAGCAATGTCAAGTAGCTTGATTTGAAGGAGTTTCAAACATATTGGTTATATATGGCTTTGGTAGGAATTTTCTCACTATTGAGGAGTAAGTGACACTATGGTTTTATGATGTTTTCAAAAATAAACTTCTAAGTACTTTGAATGGAAAAAGTATGATTCATGAGCCAAGAGTGATTTCACATTTATCAACATTTTAGTCAATATGATTTCCTATCAAGATATTTACCCACAAGCATAAGCATATATGTCAAATTTGAACTTTGTGTCACCTCTACTCTTCAAATGTCATAAAATTTCATTCACTTTATTTTTGGGATGCAAGATTTCCAGTTTTAATTTTCATTTTTATCTAAAACAAAGAAAGGAATTGAATAAATGTGAAATTTGAGAGGGGGAAAGGGTGCAAACCTGCTAGGGAGCATACCTTCGCTGTAGGGAGCCTGGCTAGTGGGACCAGGCCACATAGGGTGGTTCGGCCGAACCACCAAATGTGCCGTGTTCCACCGTTTGAATCTCCTCGTCTCAAGTTACACCTCTGCAAAGTTGTTCTACCACTGGACCTTATTTTGTGGTTCATCCGAACCATATTTTGTGAGTTTTCAAGTCCTATTTGATCCAGCAGACATGTTGTGCACTGTGCCATGTTCGAAATTACCAATGGAGCTGTTGAGAGGGGTCGTCCGAACCCCCCCACACACACACTTGTTTCTTTTTATCTGATGACGCAAGCAGCAAACAACATCAAGTGCAGGTGTTCTGCTGGTGGCAACACACCAACAGAACGCAAAACAGTTTTATTCAATTTCTTAAAATGAAATGTAGGCAAGATTACAATTGTAAAAATCAAAATTAAAAAGGGAAAACTAGCTAATGCCTACTTTGTTCTAAAGGAGTGCTAATCTAAGGAGAAGGTGGGTTTAGGATGCCCTCTTGCCCAATGGCTTTGGCTATACGCTTGAGCTTTGCATTATTGCTAATGCGGAGTGCGCGGAACTTGTCCTCCACATCTAGGTTTGCCATCCTAAGTTCCGACACCGTCTCCTCTAATTCATTGTTCCTCTTCCTAAGACTAGTTACAATTTTCAGCATCTTCTCCATATCACTTTTCTCCTTTCGTTCATCCTCAAATTGGCCTGGTGGACCGTTGATCGGTGGTGGATCCATCCTCCTCCGGATGCCAGAAGGCGAATTGGAGTTGGAATCAACTGACTCCCTTAATTGCCTTTGTTCATCCGAAGTGAGAGGAGGGACGAACACCTTCCCTACACCCGGCCCACCGCCCATGATCTTGCGGCCTTTGAACACAGTGGGAGTGGACGGGGTGTAGGAGCTGATGCTCCTTGATGAGTCCGTGTAGAGCGAGCTGGGGTGCCGTTCTGGCACCTCCGGAACCTTCCCCTTCAGCGCCAATTGGCCTGTGGTAGGCCTAATCGGCGTAACAGACCGAACAGGGGGCTTCCAGAGATCCCGACGTGGAGAGAGGGACCTGGGCGATGAAGTGGACCGAGAGGATGGCCGGGGGTGGTCGGCTGAACCCCCCTAGGGTCGGCCAAACCAGGCCTTCCCCCCGGTGACACTCCGGTCGGTGGCAGTGAATTCAGGGGCTCCACCTCCAGTACGTCGACGGCCATTGCCCTCTCAATGCTCTCGGTCAGTGATCTTTGAGGCTTGGAAGTGCCCTCTCCCATGGGGACGATGGCGTTTTTGCTAGTGGGCGCCATGGTTGAGTTCTCTGGTGTCTCAAGGTCAGAGAAGCGATGCAGGAAGGAGAAGGAATGCAGGTGGAAAGAGGAAGAAGAAGAAGGAGAGGTTAAGAAGACGGGTGCCAACATTCTCCTTCTTTGAATTCGCGAGAGAACGCCGTGGAACGTTGGCACAACGTTCTGGACCGGATGGGTCGCAACGAGTCGCGTAGGGTGGTTCGGGCGAACCATGGTTTGTCTGGTCTGGTCCTGGGAGTGTCACCGCACGCACCGCAAAGGTTCTCCCAGACACGGCATGCTTGAACAGGGGTCATGTGTGGTTCGGCCGAACCATGTTCTGGGTCACCTGGCCATGGCATCGTCTCCACATGCTCCCCTAGTGCACCCCGAAGCGTGACAGGGTCGAGGGGTGGCTCCAAGTGGTTCGGCCGAACCACGTGGTTGCCCCCCAAGTTCTATCACGACTCCTGCAGGGCCTCCTGAATATTGCCCACTATCCAAATTTTTAAAACACACCAAAAGTGGGTCGCCCGAATTGGGTTTGGAGTGCCCAGCGCGCCCAGATTGTTCATTTTAAAGGTTTTGCCACTTAGATAAATTTTGGTCCCAAGTGGTTGCCAAGTTTTGGCTGTCCACTTCTAAATGGGTGTTTTGGGGACCCAGAAAATATTTGAAACCTATCTAGTGATCAAACTATACAAACAAAAGAAGTAAGACATGTAGATTTTAGTTATGTTGGTTCATTATCAGGAATGAATTCTATCATGTCAATTTCTTCTTCTATTGGTGCATGTTCATGAAAAACTTTGAGACGATGATCATTTACCTTAAAGATGTTGCCGTCGTCGTCTTGAAGCGTGACGGCTCCATGCATTGCTGCATTGATTACTAAGTACGGTCCTTCCCACTTGCTCCTTAGCTTTTCATGCCCAAATAGCTTGACCCTTGAGTTGAACATTAGGACCTTGTCTCCAGGGTGAAATTCCTTGGGCTTGATCCTCTTGTCATGCCATCTTTTGGTTCTTTCTTTATAGATTCTGGCATTGTGATAGGTTTTCTCTCTTCATTCCTCAAGCTCTGAGATTTGCATCTTTCTATTCCTTCCAGCAGAGGGCAAATCCATATTCCATTGTTTGATTGCCCAATGTGCTCTGTGCTCTAGTTCTACCGGTAGATGGCATGTCTTCCTGTATACAAGTTGGTATTGTGACATACCAATTGGGGTCTTGTATGCAGTCCTGTATGCCCAAAGTGCATCCGGTAGTTTGCTCTTCCAAGCTATTCCCATTTCATTCATAGTCTTTTATAGGATGTTCTTGATTTGCTTATTGGAGGTCTCCGCTTGGCCACTTGTTTGGGGATGGTATGGAGTTGCAATATTATGCTTTATCCCCATATCTGCCAAGAAGCATCGGAAGCCTTTGTCTATGAAGTGTGATCCTCCATCACTTAAGACTAGTCTTGGTGTGCCAAATCTTGGGAATATAGTTTCCCTGAACATCTTCTTTGAATGTAAGGCATTTGCGGTTGCGCAAGGCATAGCTTCCACCCACTTGGACGCATAGTCCACTGCCACCAAGATGTACTCACAACCTTGTGATTTGGGGAATGGACCCATGTAGTCAATTCCCCATGCATCAAATAGCTCCACTTGAAGGTTGTTTGTAAGTGGCATTGCATCTCGGGTGTTGATATTTCTATGTTTCTGGCATCTTGTACACCTCTTCACATAGTCTTGTGCATCTTTGTACATGGTAGGCCAAAAGAATCCACTTTGCCATATTTTTGCGTGGGTTCTGAATACCCCATAATGGCCTCCATATTCTGCTCCATGGCATTTCTCAATGATCTTGAGTGCTTCATTCATTGGGATGCACCTCCACAACATTCCATCATTGCAGACTCTGTAAAGGTATGGCTCATCCCATAGGTGTACCTTGCTTTCTTGGATGAGTTTCTTCTTGTCAGCCCCCGGTGGCACATATCCTGTGACCATAAAATTGACAATATTTGCGTACCAGGGATGGTGGTCCGTGACCTTGAGGAGTGTGTCGTCTCGCAGGAAGTCGTCGATAGGCAGACCCTGTTTGTCTTTGAATTGCATTCTAGACAAATGATCGGCTACAGAGTTTTCTACTCCCTTTTTATCTTTAATTTCAAGATCAAATTCTTGGAGCAATAATATCCATCTTATTAATCTTGGTTTAGTATCTTTCTTAGTGAGCAAGTATTTTAGAGC
Organism: Eremochloa ophiuroides; assembly: GCA_038502445.1. Classification (NCBI taxonomy): domain Eukaryota; kingdom Viridiplantae; phylum Streptophyta; class Magnoliopsida; order Poales; family Poaceae; genus Eremochloa; species Eremochloa ophiuroides. The sequence goes on along the minus strand of JAHLJS010000007.1, from coordinate 7,114,584 downwards.
AGCATGATCAGTGTAGGTAATTACTTTAGCTCCAACTAAGTAAGATCTAAATTTATCTATAGCAAAAACCACGGCCAGCAATTCTTTTTCAGTTGTTGCGTAATTTAGTTGTGGCCCAGTTAAGGTCTTGCTAGCATATGAGATTGCATGATGTTTCTTATCTTTGGTTTGTCCTAAGACAGCACCAACAGCATAATCACTAGCATCACACATTATCTCAAAAGGAAGCGTCCAATCAGGGGGTTGTATGATTGGCGCAGAGACAAGTGCTTTCTTAAGATAATAAAAGGAGTCTAAGCACTCATCATCAAAGTTAAAGGGTGCATCTTTAGCAAGCAAGTTTGTTAAAGATCTAGCAATTTGAGAGAAATCTTTTATAAACCTTCTGTAAAATCTTGCATGACCAAGAAAGCTACGGGCACCCTTAACATTCGTGGGCGGTGAAAGTTGCTCGATAACCTCTATCTTAGCTCTATCCACTTCTATCCCACGCTCTGACACTCTATGTCCTAGCACTATTCCTTCTCGAACCATGAAATGGCATTTCTCCCAGTTCAAGACTAAGTGCTTTTCGTCACATCTTTGTAAGACACGGTCCAGATTCTCTAGGCAGTGATCGAAAGTTTTGCCATAGACTGAGAAGTTGTCCATGAACACCTCCATGATTTCTTCGATCATATCGGAGAAGATGGACATCATGCACCTTTGAAAAGAAGCAGGAGCATTGCATAGGCCAAAAGACATGCGCATGTATGCATATGTTCCATAGGCGCATGTGAAAGTTGTCTTACTTTGATCGTCGGGATGGATTGGGATTTGGTGATAACCCGAATACCCGTCAAGCAAACAAAAGAAAGAATGCTTTATAAGCCATTCCAACATCTCGTCGATGAATGGTAATGGAAAGTGATCTTTCTTTGTGGCCTTGTTAAGCTTTCGGTAATCTATACACATTCTCCAGCCCGTGACGGTTCGTTGAGGGATTAGTTCATTTTTCTCATTCTTAACGACCGTCATCCCTCCTTTCTTAGGCACTACTTGGACGGGGCTGACCCACTCGCTGTTAGGAACAGGGTAGATTATGCCTGCGTGCAAGAGTTTCAAGACCTCTTTCTACACTACTTCTCTCATCACATTATTTAGCCTCCGCTGCGGCTCTCTAGAAGGTGTAGCAACTTGCTCAATTGGGATGCGATGGGTACAGAGAGTGGGACTAATTCCCTTAAGATCTTGAAGAGAGTATCCTAAGACAGAGCGGTGTTTTTCTAAAATGGTGATGAGTTTGGAGGTTTCCTCCTCAGAAAGTTGGTCACTAATGATTACGGGAGTCTCCCTATCACCATTAAGAAAGGCATACTTAAGTCCAGAAGGAAGGGGCTTAAGTTCTATAGAGGGTTTAGATGGGGGTTCAGATTTATCCAAATCTAAAGGTTCTTCTAATTCGGCCTCTTCTTGGATGAAATCCTTGGCATCTTCTTCTAGATCAGGATGAGAAGGTTCTAGAAGCAATGCAGCCATCACTTCCTCTATCGGGTCAGTCTCGGGGTGCAATTCTACTTTAGAGTTGGCAGAATTTGCTAATGGAATTGAAACACAAAGGTTCTTCCCAAGATGACCTTCAAGGTTCCCCCCATGGAATCCATCAAGGAATCTCATGAGCGGGTGTCCAATCAACAAGTCAAATTCCTCTATATCAAATATGAAGAACTGTAAGAGGATATGGACCTTGTTAATTGTGACAGGAATGGTCTGTGCAATCCCGCAGCTCTCGACCAATTTCCCAGAGGGTAATTTAAGAAATTTGTTGGTCGGGGCTAGAGGTTCCTCTCCTAGGAGTGTATTTGCTAATGACTTAGACATAATGCTTACTCCTACGGCGGGGTCATAAAGAGAGTCTATGGTAGTCCTATTTATGATGCAGGGAATGGTTATGAAGTAAGATAGGGTCCTAATAACCTTAGGTGAGGCTTCGGCCTCCTTCATCCATTCATCACTCATAATGGACGCGAGCTCTTGAACAGTCTCCTTGAGATAGCAGGTCTCAAGGCGATGTGGGATGTGATCATTTGGAGCTCTACGTGTTATAGACTTCTTTTGCATAGGTTGATTCGAGGCATTTCCAAAATCGGAGAAGAGATCGGCCTCAATATCAAGAGGAAATTCCAGAGATTTAACTTCCTCTGGAGGAATTGGTGGTTTTGGTTCAGGTTCGACAGCTTGTGATGTAAGTGGTGAGGTTCCGGCTATCATACGTTCGTCCTTCAGGGCTTGATCTTCCTCGGGGGCTTCATCATAGATATTAGTGTAGGGGGTGTTCTCGAGAATTTTTGCAAGAACTTCCTTACCTTCACTAATAGAAAGATGCAAGAACACTCCCTTGGAGGCTAAATCAAGAAATTGTGCAGAATTTTGGCTAAGACCGAGGTAGAAATGTTGCAAGAGGGCTGGCTCGGTTATAGCTAAATCAGGGCCGGCAGATGCTAAGTCTGTGTAACGGGCCCATGCCGCACCTAGAGGCTCCTTATCCTTTTGTTCTAAAGGTTAGGATCTCTACACGAAGACGAGCAACTCGAGGAATGGAGAAGAAGGTGATACAGAACTTTGATTGTAGCTTCTCCCATTCTCCATTTACACTACCTACGTGATGAGTATACCATCGTTTGGCTATTCCCGTCAAAGAGAACGGAAATAACTTTCACTTAAGGGTATCTCGTTTCGTCCCGTGGATATGTATGCAAGAGCATAATTGTTCGAAATCTCATAGGTCTGTATAGGGGTTCTCATCTTCATCCCCAGAAAAAGGTTTCTCCTGAACTATCGCTATGAGACTCGGGCGTAGCTCATAACGAACGGCCAAAATGGCCTGTGATGAACTAGGTAGCTCCATACTAGCACCCGATGGAGCACCACACTCGAAGATAGGTGTTTGATCCATGTGTGTGTGTGAAAGGATAGTTTTGATCAAACTAAGATGACTCGACTCTAGTTAAGACATCTACCGTTCCCCGGCAACGGCGTCAGAAAGCTTGTTGACACCAAAGGTGGCAAACGGATATACCGCAAGCGTACGGTAGTCAATGTAGCTTTCACCGGGAGTATTCCAGGTATCGTCTTTTCCACGGGGAACGTGAAGTGTACTAACTAGATTCAAGGTTGTCAATAGGAATCAAAGGGGTTGGTGATCAAGGATAAAAGCTTGTAGGTATAGAGAGGCTCCTATGCAGCAAAAGTTATCTAGTCTCGGCTTTCTAAGTATAAAGAGCTTAGTCAGCTCCTCCCTTCACAAGAGGCGACAGGCGAAACAGTAGGAGAAAAAACTCCAACCCGAGGCGGCTGTACTATTGTCTTGATGCCTTGCCGTTTTAATAACTTGTCTTACACACGTGGTGGACTACGAGGACCAGACAAGGCTGTCACCACTTGCTGGCTACCACAAACAATCTGTGCGACAAGCGGCCCACACTGATAAGATATAGCCTAGACACCACGTCTACACTATACTTATTACTCTAATCTTAGCTAGAGACTAGAGCACTCCACAAAGTAAAGCAATGTGCAGGTGAAGACAGTATATACTTAAAGTACCAGAACCAGAATATTAAATGCTGGGAGAACTCGGATGGAAAACTTACTAGAAGCTTGAATCCGCTGAGGTACACCTTGAAGTAGACTCCCGACAGGCCCGGGGCTTTCTCTGGAGACTTCCCTCATTCTCTTCCCTCTTTACACTAACACTAATCTATATTGTACAATTGATACTTGATCCTTGATTGTTCTAAAGTGAAGGACTAGGGGGGTATTTATAGGGGGATGAAGGACAGCGCCACGTCAGCGATTTGCGTGCTTCTCCACCTCCACCCTTGGATCCACCGTCTTTGAAACCGCCTTGGATGGACGGCAGGGATGAAATGAGCACGTGGGAGGCATGCTGGAAATCGGTGGAGTGAGGCGGTGATCTGGGTCCACCACCTCTGGTTCGGCCGACCCACCCTATGGCAGGTGGGCCCGGCCAGGGCTTCTAGAAGGCGTCCCCACTTGCCTGGGAATGTGTTGGTGACTTGGGTCCATTATGCCTGGTTCGGCCGACCCACATGGAGCAAGGTGGGTCCACCTCAGTGGTCCCCACCTGTCATGGACTGTGACCATGTGCTTGTTCTGCTTATATCTTGTCGGTTAGGGCCTTGATCAATGTACTTTGTTCTCTGGCCTTTGATTGACGATATACTTGTGATCCAAAGGTGGAGATGGACTCCAAGGGGTGTGCCACGGATCGTGCCATGTCAACATGGCCACGAGGGCTCCCTAGCTGGTTCGGCCGAACCATAGGGTGGGGCCACGTGGCCTCTGCTCTCTTGCATATCACTCCATTACGTGATTCCTTGAAGTTGGAGTGCCGGGGCCACTATTCGTGGTTCGGCCGAACCATGAATAGTGTCCATCCAGTGCCCACTCGGTCCTGAAGTGAAGTCCTTGAAGATTGTGACATTGTCTTGCCATTTCGTCTTGATTGGATTTGATTATTTCTTCATCTTGGGCTTCTTAATTATAAAATCACCTATTTTGGATACCTGCAAACAAATACTAACATATGCATGTGGAACCAAGTTATTTGTACCTATGTTACTATGAGTTTGCTTATTTCTCCCCACAAAGAGTGTTTTGTTGACAGTTATGATGGTAGAAAACATGGTATAAATACCGTCAACAATAACTAAGGTTCAGATTTACTATACTCACTTACTTCGGAGCAACGTTTCCTTTCTGATCCTCGAATAGACTGGGAAAAGGGTGATCGGGGTCAGGCTGCCTGTAGCTCTACGAATCACCAACCCGAACGTGGTGGGCTACAAAGGCCTGGTCAGAGCGGTCACCTCCGGGGCTACCACAACTATTTGTGGGGTTGAGCGCAAACTCAGGTAACCACTAGCCCAGGCACCACGCCAAAGCTAACGATTACTACTCTAGACTCGTGTGTAAACTAGAGCATTCGGTCGAACGGAGTTCCCACAAGCAAATAAAGTAAACACTGAATTTAATTAAATAGAGAACTTGAAAATATCAAAGAAAGGACCTAGATATTACTCATGAATGAGTCAGCTCCATAGAGGTACAAAGTTGAGGAAGACCCGACAAGCCCAACCCCTGGTGGACGAAGACCTGACAAGCCCGGTCTTTCCTCTGCTCTCCCTCTCCTCTCTTCCTCTTTTCTATTCTATACAACTAGGTGAAAGCACCTAGAGTGACACTATTACACTACATATGATATGGAGATGAAGCTTTCTGTGTAGAATGTGTGTGTTACAAGGGAGAAGGGGCACTCTATATATAGGGGGATGAGAGGGGATATTCCTTGAAATATTCCTTGATTCCCTATTAATTTAGAGGCTCTTAAATGGTGAAAACTGACCTAGGAGGTCGGTTTAGTGCTTTGGGCTGCATCCTGTCACCTTCCTGGGCCATTTCCTCCAACTTGGGCTGCTCACTCGCCCTCTTGGGCAGGCTGCGCCCCCACCTGGGCTGTTGCCTGCGCACTAGGCCGCCATCGCCCCACCTGGGCCGCACCTTGCGCGCGAGTGCCCCCTCTCCCGCGTTTGGGCCATGCTGTGCTCTGCAGGGCCAAGGGGCGCCCCACCGCGCGCATGGATCCCACACGTGCTGGTTAAATAAAGACCTACATCTTTGTTTTGAGTTTTATTTCATGCCCTTTTAGGCATAAAATGACGGCTAATTTAGTGCAATAAGAGACGTCAACAAGTTCCCCCACACTTGCTCTTTACTCGTCCTCGAGTAAAGGTTAAAGCATAATAGTAAACATGATCATAGCATCTTAAGATATACAGCTAATATAAAGTTATTCCAAAACAATTCTTATACAAGTGGGGTATATGGCACTGGCTAACATATATCCTTGACTGGTTGAAAAGTAGAACAGTTCTCAAAACAAAGTTATCTTCCCAAATTCTCATCTCAGTAACTCGGAGTTTTTAAGTTTTCAAAGAAAAAGCATAGTACACTTATACTCCCTAAATGGTACTCTCAAGTCACTCAATGGTATATGATTCCTTATCAAACCATAGTATGAGTTGCTTTCTTACCCTTCCTACTTCTAAAAATCTTATATGGAGTTTTGGATATGGAAAGGATATAGCATACTTACCTTGCATGTTTGCCGAGTCAAAGCTTGGATACAAGGAGAGAAGTGACATACTGTTAGATCAAGATGCGCATGTGTGTGGATATTTGGTGGTTAAACCTAATTTCACTATACTCCTTTATTTGATATGATCTATCTCTAACTTTATTTTTTTGAGACATGGACTATCATCATTTTTTTTCTTCTCTTTTTTCCTTCTTTTATGAGCTTTTTCTCATCTCTCTATTTTTCTTTTTTTCATGCGGACATCTTTGTGCCCATTTTTGTATAGCCCTTGTCTCTTCTACTATAAAATCATATTAGAGATAGATCACACTTTTGAGTATTTATTTGATGGAACTGATGCCAGGCGGTGTACGGCGGCATTGTGGGCTCGCTGCCCTGCACCGCCATAGTCAAGGACGGCAAGTTCGACCGGGCGGAGCTGAACTTGGAGAGGATGGCGAGCGCCGTCAACGAGTGTGAGGACGCGTTCACGGAGAAGAAAGTGGCAGCGGCGGCGTCGCCATTGACGGCGGAGAACGATGCCGCGTTCAAGCTGGCCAAGCTTGCTGTTGCTCTGCTTGAGTTCCTTTATGTCCATAGCTGATCCATGCAGAGAATGTTCTGGCCATTGACGGCGGAGAACGATGCTCGTACCTTAAAAGGATGCATCTTTATTTTTATCTTTTTTGGATTTTACTCGGCACAAGCATGCATCCCGGCCCGAGTTACAACTCTCATATGCACAGCAATTTTGATCATCTGCATGTGTACATTTTTCTATCGTCTCAGTGAAAGTTATCAATCTTGATGATCTGCTTAGTATGGATTAAATATTTTTGAATCCATAACGAAGGAAACCCAAGCTTAGTATGGATTAAATATTTTTGAATCCATAACGAAGGAGCACATCCACATCCAGCACATTCAGATAACGACGATTACTGATATAGCGACGCTTACTACTATGCTGCTACCAGCAGCAACCTGAAACCGGGCTGAAAGCACAAAGGTCTCCAGATCAGGCCACCAAGGTTCAAATACCCACATCTGCTGTAGAAAAAACAGTACGGAATTTTGTCCTAATAGCCTAATAGCGCTCCAGCGCTAGATCCAATGCATTGAACGAGTAGGGAGTGAGCAAGGCCTGCATCTCTGCTCCTGCACCGTGCAGCTCTCTGGTAACCGGCACAACCTGCACCATTTCCAAACCTAATTTTAGTTCCGCCATTTATGCAGGTTTCAAAGTTCAGTTTTTTGTTTTTTTTTGTTTTTTTTTTTTTTTTTTTGCGCTGACAGTTATGCAGTGCTTGTATCCAGAAGGTTGCAATATAAAAGAACTTGTAAAAAGCAGTCACCCCCTTACATTATTCGGGTTGCTGAAGGAATTTCCATGCATCACATTGTTGGAAGTCAGAACAGTGACTCTTGATCCCTTTGCACTGACACCAACTTCAAGTCCACTTGCATGTATTGTGAGGTTCACTGCATGAGATCCGAAGTTTACTATCTGCAAAAGTTTTGGTGGTCATTTCAAATGTTTCAGCACTTATCAAATGAGTTGAAGCAATCTCACAAAGTCTAGAAAATAAGAAACTCTTGGTATTACCTTTACTCTCAGGAAGCTATTCTCAGCATCTTTCCAGGTGATAGCTGATGCCGCCAATGAATCAGAGTAGCTGGATATGACTGAAACTGGATGAATTACAGCACCACTTGATTCACGGAAAAGCATCTGCATCCAGTAACTAGGAGTCCCATACTGCTGCCAGGAGTTGAAGACTATTGCATCTGGAAGCCACCTGATTAACGTGTTTAAAGACTATGACTACAGGTGTAATCAATATACAAAACAAGATAGACAAAATAGAGCAATAATAACCATGCGATCATTGTCGTTCACAAAAAGTGGCGCATAACTTGCCATCTCAACAGCATCACTGCAAAGAACGAGTTCCTTAGAATCCCAGGAGAGAGCAAAGACGGAGGGAGGGAGAGATCACCTGTTTTTTTCTAATCCAATGAGGAAAGCAGCCTCAGCCAACGAAGCATAAAGGGTCGCGTTACCAGGATCTTTCTCACCCTGAACGGCATATTCGCTAACAAATGCCTGTAACAAGATCAATGGAAAGTGCAACTGAGTATTTTAGGTTATATAGATTAGGTCTGGAGCTTATGTCTTCAGCAGGTTATGTGGAATATATGCTTCCAACCATATTTAATTTGACAATTACAGCAATGTCATATATCTCATTTAGGTAATTTCATAAGAGTTTAGTCGTACAATAAGATAAAGTGAACTATTTCTATAAATATCTTTAATTAAAATCAGAAAGAAAAGTAAATGAGCAACAATACCTTAGTAAGACAAAGAATGCACTTAAAACGTTAATACATAAGAAATTATTTCATACCTTAGGTCTGGTACGTGGTGCTGTGTCAAACTTGTTCTTCTGGAGAAACATACATGTAGCATTAGCATATATCTACAAAACAAGTAGACTGTTAAGTTTAGAATAAGAAAGGATAGCATATATATTAGACAATTGACTGACAATGAATGATGTAAAGAGTAAGAAATGAATAGCTTACATGGGAATCATACAAATCTGCAGGACGGGCAAGTAGTAAGTGGTCGCAGTTTGAAATAATTTGAATGTCCGGATAAGCATCTCGTATAGAATGATAGAATTCCATGTAATTTTCTATTTAAGCAGAATTAAATAATATCAGGGGCACAGCAGGATATTCATGGTAGCTGTTCAATATTATTAAAGCCAATTGATAATGGTTTTATGTACCTTGGTAAAATTCCTTAAGACAGTCTTCATTTCCAATTGCAACATACTTCACTGGGAATCGTTTTGGATGCCCCATTGCAGCTCTAATAGAACCCCATGGTGATTCCTCACTTCCCAAAGCATCCTATAGCAGGAAAAATAAACCCATGAAATAGAGCATGTAAAAATTAAAATCATCAAGAAATGCACAGTACATGTGGTTCTGTCATTCAGTTTCTGGAAAAAAACAAGAGTTTTTATACGATTTTCCTTTGAAAAAATCATCGAGGCTACCAGGACTGCGCTTGCTGATCAAAAGACTCCAGATTCCAGAGATAAAAATGAGCTACATGGGTTTTAAACATATACAAAATCCAGAAAAAAAAGAAGACACATTACCGAGTAATACCGATGATATTCTAACACAGGTTAAAGCCCAACATTTGCATGCAATTCATTGGAGGAGAAAATTTTTATGTTACATCATGCAAACAACAAAAGATCTTATATACCTTAACGAAAGGTGCAACCATATCAACTCCATCATTGTGGCTGATACCTAAATTCAAGACAAGAATCCAAACTTAATGGGCATACTGATGATGATTAAACATATAACAAAAAGGGTTTTTTCTGTCAAATCACAAAAACCATCAACCAGCATTGAAAACCCAAATTGGGAGAGCCCCCAGGTCTTCAGCAAGCTTTTGTGAACAGTTCAGAATAAAGATATGATCAGTTACACTGAAATCAAAAGAAGCAAAATCAGATGACATCAATCAAAATTTACAAGAAGAAACTCATAAAAGCCAAGGCCATCATCGGTCCAGTAATTCCAAACGTCGCCATAGCGCCCAGGCCTTTCTTCCCATGGACCAATAGTTTCCTTCCATCTGAAAGCATTTCTTAACCAGCTGCCTTCAACAAAGCAACCACCTACAAGAGTTGTATGCAATCTAGTAAACTATCACAAATACGTCTGCACACATATCAATATATCATATACGTACAAACATCAATTACATGATTTTAATTAAGAAAATGCAACTCGTTACCAGGAAATCTCATGAATCTTGGTTTTAAATCCAAAAGCATGGTTATAAGTTCAGTGCGAAAACCATTTCCCTGCATGAATAAAGAAGAATCTGTGTTAAATATGCAGATAAACTTATCCACAAGCATCGTATGCTACAAAGATATCAAATTCACTTATGTATGTGTTAATTAAATTCATCAAACAAACCAAAGCAGTAAAGTTAATTATAAACGACAATTAATAGATTACTGTAGTTCTAAGTGTGGCTACAAACTTTGTTAATGTGTTTTGGTTCAGAGACTAGGACTGCATTGCCAACAAAAGTTGTTTACTGCCCATATTCCGAGGTTTACTATTCATCTATATATGCTTTAAAATTTATACATTTTTCTCAGCTTGATTTCGGTTTCTCATACCATAGAGAACAAAAGTTACATTATACCTTGTATGTGCCTGCAGGCATTAGTGATACTTGATCAAACCACACAGTTCCTTTCTTGCTAGTTGTTATTTGAAGCCTTGAAGTTCTATTTGTGCCTTTAGCAACCAGTTTTTGCTCCAGTTTTGTCCAATTTGATGTGCCAGAAACCCTACACAGCGCAATACTTTCAGCTATTGTGAATAACAATATATTTTCTCCTGACTAAATATTGAGAGAAAATATACTAACGTTATCGTAGCTGAAGCCAGGGTTTGCAACCCATCAGAGCTGGTCAATTGAACTGTCAGCTCCGATGGCTGTGTTGACTTGACGTACATGACAAGGTCGTAGGCCATTCCATCTTCTATGTTCTGTAAGTTGAAATGGTAACATTACAGAAAAGAAAAGAAAAAAAAAAATAAAAAGGTATGAAAAGAGAACATGTACTGAATATATACCTAACATCAGGACTTGAAAGGTATCACCACCAAAAGGATCAGAGAAAATGCATGGAACTCAGACTGTCTTAATTCCTAATGCTACACCTATAGCTATTGCTGTTGCAGTTGCTACTGGTTTCAGCAATTGGCATCACTTACTCATGATGAAACCAAATCACATAGTAGTACATTAAGCTACAACAGTATCATGCAAATTAATGATAGAGTAACAATAATAGAAACCAAATACTGGGTTGCTAGGTAGTCTACTTTCACCTATCGGAAAAATCTATACGTTTCACTCTGCCTACTGAGCTGAACTTAAAAAATATTCTATGATTGCACCTATAAGTTATGCTAATATACCAGTTGACTTAGGTATTAGGATGTATCCATACCATGCCCCTTCCCGGGTTGTATACACCAACTCCACCAGGTGGACACTTGTCACAGAGAACCTCCATTCTCAGAGCAACAACATTTTTAGTGAAACAAGAGACATGGTCAGTCGTCAGATGTAGGGAGGATTCATCCCCAATGACGCTCCATGGGTCTATGGTTGGAGTGTTATGTGGGCTTCAAAACCTACAATGGTTAGATAATTAAGGTGACACTGAATACTAATGACAATGACATTGTAAAGAATTTCAACTACTTAAATAGCAGGACTGAGCTAACTAACAAAAAGCATGATGTGAGAAATAACACTGTCAAGAAGATTTCTTCTAGAGCAGTCCCTTTTGTAAGAAATATTATGGCTCCTCCAAAAACTAGGCGGTTTAGTTTGAAACATAGGAGGAATTTACTACTTTTTTTATAAAAAAAAAAAAAAAAAGAGTAAACCATTTAACCTGACTGATAACTGAACCCCTGTTATAACGAACATCACAGGGATATCCTGCTATAGTTTCAGATGAAGATTCTACTAGGTGACTACTGATACTACATTTAGTAAAGGAAGAAGAGCGATCACAAGCACTTCTGTTGCTAACCAGCTCTGCCCATAGCCCACCAGCGCCGGCGTGGTTGATCTCCTGCGATATTCCCTGATTTAGCCATTATGAAGAAATGGCACACAACACATACTCCTACATAAGGAATTAGAGTATGGAACGAGAAAATTTTCATAAATAAAGGTTTGAGCTTCGAAGGAAACGCCGATCCAAAACTCACGCACGAACATTAAAAGATTCTTTAAAAAAACAGAGACTAAAATGCAGCAGCTTTATAGAACATCTGATCCAAACTGGTGGGAACAACAGCACAAAAAACAGGGCAGAAGGCACAAATAAGCTCCTGCCAGCCAAATCACTCGGTCCAGTAGCCAAACCACCTGTGGGAAAAGACTGTGAAGTGAAGGCAAAAATGACGAAGAAAAATAAAAAAAATCCCCAACTTTTCATGCCCACGGAATCAACCAAGAGGAAGGAGGCGGCGGAAGGCAAACAACAACCAGGTGGTGATCTTGGAGGCGTAATCAGTCGGATCAGCCGCAGCCGGCCAACCAGCGTGCCCTGGCGGTGGCATTCTCCCCGGCCCCCGCGCCATATGTGCCAGGGTCCAGCACCCCGAAGCCCGAACCGAGGAGGTGAGCGCTGAGCCGCTGACCTGGGTGACGGTTCGCCATCGCCGCAAGCCCGCAAGCTCGAGAGGAGGGGAAATGGCGAATGGAGTGGACGACGGGCATGAGGAAGAGAGGAATGGGCTGGAATTGGTTGATTAAGCCAGCCCAGCCCAGTATTAGGGAGGGGGCTTGACGGGCCGTCATTATTCATTACGCATGGGCCTGGCCTGCCGTGAGATGATGAATATCTGATCTGATCTGATTACGCGCCGAACTGTTGATTACGTCAAAATTTAAGCAGATGGATGAACTACTAAAGATTCTACCCAACTATATAACCACAGTCATTTGTAAAGCATAAACATTTGTGAGATACATACAAATTCGTTGGTTTATTCAAGAAATCAAAGGAAAGATCGAGAGGAGGGGACACAAAAAGAAAGAAATAGAGACGAACAGAGTCAAAATTAAAGATGAAGTAACAACGGAACAGCATCATCACAAGGAAAAGAGGAAAAACAAAAGGAAAGAAACGAAGGAAGGTGAGTGAGAGTATCGGAAGGAAGAATTGAAGTTGAAGAAGACGGGAAGCAGCAGGGTCGTCGTCACCTCGAAGAAAACCCCAAACAGAGTCTGTGGCATCTCTCGCGCCTTGGCCCAGGACGCATCCACGTACAGAGTTGCTCCTGCTGCTGCTGCTTCTTCGAATTCATGCTCCTCATCGTCGTCACCCAGCAGCATCCCTGCTGCTCCTCTGATCACCACCGAGAACGCGAGAATGGAGCAGCAGCACAAGAAGATGCCCCAGCTGCTGCAACGATTCACCTGCTTCTGCTTGGCTTTGGATCCCATGCTGCTACCTGCACAATTGCACATGTTTACATACATTATATGTATATACATTGTATGCATAAGGCAGAAGGCTCAACGTATGTATGTATGCATCCCGCGTACGCAAACGCTATATCAAGAAATTGATGGAAAGAGATATTGTCGATCGAAAGCCTGATCGAAGAAACAATTTACCGCAATATGTAATCAACTGGATCAGAGATAGATGCATCATCATGCATGAATACAAAGAACGAGGAGGAGGAGAAATGGACAGGTAACTAGGGTGTATGTAGGAACAACATAACTCGCCTGAGATGCTCAGCGCACGCGGTTTGGGGGTGGCTAAGCTCAAGGGATCAGAGTCGGAGCTACATTGCTACTAGCTGCAGCGTGTGTACTTCTATATATGAATGAGTGGGCTGTGCAGTGCATGCAGTGCTTCTATCAGTTCTGTGGCAGCTCATCAGTCGCTCTCCACTCTAGTGTTCTATTAAGCACACGAGAGAAGAGAAGGCTCGAAATGCACATGGTACCCAAAAAATAGGGGGGGTATCCTATGCTTACGAAACGAGGAAGGACGTTTAGGAGTAATACCAAAAATGCCGGCATGCATAATATCAAAAATGGTATGCTATAACAGAAGGAGCAAGGGGGTTTAGGAACCCAGACCTGCTTCTATAGAGACTCAAAATACTTGTTTTTGCTTAGCAAGTGCCTTTTTAAACAATGAGGATCGATGGATTTGACAGCAACCATTTAGGAACAAGTATTTAATTTCTCACTTTTTGGCCTGGCGCGGCCCCTTACCAAGGTACAACAAGCTAAGGTCGTTTATTTTTTTTTTCTATAGATTTATATCTAGTTTTAATCGATATAATGTGACCCAGGTTTAGAAACTTGTAGTCCCTTCGTTCCAATTTATAAGTTGTTTAACTTTTTAAACCCTAACTTTAATCACTCGTCTTATTTAAAATATTTAAGCAAAAAGACTTAAATTTAAACTATTTTTGAAGAACTTTTATTAATAAAGCAAGCCAAAAAAAATTTGATATTTTACACAAATTTTTGAATAAGACGAATGGTCAAACTTGCAACCAAAAAAGTCAAATGACTTATAAATTGGAACAGATTTAGTATTAGTTAAGAACTTAATGCTACACCCATATTTATATATATAATAACATTATTATTAAGAGAAAAACATATATACAATTATTAAAGTCAATTTGAGTTTCTAGAGAGTGCTAGTATGTGACACTCCTCAATCGGATGTATATATATTACTCAAGGAAGATGGATATATGCACATATCGAGTGTGCATCAATGAGAGGTGCTGTTCTAATAGCTCAATCGCTCGCCACTCTGGTATATTCTTTTAAGCGCACGGACAGATCTAGCAGTGGCGCTTGCGGTTGGGTAGGGGGGCTCTAGCCCCCCCCCCCCCCCCCTCCTCCTTGAAGTTTTTATAAAGTTTGCACTATTTTTGAAGGCCAGGAGGGGCTGAAAACGTGAATCCGAATGTTGAATTAGACTCAAGCCATCAGTTGCACAGAGGACAAGGCTCAAGTTAGAACTGCGTGATATAACTTTCTTTTAAACGAGCGAGGGGGGTTTAAAAATTTGGTATCCTATACTTACCAAAGGAGGAAGGAGGTATAGGGAATACCAAAACATGGGGTATTCCTATACTTACCAAAAGATGAAAGAGGTTTAGGAATAATACCAAAATTGGGTATAAAAGGATCGACGATGCCCAAAAGGGAGGGTGAATTGGACTTCTAGTAAATTTTCAAAATACAATTCAACCTATCGCCATTAGCTCAACTTCACCCCACAAGTGCACAAGTGTATATCTATCCTAAAACAAGTTATGCAACATAGAGCCAAGTCCTAACATAAGATATACTACTCTAGAAAAGTAGACTGCACAAAGTAAATGCAGAATGTAAAGAGATAGAAAGTGCAAGCCGAGTTTTTCCCGAGGTATCGGATAGTCGGCACTCCCCACTAGTTCTCGTTGGAGCACCCACGCAAGGGTGTAGCTCCCCCTTGATCTGCGCAAGGACCAAGTGCTCTCCACGGGCTGATTCTTTGCCTCTCCAGCGTGGTGAATCGCCTACAACCGCTCACAAGCTTGACTTGGGCCACCCACAAGCTCTCCGGACGGTCACCAAGCCTTCGATCGCCACCAAGACGTCTAGTTGATGCTGATCACCAAGAGTAACAAGCTCGAACTCTCACTTGACCCAAGCAAAGCCAAAGAGATAGATAGATGCACACTAGTCACTCTTGATCACACTCTAGGGAAGAAACTCACAAGATTTGGAATTCTCTCAACCTCCCTAGTGCTCTTGCTCTCTCTCAAGGTCTCAAGGTGTTCTCAGCTGTTAGAAGTGGTAAGAGACCTCCCATGGATGAGCACAAGGAGTATAAATACCCTCCCACACACACAAGCCCATGGCCGTTAGGCACAAAACCTTCTGTTTTCGGGTGCACCGGATGCTGAATAGTTCACACCGGACGCATCCGGTGGTTGTCCGATGACCCTCCAACGGTCATTGTACCTGCAGGGTTTTTGAACACACCGGACGCTGGGGTTGTCCAGTGGGGTATCACTGGATGCGTCCAGTGGCCAAAAACCCTCTCTGGACTGTCACCGGACGCTCCCGACTTTGTCCGGTGCAGCGTCCGGTGGTTGTCCGATGCTATACCCTAGCACAGCTGCGCACAGGGGACACGCGCACAGTGAACACTGCGCGTCCGGTGGCCTCAAACTCGTGTCCGGTGCTCTCTGAGACTACACCGGACGCTCTGGCCCGCGTCCAGTGCAGCGTCCGGTACTCCATTTGGTTCCCAAACTTCGCCGAATCAAAAACTTTTCAAAACAAAGTTTGTTCCAAATGATCACTAGACTCTCTCTGCACTCTCTAGACCTAGGTTTGACAAGTGTGCACCACACTACCATCTCCAAGCCAAGTCTTGATCAAGCTACCCATTCAAACCCCCTTAATTGTATGGCCAAAGTAGAAAACAAGACCTAAACTACTCCAAGTGTCTCTCAACGCCAATCGACACTTGGAACTAGCCTATCACCGCCTTATCTTTCGTCCTTTGAAAACCGAATCAAATTCTATCTTCAGGGGCTTGAACCGGCGTGTTATTATGACTTAACCACTAGGTTATCCTGCAAAACACACGTTAGTCATAATAACCTCCTCGTTGTCATTAATCACCAAAACCACAAGGGCCTAGATGCTTCAATCTCCCCCTTTTGGGTGATTGATGACAACAACCTCAAATAGATTTAGAAAGAATGAGGTTTTCAAATCTTCGATTCATATAAGCATGTGTCAATAAGAGCAAAGGGGTTAGGCATGCTTATACGAACCAAGGCACAAGGTACACAAGTATATATGAGATAAGCACAAGTACCAACAAGTGTTAGCTCAAAACGAATCAGAGTTAAGCGCGGAAGCAACACAAGAGCTAACCAAGCCAAGAGACATGACATTAATAAGAAATTAAGCACACATGTCTCACAAGATATCTCACACACAAGAGTATGTCACAATGCATGAAAACGGTAAACATGATACATGATGCATGAGAGTATATCACATCAAAAGAAGAGCCAAATCCCAAAAACTCAAACACTCTCCCTATATCTATGGCTCTCTCTCCCCCTTTGTCGTCAAGCACCAAAACCTAAGGGTCGAAGGGGGCAATCGGGCCACGCGGAGCAAGCTCGAACACTGCAGTGTGTGTCTCTAACTCTGGGCTAGAAACACTCTGACCCTCTGCCTGTTGAGTTGTAGGAGAAGCGGTGTGGGTCAGAGGTACCTCTGCAGTCTGCTCTGTCTCAACCTGCTGCTGCTCAACTATCGGCTGCTCAAGTGATGGCTACTCAAGCTGAATCTGCTGACCCTGAGAGTCTGGAGCAGGAGAAACCTCAGGCTGTGGCTCTGTCAACGACTGGGGCACTGTCTCCGTCGCTGTTGTGTCAATGGTAGCTGGCTCAAAAGAAGCGACAGACGACGGGATCGTCTCTGTAGTCGTGCTTGTGAAAGGAGCTGCAGTCGTGACAGGGGGCTGGAGTTGTGAAGGAGTAGGTAGTCCTATAAGCTCACTGTAGGAGAACTCCAAACCCCTACTCCCTGACGATTGTGGAGAAAACTGTGACTGAGATGCCGACGTAGGAGTAAAGCCTGTGACTATAGGTGAATCCTGGAGGTACTGCCACTGAGGTGCCTGATAAGGAGGTGTCATGTCAAATGTAGCAGTTGGCTGAGGCTGACTCTGAAGCCCTGTCGGCTGTAAAGCTGGAGTCACCTGAGCTGAAGAAGTGGACGGGCCAGGCTGTGAAGTGCACGGAACCTGAATCCCTGTAAGCCTAGCCAACGCCTCTAGCATGAACTGCTGCTGCTGGAGAGCTGCCTGCTGCTGTAGCTACCTCTAGAACTCGTCCTAGCGAGCCTGAAACTATGTGAGTGCGGCGGCCTGCACCCTGGCAAACCTAGCCTGCTCCTGGGCCTACTGTTGCTGACTCTGCTGAAGACTCTGAAGTATAGCAAGCAATGCTAGGTCACTCTGGTGAGTCTGGGGAGCAGAGCTGGAACTGCAGCCTCGAAAGTCAATGAGTACGAGGGGGCACACGGGGGATGGGCTCGTAGTCCTCGTCTGTGCTGTCAGACGGTAAGTCGTCGTCTGCACCACCCCCAAGTGCTGCTCCCTTGACCTGGGCCTCCTCTGCCTCTGCAAGGGCCCTGATGGCCTCGTCCTACTCCTTCTCTGTCTCTGTCATGGCACCCGACCTACGAGTCTGTCGAGGTGGAGTCTGTGGTGCCTGCCATGCTGCAATGGGCCTCTCACGTCGAACAAGCTGGAGAACGTTGTACGGAGGGTAGGAGTGTATTGTGTCTGTCAACTCAGCTCGAATCTCTGGAGGGATCTGTGTAACTGCTCTCACTATCAAGTGGTAGATCCAGTGACCATAAGGCATACGCCTACCTTCCCTGAAGCCATCTGTGAACAGGTCCTCCATCTCTGAAATCATCAAGTCCCATAGGTCAAACGTCTCCTGCCTCATCACGTGGGCTAAGAGCCAAAGCTGCAGTCTAGTGATCCTCTCTCTGTAGCCCTCATGTGGAAGGATAGTCCTCCTGAAAATAGCATCAAGGACTCTGGCCAGGAAGGTCAAATCCTTGGGACGACGGCTGGAACCCTCACCGAAAGGCTCTCTGAAGCACTGACGCACGAAGTCCACTGAAGGGTCAATGTCGCCGTAAGGGCGGCGAGGAGGGTCTGTCCTGTCATAGCACAGTACGTGAAGTCTGGTCTCAGACGCCTCAATATCAAAGATTTCTCTGAACTTGGCTGCGTACAGGCAGTGGTCTCTACCAGCAAACACAAAGTGAATCCACCTGTGCTCTGGGTCGACATAAAGTGAGGCATAGAACTCTCTGACCCTAAGTCTTGACGTACTCCCCCATCATGCTAATCAGACTGACAATCCTGGAAGATAGAACAGGAACGGGCGGATCTCCTCTCCAACCACCGTGCAAATAGACTCGATAGAAATCACTCGGTGTGCACTGAACTATGTCCCAGCCCTGAGGAATGCCCTGTGGAAGTCCTCGTGTAGCGGAGGGTAGAACCTTGGGCACCTCTGGGGTCCCGCACAGGAGGAAACCACTACTCAAAAGGGACACACCTCAAGGACCTGTACCTACTTCGTCCGTGACCCTGTGAAGGTCGTAACGGTGTGAGTACTCATCATGATGAGGAGGTGCACGAGCCCCGCGATGCTGCGTCTCCTCTCTAGGTGGAACCTGTGGAGGCGAGCGTGCAGACCGACGGACCTGCGGTGTCTACTCTGGCTGCTGCTGCTGCTCTGGCTGCTGTCCTGTACCTGTGCCCTCTGCCTGCTCTGTGTCTCGTGGAGGGTCTCTAGTCACAACAAGACAAACAAATGACCCTCCAACTACCATTGTATCCTCTGGAAGCTGCTCAGCACTGGCCTGTCTCTCAATGTCAAGCAGTGTGTCCCTCTAAGAAGGTGTGACTGGTGTAGAGCCGATCACAAGAGAACCTCCACGTCCACCTCTCTCTGCCCGCTCTGCTGCAGTTGCCACTGCTAGTGCCTCCTCTGCCTCTGTGCCTTCCCTGGTCGGCTTCTTCTTCTTCTTCGGCTTCTCAACCACCAGCTGCTTGCCCTTATCGCCACTGGGTGGGCGAGAGGGTGGTGGTGGGTTGTCTCCTGGAGGAGCTCCCCCAACTCGCTTAGTTCGGGCCATCACGCCACGAACAAGCAAGTCAGGCGAGAAAGAGCTGAAGAACTGATCAATCCACTGTCTCTGACCAACTGAATCACTGCAACCCTGAGAACCACTACCGACTGCTAGAACAACTGCCTCTGTCTGTAAGAAGTGTGGAACTAACAATCAGAGGCTTGGCCTTGTTCCGTATCCGCGAGCATAGCCCTGGATTCAATCTGACAGTGACCCGCTGCAAGATGGATTAGAGGGATATACATAAGCAATATATATGGCTAGAGAGGCGAAAAACCTATCGGAAGCAAGCACATGGATAAGTAATAGAGTGAAGAAGGCTCGCTAGCTAGATGAGAAGCTGACCCTAAGAGAAGGTAAGGTGACCGACGGGGCACCACAGAGCAAAGGGTATCACTGCATTGGGCAAGTGTCAATGTCAATGGGCAATGACCTAGAACACAGTGATAGAGGAACTTAGAGTTTGGAAGTTAAGATCAAGGCAAGTACCAAACTAGGATGAGGAACTTGCAAACCCTAGATCAGCAGGGCACACACACACCTTGGTGGTGACCAACTGCCCTAGAAGCTGTGAAAACACAGAGATACTTGAGTGAGGCAATTGATCGAACACCTTGAAAGCACAAAGGAAAGGAGAACAAGGATAGGGGCTCACCACCGGCCAAAGCAGAGCAGAGGAAGGGTGAAATAGTGCCGGTGAGGAAGGAGAACACCCTAGTCCGGAGGGGCCCACTGGCGGCGAGCCCAGGTGGGGAGCACCGGCGGCGCACCGAGGACCCTACAGCCTGCGCGCGCGTGGCGGAGAAGGATGCCGTGACGCGGCGCTCACGGGCGGCGCGGGCGGATGGGAGGAGCGCCGGTGAGCCAAGACGGTGGAGCTGGCGAGAGTGAGGCGTCCGCGGCAGAGGGCGGCGGCGCACGCGGCGTCGGCTAGGGCACAGAGGGCGGCGCGGGTATACGGGCAAGGGAGACAGAGAATAGAGGAAGAGAAGGTGGACCCCGTGGTTATAAGAGATGACTGAGCCATTTAAATGTTGCACCGGGCGCTTCAACAGTACACCGGACGCGTCAGGTGAAACTCTAGAGAGCATCCAGAGAGCAACAATTCACACCGAACGTGTCCGGTGACCACCAACCGGACAAGCTCGGTGTTCGGTGCACTCTTTGAATCCTTCGGGCGAAACCCACACCAGACGCGGAAAATTTATCACCAGACGCGCTAGAGTTACCGTTTGGGCGTCCGGTGCTCCTATTCACTTTCTCTGCAATGCTGCTGGCCACACCGGACGCGGGGCTGCGCGTCCGGTGCAGCGTCCGGTGTACATTTTTGTGCTGTTTCTCCTCCTTTCTTCACCAAACTTTCTCCCAACCAAGTTCCAACATCCATAAGAGTCAAATAAACACTGTATAGAACTGGTATGAGACATCCTCTTTCAAACCCTCAATTTTTCAAATAGCTTGCCATAGGCTTAACTAATTTTTATGAAAAATAAGCAATAAGATCTAAGAACAAAACGACAAAACAACAACCATGCAAATGCAATGCAAGTTCACATAAATTAAACTAGTTGCTTGTCAAGTTTGTCCTCGGGTAAGCTTCTTCACACGCTTTTGGGCGGTTATCTTAACCAAGTTAGACAAGCTCTACGTGCAATTCAAAGTTAGACATGTTTTATATTACAATGCAATGCAAGTGACAACACAAGCTCATCTTTTATTGAAGTTGCTTAGATCAAGCAATTGAATTCATTCCTTAGTGTGCAAAATCTTGCCTCATCTAATGATTTTGTGAAGATGTCCGCCAAGTTATCATCCGTTCTTACTCCCTCAAAAGATATGTCATCTTTAGCAACATGATCCCTAAGGAAATGATGGCGGATGTCAGTGTGCTTAGTGCGAGAGTGTTGAACCGGGTTATTAGCAAGTTTTACCACACTCTCATTGTCACACAACAAAGATACCTTTTTTAAATTGATTCCAAAGTCAAGTAGGGTTTGTTTCATGTAAAGGATTTGTGCACAACAAGCACCCGCTGGCAATATATTCCGCTTCGGTTGTTGACAAGGCAACACTATTTTATTTCTTGGAGGACCAAGAAACTAGTGATCTTCTAAGCAAATGGCACCCTCCGGATGTGCTTTTACGGTCAATCTTGCAACCGGCATAATCCGAATCGGAATAACCCACAAGAGTAAAGTTAGCTCCTTTAGGATACCAAAGGCCAATGTTTGGGGTGTGCTTTAGGTACTTAAGGATTCTTTTCACCGCAACTAAGTGGGTTCTTTAGGGTTAGCTTGAAAGCACGCACACATACACACACTAAATATGATGTCGGGTCTAGATGCGGTCAAGTACAATAAATTACCGATCATAAAACGATAGATAGTTTGGTCAACCGATTTACATACCTCATCAAGGTCAAGATGTCCATTGGTAGGCATGGAGGTCTTGATGAACGTCCCCTCTCTCAATTGCTTGACTTGAAAGCCGAGGAAGAATGTGAGCTCACCAATCATTGATATCTCGAATTCCTTGGACAGCATATCACCAAATTCTTTGCAAAAATCTTCATTAGTCCGACCAAAGATAATATCATCAACATAAACTTGACAAATGAAGATATGCCCTTTATGTTTCTTGGTGAAGAGTGTGGTATCGACCAAGCCGATTTTGAAGCCCTTGTTGATGAGGAAGTTACGGAGACGCTCATACCAAGCCCGTGGGGCTTGCTTCAATCCATATAGCGCCTTGGACAACCTGTAAAAATGATTAGGATATCTAGGGTCTTCAAACCCGGGTGGTTGCAAAACATAGACAAGTTTATTTATATAGCCATTCAAAAATGCACTTTTCACATCCATTTGAAAGAGTTTTAGGTTGTGATTAGATGCATATGCAAGTAGGATACGGATGGCCTCCAATCTTGCAACCGGGGCAAAACTCTCCCCAAAATCCAAGCCTTCAACTTGGGAGAATCCTTTTGCCACTAGCCTAGCCTTGTTCCTCACAATGTTGCCCTTGTCATCTTGTTTGTTGCAGAACACCCACTTGGTGCCTATGACTCTTGCATTCTTCGGTTGCTCTTCAAGTGTCCAAACTTGGTCGCGGGTGAAGTTGTTGAGTTCTTCATGCATGGCATTCACCCAATCCGGATCTTGGAGAGCTTCTTCTATGCTAGTAGGCTCAATGCAAGAGACAAAAGAGTGATGTTCAATGAATTGAGCATGTCTTTGAGAACGTGTCATTACCCCCTTGAAGGACTTCCTATTATGATGGAGTAGTTCTTCTTTCAACCACTTAAAGATTATGGAGCATCAACATCTTGTGCTTGTGCCTCAACTTGTTCTTGGGTGATGTGGGTGTCTTCATGTGGATCCACCCCATCTTTGTCTTCATCACCTTGAGGTACATTTGATGAAGATGGTTGATTGATCACTTGCACATCATCACCATCATCTTTATCATCTTTTGGCTTAATGTCTCTAGTTGGCATGTTCTTCATAGCCTCCCTCAATGGTTCACACCTACAACATCAAGATTCTCATGCTCTCCTTGAGAGCCATTAGATTCATCGGACTCCACATCATATGTTTCTTCAACAAGGCCGGTGGTATTATTGAATACTCTATATGCTTTGGACTTCAATGAGTAATCAACAAGAAAGCCAATATCACAACGTCTTTGGAACTTCCCTAGGTGTTGCCGCTTATTGTAGATGTAGCATTTGCAACAAAACACCTGGAAGTATGAGACATCCATCTTCTTGCCAATAAGTAGCTCATAGGGGGTCTTCTTTAGCAACCGGTGAGGGAATAGGTAGTTGGATGCATAGCATGTGTTGTTGATTGCCTCCGCCCAAAACCTCTCCGGTGTGTTATACTCATCAAGCATAGCCCTTGCAAGGGTGATCAATGTCCGGTTCTTCCTTTCAACAACTCCATTTTGTTGAGGTGTATAGGTGGATGACACTTCATGCTTGATCCCAACTTCATCAAATATACTTCATTGTTTGTGTTGTCAAATTCTTTTTCATTGTCACTTCTAATTTTCTTAATCTTCACTTCAAACTTGTTTTGTGCTCTCTTGGCAAACTTCTTGAATGATGAGGCAACTTCGGTCTTGTCATAAAGAAAGAACACCCAAGTATATCTTGAAATGTCATCAACAATCACTAAGCAATAGAGCTTGCCACCAATACTTGCATAAGTAGTTGGCCCAAATAGATCCATGTGAAGTAGCTCTAATGGTCTTAAGGTTGATAACAAATGCCATGGATGGATGTGTATTTGCCACTTGCTTGCCGGCTTGACAAGAACTACACAATTTGTCCTTCTCAAATACAACATCTTTGAATCCTCTCACCATCTCCTTCTTCAATAAGTTTCTTGAGTGTGCTCATCCCAATATGTGCAAGTCTTCTATGCCATAGCCACCAAAGAGATTGCTTGGTGAATAGACAAGTCTTCAAATTAGCATCTTCCGAGTTGAAGTCCACTAGATAGAGATGATTATACCGAAAGCCCTTGAATATAACTTGATTATCATCTTTCTTGGAAACAACCACTTCTTCACTTGTGAATAGACATTGAAAACCAAGATCACATAATTGCCCAACGGATAGCAAGTTGAAGCTCAATGAAGCAACTAGAAGCACATTAGGAAATAGAATGGTCATTTGAGATATCAACTTTTCCAAGCCCTTACACTTTGCTCTTTGAATTATCACCAAATGTTATCTTTCCTTGGTCTTCTACATTCTCTTCTAGTGAGGTGAACATACGAGCATCACGGGTCATATGTTTAGTGCAACCACTATCACTCACCCAATGGGAGCCACCGGTCTTGTAGTTCACCTACACACAACAAATCAAGCTTGATGTTTAGGAACCTATACTTGAGAAGGGCCCCGGACTTTCTCAACCTAAAACTTTAGCCACCCATAATTGTCTAGGTCTATTCTTGTTAGGGGGACCCAGGAACATGACTTTCACTTTGCCCTTAGAATCTTTTCTAAGAATGTAGTGAGCATCAAAGGCAAAGGATCTAGCATGCTTGGGCAAAGGTTGTGGTGGTGGTGTCTTGCACTCATGAGCAAAGTGTCCTTCTTGTCCACATTCAAAGCATCTCTTCGGCTTGGACTTGGACTTGTTCTTTGTTTTATTGAGTCTATTTTGAGCTCCAATGTCTTGCACCTTCTCACCCATGTAACCAATCCCACTTCTATCAAACTTCATCACGGTGTTCATGAGAATGTCACTTTGAAGATATTGCCCTCTTGTAAATTTTTGCAAACCAACGATGAGGTGACCCATGTAACCATCCATTCTCTAAACAAGTCAACTTCATCATCTTGTTGCACCATCTCAATGACAATGGTGTTGGTGGTTGATTGCTTCTCTAGCCTCTTTCTTCAAGTTCTCATTCTCAATCTTGAGCTTGACATAGTCATCATGGTAATCGGCCACCACCACTTCCTTGCCCTTGCTACTAGCACCTTGCTCAATGATCTCATCAACCAAGTCATCATATGATGTAGCTATGTCACACTTAACAACAAGGTTAGGAGCACCATGTGTTTCATCGGAGAGCAATTCATAAGCTAAAACAAGATTGTCATGATTCACTTTAACTTGAGTGTAGTCCTCTTTTAGCTTGTTGTAGCTAGTAGTGAGCTCAATGTGTATCTTCTCAAGTTTATCATGTTTTTCTTTGAGCTCCTTTATGTTGGATTTGAGCGCCTTGAGTTTAGATGACACATTTTGCTTTTCATCTCTAAGCTTCACTAATCTTAGCAAATTGTTCATTCTTAACTAAGAGAGTTCCATTATCAAGTTTTAGCTTTTCATTCTTACTTGTTAGCTTTCTTATCACTTTGGTGTAGTCATTTAGCAAGATAGCAAGTTCATCATAGGTGGGTGAATCATACTCATTGTCACTATCACTACTGTTATCCTCACTTTGTACCTTCTTGTCCTTAGCCATGAGGCAAAGGTGTGTCGGGGATGAGGACGGTGATGGCAATGGAGGCAGAGAAGTCCTAATAACAAGAGCGGCCACCTTTTTTTTCTCAGCATCACTTTCTTCACCGGATGACCCACTTGAAGATTCAATGTTGGTGAGCCAATCACCAACAATATAAGCCTTGCCATTCTTTTTCTTGTAAAATTGCTCCTTTTTGCCATCTCTCTTCTTGAATGGCTTGGCCTTCTTCTTCTCATCTTCACTTGAATCACTTGAGTCATCTTTCTTGACCTTGTTCTTCTTCTTGAACTTGTCTTTCTTTGGCTTTGGGCATTGATGAGCAAGATGGCCAAGCTCACCACAATTGTAGCAATCCATCTCGGAGATGGGCCTTCTCTTGCTACTAGTGAAGAACTTTTCTTGTTGGAATCAAACTTGATTCCCTTATTGTTGAGCTTCTTAAGCATCTTGGTGGTCTTCCTCACCATGAGAGCAATCTCTATATCATCATCATCACTATCACTTGTGGTATCATGTGAAGAGTACTTGACTTGAGATTTGCCTTTCTTGTCGGCCTTGAGAGCTAAGTCCTTCTTCTCTTCTTTTTTGGATGATGAGCCATCTTGAGGAGTGATCTTCATATACATCTCATGAGCACTGATCTTCCCCAAGATTTGAGTTGGTGTTGCACCGGAGAGGTCCCCTTGATGGAGTACGGTGACAATATGACCATACTTGTCAATGGGAAGAGCATTGAGGATCCGCCTTGCAACTTTTGGCCGGGGTGAGTTGAGTGAGCCCAAGGCCATTCCCTTCTTCTACAATGATATTCAAGCGAGAATACATGTCATTACCACTTTCATTTGGAAGCATTTCAAAAGAATTAAGCTTTTCCATCTCAAGGTAGTAGCGTTCCTCACGCTCACTCTTGGTTCCCCCATGGAGCGCACAAATATCTGATCATAGTGCATGGGCGTTTTTGTGGTTCCTCACAGGTTGAACATCTCTTTGCAAAGGCCTCTAAAGATGATGTTTCGAGCCTTTGCATTCCATTTCTCGTGTTCCTCCTCAACAGGTGTGAAGGTAGCGCTAGCTTTGGGAGTGGGGTAACCTTGTGTGGCGGCTTTGTGAACACCAAGGTCCACCGCCTCAAGGTTAGCCTCCAAACAAATTTTCCAATAAGGAAAATCATTTTCGTCAAAGACAGGAGGAGGACCATCGTGACCCCTGAACATCCTTTGCTTGGCAGTTAAGCCAAATTAGTGAGCACAAAGCTCTGATACCAATTGAAAGGATGCCCAAGAGGGGGGTGAGTTGGGCTTCTAGTAAATTTTTTGAAATACAATTCAACCTATCGCCATTAGCCTAACTTCACCCCACAAGTGCACAAGTGTATATCTATCCTAAAACAAGTTATGCAACCTAGAGCCAAGTCCTAACACAAGATATACTACTCTAGGAAAGTAGAGTGCACAAAGTAAATGTGGAATGTAAAGAGATAGAAAGTGCAAGCCGAGTTTTTCCCGAAATATCGGAGAGTCGGCACTCCCCACTAGTCCTCGTTGGAGCACCCACGCAAGGGTGTAGCTCCCCCTTGATCTGCGCAAGGACCAAGTGCTCTCTACGGGCTGACTCTTTGCCTCTCCAGCGTGGTGAATCGCCCATAACCGCTCACAAGCTTGACTTTGGGCCACCCACAAGCTCTCCGGACGGTCACCAAGCCTCCGATCGCCACCAAGCCGTATAGGTGATGCCGATCACCAAGAGTAACAAGCTTGAACTCTCACTTGACCCAAGCAAGGCCAAAGAGATGGATGGATGCACACTAGTCACTCTTGATCGCACTCTAGGGAAGAAGCTCACAAGAATTGGAATTCTCTCAACCTCCCTAGTGCTCTTGCTCTCTCTCAAGGTCTCAAGGTGTTCTCAGCTGTTAGAAGTGGCAAGAGACCTCCCATGGATGAGCACAAGGAGTATAAATACCCACATAAGCCCATGGCCGTTAGGCACAAAACCTTCTGTTTTCGGGTGCACCGGACGCTGAATAGTTCACACCGAACGCGTCCGACGGTTGTCCTGTGACCCCCCAACGGTCACTATACCTGTAGGGTTTTTGAACACATCGGACACTGGGGTTGTCCGGTGGCCATAAACCCTCTCTGGAACCTCTCTGGACCATCACCGGACACTCCCGACTTTGTCCGGTGCAGTGTCCGGTGGTTGTCCGGTGCTATACCCTAGCACAGCTGCGCACACCGGACACGCACACAGTGAACACTGCGCGTCCAGTGGCCTCGAACTCGTGTCCGGCGCTCTCTGAGACTACACCGGACGTTCTGGCCCACGTCCGGTGTAGCGTCCGGTGCTCCACTTGGTTCCTAAACTTCGCCGAATCAAAAACTTTCCAAAAAGAAGTTTGTTCCAAATGATCACCAGACTCTCTCTGCACTCTCTAGACTTAGGTTTGACAAGTGTGCACCACACTATCATCTCCAAGCCAAGTCTAGATCAAGCTACCCATTCAAGCCCCCTTAATAGTACGTTCAAAGTAGAAAACAAGATCTAAACTACTCCAAGTGTCTCTCAACGCAAATCGACACTTGGAACTAGCCTATCACCGCCTTGTCTTCCGTCCTTTGAAAATCGAATCGAACTCCATCTTCAGGGGCTTGAACCTGCGCGTTATTATGACCTAATCACTAGGTTACCCTGCAAAACACACGTTAGTCATAATAACCTCCTCATTGTCATTAATCACCGAAACCACTAGGGCCTAGATGCTTCAGGGTATCCTTGTATTAACCAAAGGTGCAAGGAGTTTTAATGAATTTACGAATGCCAAAAAAAAATGGCATGTGTATGTCTCCCTCATAATATACAAATTGTACTTATCAAAAAATAACTTCTTACATAATTTATTGTCGTGCATGGAGTATTAACATAATTCAAAGCGAACTGTCGGTATCAATGGTGTGCGGTTTGTTATTCGAGAATATGTTGTCATGATTGACATCTTTGTCATAATAAAGTATGGATACTTACTTGGTCATTTTTGTTTACACTTTTAATTTAACTATGTTGGAGTTTGTAATTTAGAAATATATATAGCTTACTTTATGATTATGGACTATTTTCTATAATATCTTATATTGGTATTGAGGCATAGATTGGAGGGATATTTTAGTTTTGTTTTTTTATGACAATAGTTTAAGGCATGGCGAGCTCGTTGTGCAGCTAAGAGGGTACGCGTGTGATGGAGTCCGCGGATTTTTGTGCACAAGGGGTGGGGTTGTCACGAACCTGGACTATCAATTCACAATTATAGTAGTACTGATACAATTTGGGGAAGGAGTCAAAGAGAGTTTAGACTGGGACTAGCAAGGATCCGAGAGGGGAAGCAAGAACAGCAAGATGTTCTGGGAGTTGGACGGAGGACAGAGGTAGACGATAAGTTGCGGTTCTGTTGGATGACGCCTCTATCGTGCCGCTTTGCCTTTTGTATCTACTCCTCTCGGCACTTGCTGTGCTGGCCCATAATAACGGCCTAGCCCACCTAGTACATGACATTCCCCACCGCTTGAAATGGGAACGAGATCGTCTAACGTCGCCTAGATCGACTGCGCTGTGCAGTCACGCCTCTGAGCCGTTGATTAAAGATCGGACGTTTATGTGCATTGGTCAATAATTTATGCGCTGGGCCGGCCCAATTACAGCCCATGCTGCTCGTTGAGTCGCACACCACCCCTTCTGATTGGCTGAGTCGCTGAGTGCTGCTGGCATCTAGCGCTGTGCGCCGTGCGTCGCGCCGCCGCTGTGCGTCGTGCGCCGTGCGACGCGCCGCCGCTAGCCGCCGATGAGTGCTCCCCTCCGTGGTCCGCCGTCGGCCATGGCTAAGTGCTCTTGTCTGTGGTCTGGGCCATTCTTCCCCTCCGACTGATCCGCGTGGAGGTACACTATGCAGTAGCAGATGTGCTCCATTCTTCTCCACGAGCTTGTGGGTTCTAAGGGAAGGGCAGCCGTGGTTCTGCTGTTGTGCTTGTCAGATTGTTCCGATATTTAGACAAAGCAATGTAAATAGCAGAGCTGTTGATAGTTTTAGTATAGAGTTCTTAGATAGAATTGTGAGAATGTAAAGTGATATTGTGACTGCAAATTTGAGAATGTGATTACTGAATTGCCTAAGTAAATGACCGGATGCCTGGATGTACAGATTGTTGCATAATGATCATGTCTGGTTTTGAAAAGAGCATATGATGCTCTCATTTCAGTGAATATACAGATATCGTAGCAAAAGATATTCAGAATTGCAGAAGACATCCATACAAATTAAACTTGCAAAAGATATTCAGATTGGACATCAGTGGCAAAAGATATCTATACTACTAGAAATCAGCAATAATATCATCTGTGATTGCTCCCTGAAAAATAAAAAAAATCCGAAAAACAATTGAGAGAATGTATTGATGGCCATGTATGGTTTAGAAAAATGGTGTATTAGTTTGAAATATTACCGTCAATATCTGAGAGAAGGTATTGATGGCAATATATGATTCTGACATTTCTTCCATGGGCAGAGAAGTATTAGAATTAATATTTTGCACAGCTGCTGCTGCAGTCTCTTGTACTGCTACTTCTTTTTCTTGTTTCTTGCCTCCCTTCTTCCCAGTTTCTTGTTCCTTCGAATAAAAGAAATAAAATTGAACACGTTTCCATTGGATACAGTGAAAGAGAATCAAATATACTTTGTGCTATCACATACTTTTGAATCATTTTTCTTTTTCTGACCTCCCTTTTTTGCAACTTTGCGCCTTTTATCAAGCCAAGTTCTTTTGCGCTTTGACGTTTTAGTTTCCAACTCCTTTTTCTTTAGGCTTGCAGTACTCACCAAATCAATTGGAGGAGAATCATTTGTGGGGATTGGATTCACTGCACTAGGAAAACCCGTGATTTATTCTTCAACTTGCTTGCTAACCATTTCAAGTGCCTTGTTTACTAATAACACGCACCGTGGATGACTCGCAGCTCGGTGTGCCAAATTGAGAAATTTGCGAGTCATATTTTTGTAGCAAAGCATAGTATCTAATTTTGGATCCTCTATTATGTTTCGGCCTTAGTTGTCTTGTACTGTCCCGCTGCGTGCTTCTCGAGTCCATCGCTTCAATATATATTGTTCCGGGATTGACTTGATATTCATCAAATCAAGAACTTTTAGAGCATGGGCACACAATATTCCGATTCTATTGAACTGCCCACAGTTGCATGTGCTTGTTTGGTCTGTAGGATCACTGGTAACTCTATACTCCTTCTCAAGGGTAAAATTTTCATCAAGACTCCCAATTGCTACAACATATTCATTTTTGCCGTCTAATGGTGTGGTGCATGCTGCCATGGACCTCTCATATTCACATTGGAAAGCTTCAAAAATAATTGGTGTGTACAACTTGCTAGCTTGGATTAACATAGGTGTCCTCATTTTGAGTCTTGGTAATTTTTTCCTTGATTCAAATTCAGCATGCAATTCATTATTTCTTTTGTATTCCACAACCCTTTCAAAATGCTTAAGGAATCGAATTATATCAAAATCTGATTTGAAATGTCGCTCCAAGTCACTATTTAAACTCTCACTCAATTGTATACTCCTCATCCCTAATGTGTACACATTAGTCATATAATATTCAGCCCACTATTCTCTTATCTTATATATACTATCTAACCAAGTTTGCTTGCTGACCTTTGTTCTCATGATGTTAAATGCTTCTTCAAATGTTGCTTCATCTTCGTACTCATACATGCATGCACTAAAATCTGCTAGAATGCTTGGTTCTTCCTTACTGTTTTCGGCCCTTTTTTTTAGGAGTACATGATTCTTCGTCGTCAGCTCCAGCTAGATGCTTAACAGCATTCTGCATGATATGAAAAGTGCATAGACCATGCCAAGCTTCTAAAAAGACCTCCTTAATAGCCTTTCCCATTGCTGCATCATGATCAGTATAAATTGTTTTGGGTTGCTTGCCATTATGTGCTTTTAGGAATGTCTCAAACAGCCATTTGAAGGACTCAAATGTCTCATCATACATGAAAACAGCACCAAAAACCACAGTTTCCCTAAAATGATTGAACCCAACAAATACTCCAAAAGGTCTGCTCTCCTTGTTTGTTCCAAAAGTAGTATCAAAACTGACATTACCAAAATATGCATAGTCAGTAAGCATTTTAACATCAACCGAAACAATGTTTGCTATTTGTTCCTCTCGATCCATTTGCAATGCATATTGGAATGACGGGTTCTCGGCAATTTTTTCTTGAAAATATATGAGCATGCTTCTAGCTTGGCCATATGCCATCTCACGTTGGCGCTTAGCCCTTAAATAGTTCTTGTGGTCTCGAAGAGTGTAATTGAGATTAAGTGAGTCACCAACTTAGATGGAAGCCAACTCATGTGCAGCTTTAGGCCCAATTCCTACATCATCAGCCGTCTCAATTTCAAAACCTCGTAGCTCTGAAATTTTCCTTTAAGACACCAACAAATGTGAGGTTTGTGGCAACTGAAGGGTGTGATTGTGTTCCAAAATCAGCTCAATAACTTTATAATTTTCTTCTCTCGGTCTAGTACGAGACCCATACGAACTTGACAATCAGTTCTTGTTTCAGCTCTTGAACACTTTATTAAATGATCCCTTTTATCTTGCAATGTGTGACCCTCACACACACAAACAAATCTGCACGACCTAACCTTTCCATCTGATTTTCTTTTGTTTGAGTACCTTTTTCTAATCTCAAACCCCTTTTGGCCACCATAGCTAACCCAAAACATCCAAGTCTCATCTGGACTACTAAATTCCATGCCAACTTGCGGTGAGAAACTAGGGGAAAACCCATCCCTACAGCAAAAGAAATATTTAATTTGGTGGTGGTAGAATAAGCAACTAAAATATATCTGAAACATGGGGGAGAAAGATACAAGTATGAATTACACACCTCTTCTCTTCCATCACATATATCCCGATTCTATTTTCAAATGAACGCAAGTTGATGTTTCTCTAATCAAGTCCAGCATGAGCTGATGTAGTAGACGGTGGCAAACAAATTAGAAGAATATTGATGCAGTCTAAACACACGTGAAGAGATGGAGTTGCAGGCCTGTGAACATGCTTCTGTCCTGGCGACCAACACCAGCAGCAGCCGATCGCCGCCGATGCCTCACCCTCGCCGCCTCGCAGCCGCGGGAAAAAGCAGCAGAACTCGCGCCAAAAAAGAAAACCCGGCGGCAAAAGAGGAGCGACAGAGTTGGTTTTGGGCCGAGGCCCAGATAACGGACGAGGGCAGCAGCATGACCGACGGCCAACGCACACAGGCGTCTGATTTTCATCCGACGACACAGATGGCGTGACTGCACAGCGCAGTCGATCCAGGCGACGTTAGACGATCTCGTTCCTTGAAATGCGGCTTGCCCCCAAGCCGCTACAAGGAACTGCTGTAATGGTGAGATTGCAAATGACCACCTGTTGTTCTGTCAACTCCTCCATAGATGCCAGTACTAGTGAGCTTCACTTGTAAGCCTTCAGCCTTCAGCGTGCGCCCATCATGAATGAGATCCATCTCATTTGGTGCCCAGACACAAGCTTCTCGATGGCAGTATATGTGAACAGACCAAGCACTTTGATCAGACAGTAATGGAAACATCTCGTACCCATTAGATGCAAGATAACAGCACATAGGTGATCTCCATGGTTGCTTCTGCATCTTATTGTCATGCATCCTGACATTGAGTGGGTATAGACTTTGTTCCAAGCCTGTCATGGCTAACCACGTGCAACTGAACTTGTATGAGGTTTCTCTGTCAACACACATTGCCTGCTCAACCTCAAGCCTCGAAGTAGTAGTCTGACAAAGGATAAGTGAAGACCCTGGTGTACAACACTCTGGTTCCTCCACAGCACCATGTAATTAGGTTGTGGTAATGTACTGACTTACTGAGTGGCATGGAATTGAATCCATGGGTCACCATCTTGAACTTGCTGTTATCAAACAGATGCCAGTGCATTGATTCTTTTGCGACAGACCACAGTGTAGATAGACTGACAGCATACAACCAATGATCACAGCCCATCAGCCGTAGCCAAACAATCTGAACATCAGCTTCACTCGTGCATTTGCAATCCATCAGTGCAAAAACAGAACATATTGTTATACCAATGCCAACTTGCTTGTCACATTGATCTGGTGGCCATGGAAAAATTTGAAGTCTAAAAATGAGTATGTGCTTGTTATTGCAGCTTCTAGATACACTGCCCAACGCATTGACACGAGGACAACTGACAGCCCCATTCCACATCAACAGATTAGCCAAGTTTCTGAAAATATGCACATTGAGCACCCTTGCTGCCTGAATGGAGAGAGGACCTGGCCTGCTCGAGACAGCAGCAAACACCATCAAGGGCACATCCTGTGGAGGAGGAGGGGTAGCCATCTCAAATGAAGAACCCTTGAACAACTGATGATGATGGTAAACTCTGAACTGTATGTTGGGTTGACAGCCACGCATCACTTTTAATGTGGAAATAACCAATTCGACCATGGCTGATTTTTGCAAATTTTCAGTATAGAAAGATGGCCATGGGATTGGCCTGAGCTGACCCTCAATTCCGATCGTCTCAAACTGCTCAACATTCCATCCAACATTTGTTGAGCACTCAATGAGACGGACAAAAACTAGCTTGCAGAATCCATCCCCGCAGCTCGGGGTTGCTGAAGAGCTTGTCCAAGTGGGTGCATCACGAACAGCTAGGAAGTCTGGGGATGCATTCTTGGTGCCCGTGGATCCATATGTGGCCGATGGCAAGATAGCAAACACAACGGACACCATGGTAGGAGTCGTTGAGGACGAACAGGTGGCGGTCTTGCAGCGCCGTGCATTTCGGCATCCTCGAAAGGCAATGTAATGGTGGTGCGGCGCTCGAAGTCGAGGTAGTTGATAACTACGGCGGCGCCTGCAGATGCATCCGCCCCACTCATTCTCGTCGCCGATGCAGTCCATGTCACGTCGCGATGGTTCGCGCCTGCCACTACGCCTACGCCAGGACGCGCGCCTCGAGGTCGAGGCCATGGTGCCGAGGCCCCGCCTCTCCATCCTCAAGCGTTGTGCTCGCACTCGCAGCCGAGGGCGCCGCCCGCACCACGCAGGGCGCAGCCGAGGATGTCGACCGCAGATCCAAACACGACAGTCGCGACGGACCCGGAGGTGGAGATGCCGTCCCCGACGAAGACGGTGACGACGACGTCCAGGTGGCCGCAGCAGCTCCTGTACGAGCCCCGTGCGCGGCAGTCGAAGGTGGATGCTGCACACGGCATCGCTGCGCAGGGTGCAGCGCAAGTTCGTGGACTGCGCCACGGTGTGCGCCATCCTTCGTGGGTTCCGCGTCGTCGTGGATGAGCGAGACGGGTCCATGGGTGTCGTGCTCCGCCGGAAGCTCCAGATGCTGCTCACTGCGTGGGACCGCGCCTCCATACTCGCACAGTTGTTCATCGGCTGCTGCCTCGTCGGTGAACTCCGACGAAATAGTGGACGCCGAGGACCCAGTAGAGGCAGCCGAGGGCACTGCAGGTGTTTGCGGCGCAGTTGAAGGCGGCGTCGGAACACCCGGAGATGCGATCTTGGTGTCTTGCACCCCGCTGCTGCAGGTGGAAGGCCGCGACACAATCTGGACATCCAACCAGCAGCAGTTGTCATAGATGCAACGTCCATGGAGTGCCCTCTGAGCTTCAGATGCGTCATGGTCTGGGTGGAAGAATATGTATGCCACCATACAGCTCGTTGTCTCCAGAACAAACACCTTGGTACCGCCGTATGGTCCAAAGGTCCAAGGTATGTGGCTAACGGTGACATGAAGAACACCTCCCATGGAAGCCTTTTGTTGAATCAACATATCATCGAACACCTTCCGGCCCTGGGATAGAGTGCGGTCAGGTGGAGCAGTAGTAGCCGACGCGGTAGGAGTCGTAGCCGCGACACTCGGCCTCGTCGAGGAAGATGACCCCATGGTGATGCACACCACGATCGGGGCTGAAGTCGAGGTCGCCGGTGGAGCAGAGCACGTCGGCGAAGTAGTCGACACAATAGTCGAAACCGAGGGTGCCGGTGAAGTAGTTGATGCAGAAGGCACCGACGGGTGAACAAGGTTTTCATTATCGGAAATAAAAATTCGTAAGCTCCTCTCCTAGAATTCAAATCCCTGTGCACTGCAACTATTCGTAAGATATATCGGAAATATCGGACCAAATTCAAATCATTTTGACAAAAATTTATCAAATTTGACTTGAAACTATTCGTAAGCTATTAAACATCACTTCTTTATAGATAAAAATAAGAATAAAGCATTATGAGTATGGGATCATTGTGCGAGCGAATTTGAGCCGTTTACGTAGAAGTAGAAAAAATTTGAAGGATAGTTAATTTTATCGGATCTTATGGGATAGAAGGAAAATTTCAAAAATATCGGTGACTTCTGGGGGATAAATTTAACCCTGCGGCTGAATCCATAACGTAGCTGGTGCCTGAACGCGACCCATCGCGGCCAGCTTCTCCTCCATGTACCGCTTTGCCTTTTGTATCGTGCCGCTTTGCCTTTTGTATATACTACTCCTCTCGGCTCTTGCCGTGCTGGCCCATAATAACGGCCTAGCCCACCTAGTACATGATGGGGGTTTTCCAGGTGCCAAATGATCGGGACTCGGGAGGTAGGATTAGAAATTGTTGGAAATATGCTTTTTTTCAGTTTTGCAAAAGAAAAAAAAAAGCACAATGATCGAGACTCGGGTGAATGTTTTGGGTACTATGCTTTAATCTTCCCGCTCAGCGATATTGGAGAAAGATTATGTTCAGCCCATGATAACTTGTCCGCAAAGCCCAGCCCAGAAAAGGATAGTAATTAACCAACAACCTTTCCCAGCGGCCCGAGCCTAGAGAAAGTCCAAAGATTTAGCCTCCGCCTCCTCCTCTGCCGCCGCCGCTCACCTTCCCCGTTCGCCGGCGTCGGCATGGACGACCAAGGCCTTCTTTCCGAGCTCCCCCTTCCCGTTGATCTTCAGCCTTCCCAGATGATACGGGACAGGAGTACAAGCGGGCTCGACGAGAAGCGCGGCTGGCTCAAGTGCCAGTCTCCGTCGTCGTGGCCGGCTTCCCCGATGGACGTCGACGACCTCCTCTCCGAGATCCTCCTCCGCCTGCCCCCGCTGCCGTCCTCGCTCCCCCGCGTGTACCTCGTCTGCACCCGCTGGCGCCGCATCGTCACCGACCCCGGCTTCTTGCGCCGCTTCCGTGCCCACAACTGGAAGCCCCTCGGCGCCTTCTTCGGAAGAGACAAAAATCTCTCCTTCAGCTTCTTCTTGAGCCCGCTGGACTCCGCCCCGCCCGAGCGCCTCTCCGACGCGTGCCGCGCGAGTGCCACGGGGTCGGGGGCGGCCGCGCAGACTGCGTCTGGGAATTCTTGAACTGCCGCCATGGGCGCGTGGTCCTAGTCAACTACGGCAGCCGCCAGATCCTGGTGTGGAACCCCGTCACAGGCGAGGAGCATCTCCTAGGAGTTTCACAGTTCTTTGATGCTAATCAGAGCTGGTTCGGGTTTATGCATGCTGCGGTAATCTGCGCCTCCGGCAACAATGGACCCTTCAAGCTTGCTTTGGCGTGGTGCGACAGGAGGGACAGCAA
Organism: Eremochloa ophiuroides; assembly: GCA_038502445.1. Lineage (NCBI taxonomy): Eukaryota > Viridiplantae > Streptophyta > Magnoliopsida > Poales > Poaceae > Eremochloa > Eremochloa ophiuroides. The sequence continues at coordinate 7,077,417 of JAHLJS010000007.1, read as the reverse complement.
TGCACAAATCTGCATTTACTCGTCTGAGACCGATGTATGGGGTGATGTCGCCTCCGCAGCAATCCAGCCCCGGTTCAGTGTTGGCTGTGGGAATGTCATGGTTGGGAATACTCTGTACTGGATTCTATTTGGTAGCCGTGTTCGCATCCTTGAATTTGATTTGTTTAGCCAGAACCTATCCGTGATAGAGGCGCCAGAGACGCCATCGATTATGAAAACCATCGTGGCATCTTCCTGTGTACCCTAGGAAATGGTGGTGGCCTTAGTTTGATGGTCATGTCAGAGAACCTCAGAGGTCAGCTTTGGGTATGGGAGAAGACGACTGAACACTCTGATGGTGTTTCTCAATGGATGCTTGGAGAAACAATTGAACTGGACATGCTTCTTTCGCTGAGATCAGAGGGGCGCCGATCAGTATTTTGGCTTGAAGGGAATGATAATGTCATGTTTGTGTCAACATATAAAGGCGTCTTCATGGTCCATCTCCAGTCAATGAAGTTTGAAAGGATTTTCGACACCGGTCCTGTCAGCCATTGGTCTATCTTTCCGTTCAAGTATCTACATGCTCCAGGTAATAGCTTACATTTCCTTTGCTAGTATACCAAAAGCTGGGTTCTTTTCCTATAATTGCTTTGTTAAATACCCCAAGTCCTTTTATGTCAGACTAACAATTGAAATTCAATCAGATATTCATACATGTAATATAACTTGGCTGATTGATGAACTCTTAATACATTGTTTGGTTGTTCGGAGTTATTTTTCAGAAATGCATACCTTAATGTTAGTTTTTCTTGTCTATACCATATATGTGAGTTGCAATAATATTTGCATTGCTATAGTATAAATCTCTTCATGCAGATGCATAATAGTTGGAAATTGGCAAGGTGCCAAGGGTTGAACCAACTGAAATGACAAAATAATAACTCGATTGGCATATTTTATAGCTTAAAGTTTTTCAGACAAGTCTTTTTCTCTACTAATCTTGGTATGATTCTACAATCTTCAATTTTGACTTTCTCTGTTCTTGCCTTGTGAAATAACTGTTCTTTGCAACTTTCTGAACAGCCTTGCTTAGTTTCTCTTACTGACAAGTTGAATCACACCGCAAGATTAATGAACCTATTTTTTAATCTTTGTTAGGATAACTTCATTAAGATTGCTGATTCGTGATCCCATTAAAATGTTTTGGTTCATTTTATTTTTCTCTGTTATATATGGTTCATAGTAAGCCCACTTAAAAGTAACTTGGCGTGATACGTCTTTTGCTTACAAGTATGAATTATGTTTCTATAAAGTCTTGCTACAGTTTTGTGACAGTAAGGTGATATAATGGCATGCTGCTTTACATCAACTACTTTTTCTGTCAAAGTATTAGCTGCTAATCATTTAAGTATTCATCTCATATTTGCACATTTTGGGATGCATTTTCTGAAAGCTATAAGCAAACCGGAGCAATTGTCATTTTTAATTTGGAACAGGAGTATTTGATTTGATACCTATCCCTTGATGGCCCTTTATTTCTTATAGAGTTCTCTCATAGCAGTCAACGACTTCCTCTCAATGCATTTAACTGGAAACCTGGAACTTCTTTTTAAATGAAACAAAATATGGTTAGAAAGAGAGCCAGGTAGAACATAGGAGAACCGATGTGGTCATAGAGAGGATTCAGGAATTTTCACACATATACGGACACTGCTGGATTAGGCCCATCTACGCTATGGATGTGATCGGAAGCATGTATTGGTTTGGGCCTGGTCCATGTCTTGCAACATCATTCAGTTTATAGCTTGTCTGGTTGTCTGCACCGATCTTCTCTAGCAAGCCTCCAGAGAAACGTGTGTTGAGAGTGTTTCCCATGGGCTAGGGTGGTTCCCACGGGCTATAAGGTGGCACGGGACTCACTACACTACTTAAGCTTGGCTTTTCACTCTTGTACATGCACCATCTTTCATTTGTGGTTGGTTGGTTCTGTACTTGTGTGACAGGGCTCGACCCTAGCTCATAGAATACATGCAACCAAACAAACTTATTTTTTTTGTACTTTTGGCTCTAGCTAGCCTGACTCCTATGAGCCTTTTTTTACATGTGTATCTATCTAAACAGACACTTAATACATGCTACTAATCATGCTCGATTTGACCTAGTTTGAACCGAGGTAATCAGCGTTAGGATGACGGGGATTCACTTGGGTTACTTTTGTTCTCATCTGCCTTTTTCTTGCAGGTGACATTTTGCAACAGGGAGGTGTAGGCAGTGGAGTTCAAAGAAGGGACCAAGGACATGGAGAAGACGGAACCGACAGGTGGGTCAAAGAGGGAGGAGCACAGGCAAACGTTGCTGGACTGAAGCAGGCTGATGCGCTTGTGCGTTGGGATGGAAGCGGCCCGACCTGGTGAAAACAAAAGAGTTGGACGTGCAACAAAAGGAAGGGGAACTAAGGCTGTTTCGAAGGACAAGAGTTTTGTCCTGACGGATTTCAGGATTAGGAAAGGATTTCCTTTTAGGATGTTGGTTTCAGACTCGAATTTGGATTGAGTTTTAAGTTCGTCTTGAGGGAGTTCAGATACCACCAGAAGTTCATTCTCAACGTGTACACAATCTATATGTTTTGTTTAATGCAATTTCAAAATATTTACAAAATTAATTTGGCTCATGTTCTTGCAATTTAGATCCTATATTCACATCTAGCCTACCTGAATTGGTTTTTTCTCCTCCTAAAATGGCAAATAGAATCACCAGCTCCGGACTACCTTCCAGCTGATGTCTCACGCCAGGCAAAGGTGATTGACTCTCCGTTTCTACATCTCTGAATCCTTCCTCCTAGTTTGTTCTAGCCACCCAATCTGGTAATTGTCTTTCCCCGCAAAGTACCTTCCAGATGTCTTGGCTAGCACAACCTTCAGTTTGCACTTACTCCACAATCTCAAATTGCATATACTCCACAAGGCAGCAGCACAACGGCCATTTAAGATAATATATGCTTTAAGCCTTATAGTAACAGATTCAAAGTCTACACCAATTTGTTTACCAAGGATCTGAGAAATCACCTGCCAAATGAAAAATGGTATAAGCAACACAGCATTCAAACCAAGACTGGATTGCTGCAGAGACAACATTAACTTAAATTATAAACCATTTTTTAGACTTAGCTTCGCGAATGTGCAATAAGAAAAGCTTTGCTTATGTTAACAATAACTCTGCAGGCAAGCTACGGTAAAAGGGGAAACTTTGGGTGCAAATGTCGAATATTTCTGCAAAAATATACTCAAGAAATATCCTAGTGGATCAGATCACTCAAGCAAATTCAATAATGGTGAGCAGAAAACAAGTGACATTAACTGACGATGACAATGAATATCACTGCATATATACATAAGATGCAGTAAGTGTAAGGTTACTTGTTCGAGAGGGAAAAAGTACTGGTGGTTACACTCTACACACCTGGAACAAAACTGAAACCAATACCAAACTAGCACCTGATGTCTTAGGCCTTTCCTTGCCATAAATATGTTTCGATAGAAGCTCGTCTTAAGATAAGGGAGACACCAAGATCACCGAGCCATCCGCCCATCCCCTAGCACATTTGCTACACCTCCCTCTTTTCATCCCTTTCATATTATCAGAATCAGCATCAGTTTTCAAAGCACGGTCTCCATCGCAGCTGCTAATTAGATATTCTGTTCAGAAGAGAGTTCATCTCATCAAGTAAGACGACATCTATCTCTGCATCTTCAAACTTCAATCACTGTTTGTTTGAATGTTTGCCATGCGGTGAAAAAGGGTAGTGGAAGCTCTATTAAGATTTCTGCAGGGAATAAATTCAAATGATACAGAAGCAACAGTAGGGGCTTCCCCTACTGTATCCCCCCTCAAAAACAAAAATACTAGGTTTTACAGAAGCATTGAAACTGATGTAGGTACCATTGAATAAGCACTGCATCTCATGTTGGTTAACACTATAAAGTGGACAAAGAATTCAAGCCTCATTGGCAATACAGCACTTTACATCCTTATGGTGTCATATAATCTGCACAAACCTTCATGCTATCATATACAACCAATTGGGCTATTCTGTTACAAGTTATGAAACCAGACATGCTACTTCAAATAAACCCAAGAGACAATGTTAGATTTTCACAAAAATATAATACTTCTCTCATGATCATGAAAACTGTGAACAATCTAGGGATGAGACATATGTTATCTACATCTTGCACACATAAGCTGCCCTTGTTTATCAGAGAAGATGGCCAGGTGTCCATGATGTAGGGATCAACCAAGTCGACTAAACAGCTTTCCTTAAGGTGCAAATTCACCTCGGCCTTTTCCAGGCAGGCAGGAAACCAGTCAGGACATTGCGGCTCCCTGCAGGCTGCATTAGACAACAGATAGGTAACATAATTGACATTTCTGACTTCTTGGCCATTGTCAAACATAGCAAATGAAAATGAAGTGTAGAAAGGAGCTAACCAAAAAAAAAAAAAAAAAGAGGTAAGATAGGAGCTAGTTTTTGCCCAATGTGCAACAGGTCCCTCCTGGTGTTAGAAATCTTGCCCTGCAGGAATAATGGATAGCATATTAACAATGTATGTTGCCTACAATAGAGAGTGGATTGTGGCGCACTTCAATAAGAAAAGGGAAAAGCACATGCGCGAACAGTTGTATCCTCCATAAACTACCTTGAAACCATATGGAGCATGAGAAGGTAATAAACAGATAAAACTAGCAGAATTCCAAAACTAGCATAGATATATTGCCATTCTTACTTCTATAGCAAGCACTGACATAGAGGCACTACAAATTAAAAAACACTGCAATGTTTCACGCAATCACTACTGACGAACCATGAAGGAATGCAACATAGTGAAAAAGGCAAGGATGTAAAAAACAAACCACAGAAAAACAGAGATAGAGGAATAAAGCAACGCATTAACAGAAAATATAATTGGAGCTAAATATGTGGATTAGGCTACCAAATTAGTAACATCTTCAACCTTTCAAAAAACTGAAGCCCAAAGAAAAAGAATAAAACCATCTCTCCTAACCAGTGCAAAATCATTTGCCAGTAGCAATGCAGGTTCCAACTTACAATTACAAGTATCTCAACAGTGTACACTATTTTTCAAATAATGTGCCTTGGAAACATCACCATTGCAACCTGAAAACAGAAGCTAAAATGTGGGCACTTTGCTGCTGCAACCATATACGAGAGACCTTCCTTTGGAGCTAAAATAAGAAGGCAATATAATTAGTACATAATAAATTGATTCCAGTTCAAAAAAAAAAACATAGTACATAATAAATTGGCTGCTCTGCATGTCTAACAGTCCCGTTTTGCACATAACTGAATAGGCAATCTAGGATATCAATCTCCCTCAAGTTGCAAGAATTGAATCTGTAAGATGCAAGCAGCACTGAGAAAATTGGTTGCAAAGAACACATGGGAAACAAATAGATAGAAAATTTGAGATATATATTAGCAAAGAAAAAAAAAACACAGGGTGCAGCCTATGTCAAAAGACATCAAGAACTGGGATAAACAAAAGCCCATGTCGACACGAGAAACAGGATCCTGATTTTGTGGGCTACAGCCTACAGAAATATCACTAAACCATTTCTTCCAAAAGGAGCTCTTCTTCCTCTCTTCTTCTTTGCTCAGCCTTTCTCTTCTCGTTCTTCTTTCTTGTCTCCTCACCTATAGCATTAGCAATGGCGATAGGTAACCAAAATCCAGGCCTTTCGAGAAACTGGGCTCGGTGCAGGATCATTGCATCACGTTCTGTCACACCAATGCCCTCAAATGTCCACAAGGAAACAAGGGCAGTGCCTTTAAAGCCCAAGGAGTACCATCCAAGGCCAGAAACAGCAATGTCCATACTGTTGACATCCCAGCTTGCTCCAGAAACCTCAATATGTCTTTCTGTCCAGTGACCCAATTCATTAACTCGCTCTGGACCAATTGGAGGCTGAACAGAAACAACATATGAATCAGTATGATACACAGGAAAGGGCAAAATATGTATATTTTCTTTTCATGATTCTATGATAGATGCAAAATTCTAGTTACAATTGCATTGGACACGGCACATAAGAGCAGGTTTGTTTATTCAATTAATGTAAGACATGTGCTGTTTTCCAATAAGGTAACCTTACTACCAAGTAATCTGGAAGTGGTCTTCTGTTAAAGATAGCTAATTATGTCATTACAAGAGGCCTCCATCAGGTTGGAACAGATTTACCTGAAGTCTGATGCCAAAATGTTTCTCTCGCAATTCACCAGCATTTTCAGTCTTTCCAAGATGGAGGGGAACATTAGAAGATGCCCAAACAGTTATATAGATAGTTTGTGCTGATGATTTTAGCACATCCAGCCGTGTTAAGCCTCCGATATGGACAGATTGTCCTACCTGCAATCGTTTACAGCCATTAACTTTGCTGGGAAATTAACACGAACAATAGCATCATCTTACAAAGTTTTATTTCAGGACACGAATGCTGGGTCTGGATTTCAGATTTCTCTCTTGGTGATATAAGCTAGGACTTTGGTCATATTATAATGTCAGTGATATGCCTCTATTAAAAGGAACAAGAGCATGTAGCTTATTTCAAATATAATGATCATGTCCATTTAACAAATTGCACAAAACAGTCCTTTCCAGTTACATCCAGTTATGGGCCATTGTAGATATGAAGTCCATAAATGACAGCATTAGTAACAAAGCCACTTACTTTCACCCTGAAGGATCGTGGCCGCAACTCTTTCCTTATTTCAACCATTTTCCGTTCCTCATTATTTAATCTCATTGCCATTATGTAAGGATGCAACAAGCCAGGAGTGTCATACATCTTTGCCTTTGCAGGTAAAACACCTGTTACCCTCAATATGCCTAATGTTGTTCCTGGGACAGCAGCTTCAGTCAATCTTGTGATCTTTACACCCTGTTTCTTTGCAAAAGCATTTATTAGCGTAGATTTCCCAGCATTCTGTGCACCAATTACCCAAACGTTGCTACGAGGTCCTGCTGACTCCTTGATGTACGTAATTAGGTTTCTAACAGCCAAATCTCTGTGGACGCTGATCAAGAACACAGCATCTAGCTTGGGTGCTCCAAAAGCCTTAGCACGGCCACGAACCCACCTATCCAACCGCACTCCCATTTGCTGCCATGGAAGCAAATCCACCTTCGTACCAACAAGAACAAGCCTCGGTGTTTCGCTCGCCTTCGAGTTTCTCCTTCCTTCAAGTGCCTCGAACAACGACTTGGCAGCTCGCTTGGGAAACGACCCATCAAAGTCTGCACAGTCCACCACCATGATAATAACCGGGGTGCCAGCCGATCGCTTCATGACCCGAGACGAAATGAACCGATCGAAATCAAAGTCCGGGATCAGGTTCTCAGCCTTGTCGTTCTTCACAAGCCCATAATTCCTCAGCGAGTGGCACCGGCTACAGACAAGGGCAGAGTCCTCCTCGGCCTCAGCCCTCTTGGCCTCCCTCGCCCTGCGCTTCCTCTCGGACTTGGACAGCTTCTCTTTCTTCAGCCTCTGGATCGTCTCCTCAGTGATGTTCCCGTACCCAACACCAGGCAGGGTGAAGCCGTCCAGCTCTTTCCTCCATTTCTCATCCTCGTCTTCTTCCATGTCCTCCTCCCAATCAGAGTCCCAGTCGCTGGCGAAAGCATCGATATCAGTGGCAGCCTTCACCTGTGACCCATCCTCTTCGTCCCCCTCCTCGATTTCTTCAAGGAACTCGTCGATGTCGCTGTCCAGTTCCTCCAATTCAGCATCCGACGCATCCTCCGCCACCACCACCTCCTCCTCCTCTTCCTCATCTTCAAGAAACGCATCCGAGTCGGCGGCCAGGAGCACTTCTCCACTGCCTCCCGTCTCGTCCTGGGAGCTGCGGGAGGGGTTCTTGAAGAAGCCAGGGAGGTTGGGGTCCTCATCCTGCATGAAGACCCCGCATCCAGGACATACAGGCCGGCCGACGGCTGCGTCCTCGTCATCTCTGCCCTCGCTGATGACCGGGGCCGGTGGCCTGCTACGCCTGCCAGTGGGTACGGCGGAGGCGGAAAGGCTACGCCTTTGAGGGAGGAATGGCAGGGGGAGGAAGGGGAGGAGGCGTGGAGGTGGAGCTGGCGGGCAGAGGAGGCGGAAGGGAAGACGAGCCGCCGCCGCAGCGGGGATTGGGAAGGGTTTAGCAGCCATTCGGGAGCTGCAGCGGCGAAGAGGATAAGAGAGGACGGAAGCGGCGAGGAGGATAGGAGAGGACGGAAGCGGGTGGAGCTTGGAGGAGCGGCGACCGGAGCTGGAGTCGGAGCACCGAGCCACGTCGGGGTCGCGGTCGCGGACTAGCGATACTGGGAACGGTCGCGCCGTCGCCCGTCGCGGTGCCGCCAGGGGGTGTGGATTGGGTGACGGCCTGACGAGAACGGGGTCAGCCGGTCAGGGGCAGGGGCAGGGGCAGGGGCAGAAGGGGATAAAAATCTCCAAAAATCCACAGATGACATTCTACCGTTGTGGCATGTTTCCTAATGTTAAAATAGCAAAACCCTATTACAGAATAGCATATTTTCGAAACCCACTTTTTATAATGGTCTATATAAAAAGCTATGTGGTCTAAGACCATGCGCCTAGCATGGCAGCAGCCATGGAGTTCCTAGGTGTGGTACCCGGCTTGTATCCGTCGAAGACGTCGCGCAGCACGTGCAAGGAGAAGCGATTGGGCAGGGTATTGGGTAGGGCACCGTGGATCCGAGATGAAGCTGAAGGAGAGATCTTCGCCGCTGCACAAGACGCTGTCGAGGGGTCTCCACTCCAGTGGTAAGCACAGGAGGATCCACCGTTGTGTCATGTTTCCTAATGTCAGAATGGCAAAACAAGGAACGCGCGGTGGAGCGAGGACGGCGGCGGGGCGGGCATAGGAGAATCTCGGAGAAGAGGTCATCGAGGTTCATCGAATTCGAGGAAGCCGACCACGACGACGGCCACGTGAGCTACTGGCATGTTGCTTGCGAACACCAAAAACTTAATATTAATCTACCATTATCTCTATTTTTGTTGTTGTTGTTGTACCAACAAAATTTGGCTCCTTCTTACGCTTGTTGTTGTTGTACCAATAAAATTTGGCCCCTCCTTACGCTTATGCAGTTACGCCAGGTCCACGTTTCCTTTCAGCCACACGATGTCACTGCCTTGTCCATGGGTGGTTGTCATTCACTAGTACATCATTCCTTACATTTATTTAGTCTCATACCTATGCCAAATAAATTAAGAGGTGTTTAGATATGAGAAGTACAATTTTTGTGTATCACATCAGATGTTTCATGAAATGTTAGAAAGTTTTTCAGATACTAATAAAAAAAAGCAAATACATATGTCGCAAGTAAACCGTGAGACGAATTTTTTTAATCTAATTAATTTGTCATTAGCAAATGTTTACTATAGCAAAATATTGTCAAATCATAGACTAATTAGGCTTAAAAATCCATCTTTAATTTACATACAATCTGTGTAATTAGTTTTTTTACCTATATTAATACTCCATGCATATGGCCAAACATTCGATATAATAGGTGTAAAAATTTTACGGTAAGAACTAAATGAGACCTTAATATTTATACTCCATCTCCCAGTCAGACTGCTACTAGATGCTGTTAGACCAACAATATCTGTTAATACCCAGTCACGAATAAACCCACGTATCAGAAATCCTCATATACAACATCCTTCAGGCCGAACACATCTCGCTTCTTGCATGACACCCATTTACCAATAGCACCTTAGTTTCTCACTTAACTTTATCCTGAAACCTCGTTCTACGCGAACCTAGTTCTAATCTGACACCAATCACGTTCTGCCTCAAGCAACGCCTGCACATGAATATCGAAGGATTTAATCCATGCAACACCACTCTCATGGCCACATCAATCTCAAAACAATATAATCCCAACACTTGCACATAAGTCAAATATCATATCACTAAACACTTTGCGATAAAATGATTTTGTAATGCCAATATCATTGCAAACCAATTTTTCTCAGACTTAGACAAATACAATGGGTCTTGATCTGAATCGTATGGGTATTGGGGCTACTGCAGGCCATAAATTATTACACAAAATACACATACGAAAGCAAACAAATGGTCCATTGAGAAAACAGAGTTTACTGATCAGGAAATGGAACAAAACACAAAAGAACATGAAACCAAACGTCATCTGGGATCAGCGATCTCCACGCATCATCTTCCAATCATTATTTTGGTGGGGAGGGGGGGGGGGGGGGGAGGATGACCAAAATATAAAACAGAGAACCTTTTTAGATAATGATAAAACAGAGAACCTGCGTGCATGGAAAAACTTACATGCAAATTGCTCTATGTAGGCAGCTCCAAAAGTTAGGGTGTCGTAGGATGAAAACTTGATAGATATTTTCTGATATCAGTTCATCCCGAAACGGTCAAAACACAATATGAATATTTTATAATCCAAATCCAAATATATAATATCTGATTGTATCTCAATCCGAATACTCAAAATCATGTTTTTTAAGTATACGGGATATATATCAATATCCGAATGATCTATATCCAATAAAAAAATATGGGACAAAATTCTTTATCACTTGTATCCGTCCGTGTCCGATCCACTGTCGTAGAATAATATAGTATCTTCAATCCATGGAATATCTTGCCCATCCGGGTAGCTGTCCACAAGATATTGCGTGCAGTGGAGTGCCTTGAGGGATGTAGGCAATTCCGGTAGTGTCGAGATATTTGGGCAACCTGATATTATAAGAAACTCGAGGGATGGAGGCAATTCCGGTAGTGTCAAGATATTTGGGCAACGCGATATTTCAAGTCTCTTGAGGGAAGATGGTAATCCTGGTGGTGACTGGATATTTGGGCAACGCGATATTTCAAGTCTCTTGAGGGAACATGGTAATCCTGGTGGTGACTGGATATTTGGGCAACGACAGATAGTCAATTCCTGGAGCGATGCCAGCTGCTCAATGTTATCTGGCAAAGCGTTCCAACTGCAACGTGTTATACCAAGTTCATGCAGCTCAGGGGTAAACTTGAGCTGAGAACCGGACCCATCGCAATAATAGAAAAAGAGACCTTTCAGGTGCTTTAGCTTACCATCTTCTCCTGACAACCAATTTGGGAATGTCGATCCGCCGTAGTTACGAATAACGAGTTCATTTAATAGGGGTGGAGGGTGGAGGGCCTCAAGGATCTCCTCTGGCTCTGGAGGAGTAACTACTTATTGATGATGGCAAGCAGTCTTCTGTTTTTTCTTTGATGTTGATGATGACCCCGTCTCCTCATCGTTATAGACCATTTTCCAGTCAAGTCTGAGACCTGAGACATGAAGCTTATTGCTTAGGTTGGCCCGACGAGCATCCTCCTTGCTTTCGATGTTTCCAAGTCCACTAATGCTCAGGAATCGACGAATATTGTCCAGCTTCTCTAGCTGCGTTATCTCGTAACCCTTTTCCTTCTTCACTGTGAAGCCACCTATAGTTTGGAGCCATGACATCCGTCTTATGTCCGGGATGCTCATCGAGCGACCCCCAATGTGCCGCAGATTCTCAAGGTCAGCCATGTGACTGCTGTCAAAACAGCGCAATATGGTTGACGGAGAAACGAAGATCTCTTGCAGATGGTATAGCTTGGTAAATGCGGGTGGCAGATATATACGATTAGCTACCCCAATAAAACCGAAGTAGCGAAGATGTTGCAATTCACCAATACATTCTGGAATCGCAATCGTTCCCAAAGGCAGGTAAACCTCCACATGCACGAGCCGCAGCTTCTTCAGGTCTTTGATCATGCGTTTAAACCCTTCTTCTGTTATTCCTTCGGCAGAATATGGCATTACGAGAGTACGCAAGGTGTCCAGTTTCACAATCTGGTGCATGAATTCTCCTACATTATTGGAATCAATGAAGAGATGACGAACGTCTTGAGGAATATGGTGGTCCACCGTATCTTTCTCAATTCTGAAACATTCACTTCCAGCAACACTTTCTGCTAAGTCGTGCAATAGATCATGAACTGTATAGTATTCTACTTCCCAAGTCTTACCCTTTTAGTTGGATGAATGAGGTTGACAGTAATACTTCAAAGCACTCACGAGCAGCAACTTCTATGTCTGAGTTTTTACTGGTATCCACAAACCCTTGTGCCATCCACATTTTAACTAGCTCGTCTCGATGCAACGTATATCTTCTAGGAAACATACTACAATATGCAAAACATTGCCGGACATGCTCCTCAAGCTGATGGTAGCTCCACCATAGAGTTCCCATAGTATCAGTCAGTAGATCACGCTTCTGGTTCAGGGTGTCTATCCAGTAACCAATATCCTCTGCCCGAGAGGTTCTTAGCCCAAGCTGTCCTGCCACTGTTCTCGCGGCCAGAGGTGACTTCAGTAAAAGTAGGGAAATCTCTCTACCAATTGACTCAAATATGCCTTTGTCTTGGTCACTAACTGTTGAATTTTCAAATGCTTAATGCATGAACATTTTGAAGAACTCTTCTTCGTTCATATCAGATATCGGCATAGGGTTCTGAGCACCAAGAAGTTTTGCTGCGTCTGCAGTCCGACTGGTCACAAGGACTCTGCTTCCCTTGTCAGCCTCCTTCAATGGAGAGAGCAGTTTCTTCAGATCGTTCTGTTTATCGACACTTTTTGAGTACCATACATCATCCAGTACCAATAAGAACCTTTTGCCTTTCAGTCTTTTCTTCAGTTCACTTTGCAGCTTATCTAGATTGCTGAGCCTACCCATTTTTTCACCCGGTACTATCTCTAACATCTCTTTGTAGACAGTATGCACGCTGAAGCTTTTGGTAACATGAATCCACATGAATAGATCTAAGTTACGGTCTTCACTTTTCTTCCTCTCACAATCATAAATATACTTTGCGAGGGTGGTTTTCCCTGACCCTGCAATGCCATGGATTCCAATTACAGAATGATCAGTTGGTGTATCATGGAGCATGCTTATTATCTTTTTAGTATCCTCATCTTGGCCAAAAACTTTTGTGGGATCTGAAGTAGTCTGGGAGCTTTTGGGGAGTGATCCCACAGTCTGTTTGGGTGAACTCTTGATATTTTCGCCACTGGTGGTCGAATGGAGCAACGGTAGAAGCTTTTCTCCATCGTCGATTAGCTCTTGCATCTTTTTTATGGTTTTCCTCAGCTTTTTTTCAACTCATTAGGAACATTGAAATCCTTCTTCGATGTAGCCTTCTGCATACGAGAGTTTCAAAAATTGTTACGAATAAATTTATGCTAGCCCAACAAGTAATCATACCGTCAATAAATGATAGTCTGAGTGTGTGTTGTTCTTCTCTTTCGGTGGCTATTGTGCTTGTTGTCAAATAGAAGCCGAAAGTAGTTTCTTCAAGCATTAATTGTATCAGCTCAATGTATTGCACTTGAGAAAATAATAAAACCTTCCTTTTGTCCAAATAATGTGTGTTCACGTGGCTCCAGTTTAGAATGTAGGTGCCCCCTGTTTGGATACTGGATTATTTTGAGAGCGGAGAGAATGCCGTTAGCCCCGTCCTCCCCCACTCCCCGCTTCCCCTCGGCAGTGACAGCGCCCAGCTCCGCTGCCGGGCAGCCCCAAGCCCCCCTCCCACCCACCGGCGGCGCTCCACCTCGGCACGGCGACCTCGACCATACCACTTTCTCCGCCCAACAACCACCATCTCCCTCACCCGCCCCTCCCCCGACCCGCCGCTGCCACCGCGCCCCGGCGCCTTCGCTCCGTCTCAATCGGCTCCCTTGAGATCCCAATCGATAGCATGCCCCGACGCCGCGCAATCCACACCTCGGTCAGCCTGACACTGCACCGTCGCTATCGCTCCCCTCCACCAAACCGCCAACCCACCAGATCCGACCTCAAACCCAACCTTGCTAGTCCTATTTGTCACGGATCCAGCCGCAGCGCAACAGCTGGAAGCTCGGCCGCCCGGACTCATGGTCGTCTGGAGCCCCGGCGACAGGAAGGAGCCTCCGTGTCGGACTGCTGTTCCTACTGAGCGTGGATCCGGCCACACCACGTCAACTGGAAGCCCGAGAAGGTGATGGATGGTCCCACGTTCTCCCGAAGCGTTGGTGGCGCCGCAAGGATGTCACTCACCATGGGGAACAGCACGGCCTGCACCCAAGGTACATTCGGTCCACCCGGCCATTGATGCCCGTCTCCGAGATAAATGCTTGCGCTGCCTGGCCGGTGGCCACCATGCAGCAGCCTGCAGGGGCCCGGTGTGCTGCGTCCCCTGCGAGCGCATCGGGCATAAGGCCAGAGACTGCAAGAGTTCAGGGATTCGTTGCCATCCAGTCGCCCAGACAGTGGCCGCCCCACACCCGCCCCAACCTTCGAAGCTCGATGCCCTCAACTTCCCCTGCTTGCCCCGTTCAACGGCGCAGCAGGGGGACCCGGAGCTCCGCCCCCGAGAGATCTCGGTGGTCATGGCATCTGAGACATGAAGAGCGAACTCACACACCTGTCCTCCCACGCCGTGGTGGCATGCATCTATCGAACCAAAGCAAGTCAAGCAGGCGCTCTACTCACGGCTGGGCATCCTCGACAAAGATGTCAAGGTCATAAGGCACAAGCCAAAAGACTTCTTCATCGTCTTTGAGCATCTGCACCACCGTGACTCGGCACTGGACACGAAGCGCCTCCCAGTCAACGACATCGAGCCATTCTTCCCCTCCGACTGATCCGCGTGGAGGTACACTATGCAGTAGCAGATGTGCTCCATTCTTCTCCACGAGCTTGTGGGTTCCAAGGGAAGGGCAGCCGTGGTTCTGCTGTTGTGCTTGTCAGATTGTTCCGATATTTAGACAAAGCAATGTAAATAGCAGAGCTGTTGATAGTTTTAGTATAGAGTTCTTAGATAGAATTGTGAGAATGTAAAGTGATATTGTGACTGCAAATTTGAGAATGTGATTACTGAATTGCCTAAGTAAATGACCGGATGCCTGGATGTACAGATTGTTGCATAATGATCATGTCTGGTTTTGAAAAGAGCATATGATGCTCTCATTTCAGTGAATATACAGATATCGTAGCAAAAGATATTCAGAATTGCAGAAGACATCCATACAAATTAAACTTGCAAAAGATATTCAGATTGGACATCAGTGGCAAAAGATATCTATACTACTAGAAATCAGCAATAATATCATCTGTGATTGCTCCCTGAAAAATAAAAAAAATCCGAAAAACAATTGAGAGAATGTATTGATGGCCATGTATGGTTTAGAAAAATGGTGTATTGGTTTGAAATATTACCGTCAATATCTGAGAGAAGGTATTGATGGCAATATATGATTCTGACATTTCTTCCATGGGCAGAGAAGTATTAGAATTAATATTTTGCACAGCTGCTGCTGCAGTCTCTTGTACTGCTACTTCTTTTTCTTGTTTCTTGCCTCCCTTCTTCCCAGTTTCTTGTTCCTTCGAATAAAAGAAATAAAATTGAACACGTTTCCATTGGATACAGTGAAAGAGAATCAAATATACTTTGTGCTATCACATACTTTTGAACCATTTTTCTTTTTCTGACCTCCCTTTTTTGCAACTTTGCGCCTTTTATCAAGCCAAGTTCTTTTGCGCTTTGACGTTTTAGTTTCCAACTCCTTTTTCTTTAGGCTTGCAGTACTCACCAAATCAATTGGAGGAGAATCATTTGTGGGGATTGGATTCACTGCACTAGGAAAACCCGTGATTTATTCTTCAACTTGCTTGCTAACCATTTCAAGTGCCTTGTTTACTAATAACACGCACCGTGGATGACTCGCAGCTCGGTGTGCCAAATTGAGAAATTTGCGAGTCATATTTTTGTAGCAAAGCATAGTATCTAATTTTGGATCCTCTATTATGTTTCGGCCTTAGTTGTCTTGTACTGTCCCGCTGTGTGCTTCTCGAGTCCATCGCTTCAATATATATTGTTCCGGGATTGACTTGATATTCATCAAATCAAGAACTTTTAGAGCATGGGCACACAATATTCCGATTCTATTGAACTGCCCACAGTTGCATGTGCTTGCTTGGTCTGTAGGATCACTGGTAACTCTATACTCCTTCTCAAGGGTAAAATTTTCATCAAGACTCCCAATTGCTACAACATATTCATTTTTGCCGTCTAATGGTGTGGTGCATGCTGCCATGGACCTCTCATATTCACATTGGAAAGCTTCAAAAATAATTGGTGTGTACAACTTGCTAGCTTGGATTAACATAGGTGTCCTCATTTTGAGTCTTGGTAATTTTTTCCTTGATTCAAATTCAGCATGCAATTCATTATTTCTTTTGTATTCCACAACCCTTTCAAAATGCTTAAGGAATCGAATTATATCAAAATCTGATTTGAAATGTCGCTCCAAGTCACTATTTAAACTCTCACTCAATTGTGTACTCATCATCCCTAATGTGTACACATTAGTCATATAATATTCAGCCCACTATTCTCTTATCTTATATATACTATCTAACCAAGTTTGCTTGCTGACCTTTGTTCTCATGATGTTAAATGCTTCTTCAAATGTTGCTTCATCTTCGTACTCATACATGCATGCACTAAAATCTGCGAGAATGCTTGGTTCTTCCTTACTGTTTTCGGCCCTTTTTTTTAGGAGTACATGATTCTTCGTCGTCAGCTCCAGCTAGATGCTTAACAGCATTCTGCATGATATGAAAAGTGCATAGACCATGCCAAGCTTCTAAAAAGACCTCCTTAATAGCCTTTCCCATTGCTGCATCATGATCAGTATAAATTGTTTTGGGTTGCTTGCCATTATGTGCTTTTAGGAATGTCTCAAACAGCCATTTGAAGGACTCAAATGTCTCATCATACATGAAAACAGCACCAAAAACCACAGTTTCCCTAAAATGATTGAACCCAACAAATACTCCAAAAGGTCTGCTCTCCTTGTTTGTTCCAAAAGTAGTATCAAAACTGACATTACCAAAATATGCATAGTCAGTAAGCATTTTAACATCAACCGAAACAATGTTTGCTATTTGTTCCTCTCGATCCATTTGCAATGCATATTGGAATGACGGGTTCTCGGCAATTTTTTCTTGAAAATATATGAGCATGCTTCTAGCTTGGCCATATGCCATCTCACGTTGGCGCTTAGCCCTTAAATAGTTCTTGTGGTCTCGAAGAGTGTAATTGAGATTAAGTGAGTCACCAACTTAGATGGAAGCCAACTCATGTGCAGCTTTAGGCCCAATTCCTACATCATCAGCCGTCTCAATTTCAAAACCTCGTAGCTCTGAAATTTTCCTTTAAGACACCAACAAATGTGAGGTTTGTGGCAACTGAAGGGTGTGATTGTGTTCCAAAATCAGCTCAATAACTTTATAATTTTCCTTCTCTCGGTCTAGTACGAGACCCATACGAACTTGACAATCAGTTCTTGTTTCAGCTCTTGAACACTTTATTAAATGATCCCTTTTATCTTGCAATGTGTGACCCTCACACACACAAACAAATCTGCACGACCTAACCTTTCCATCTGATTTTCTTTTGTTTGAGTACCTTTTTCTAATCTCAAACCCCTTTTGGCCACCATAGCTAACCCAAAACATCCAAGTCTCATCTGGACTACTAAATTCCATGCCAACTTGCGGTGAGAAACTAGGGGAAAACCCATCCCTACAGCAAAAGAAATATTTAATTTGGTGGTGGTAGAATAAGCAACTAAAATATATCTGAAACATGGGGGAGAAAGATACAAGTATGAATTACACACCTCTTCTCTTCCATCACATATATCCCGATTCTATTTTCAAATGAACGCAAGTTGATGTTTCTCTAATCAAGTCCAGCATGAGCTGATGTAGTAGAGGGTGGCAAACAAATTAGAAGAATATTGATGCAGTCTAAACACACGTGAAGAGATGGAGTTGCAGGCCTGTGAACATGCTTCTGTCCTGGCGACCAACACCAGCAGCAGCCGATCGCCGCCGATGCCTCACCCTCGCCGCCTCGCAGCCGCGGGAAAAAGCAGCAGAACTCGCGCCAAAAAAGAAAACCCGGCGGCAAAAGAGGAGCGACAGAGTTGGTTTTGGGCCGAGGCCCAGATAACGGACGAGGGCAGCAGCATGACCGACGGCCAACGCACACAGGCGTCTGATTTTCATCCGACGACACAGATGGCGTGACTGCACAGCGCAGTCGATCCAGGCGACGTTAGACGATCTCGTTCCTTGAAATGCGGCTTGCCCCCAAGCCGCTACAAGGAACTGCTGTAATGGTGAGATTGCAAATGACCACCTGTTGTTCTGTCAACTCCTCCATAGATGCCAGTACTAGTGAGCTTCACTTGTAAGCCTTCAGCCTTCAGCGTGCGCCCATCATGAATGAGATCCATCTCATTTGGTGCCCAGACACAAGCTTCTCGATGGCAGTATATGTGAACAGACCAAGCACTTTGATCAGACAGTAATGGAAACATCTCGTACCCATTAGATGCAAGATAACAGCACATAGGTGATCTCCATGGTTGCTTCTGCATCTTATTGTCATGCATCCTGACATTGAGTGGGTATAGACTTTGTTCCAAGCCTGTCATGGCTAACCACGTGCAACTGAACTTGTATGAGGTTTCTCTGTCAACACACATTGCCTGCTCAACCTCAAGCCTCGAAGTAGTAGTCTGACAAAGGATAAGTGAAGACCCTGGTGTACAACACTCTGGTTCCTCCACAGCACCATGTAATTAGGTTGTGGTAATGTACTGACTTACTGAGTGGCATGGAATTGAATCCATGGGTCACCATCTTGAACTTGCTGTTATCAAACAGATGCCAGTGCATTGATTCTTTTGCGACAGACCACAGTGTAGATAGACTGACAGCATACAACCAATGATCACAGCCCATCAGCCGTAGCCAAACAATCTGAACATCAGCTTCACTCGTGCATTTGCAATCCATCAGTGCAAAAACAGAACATATTGTTATACCAATGCCAACTTGCTTGTCACATTGATCTGGTGGCCATGGAAAAATTTGAAGTCTAAAAACGAGTATGTGCTTGTTATTGCAGCTTCTAGATACACTGCCCAACGCATTGACACGAGGACAACTGACAGCCCCATTCCACATCAACAGATTAGCCAAGTTTCTGAAAATATGCACATTGAGCACCCTTGCTGCCTGAATGGACAGAGGACCTGGCCTGCTCGAGACAGCAGCAAACACCATCAAGGGCACATCCCGTGGAGGAGGAGGGGTAGCCATCTCAAATGAAGAACCCTTGAACAACTGATGATGATGGTAAACTCTGAACTGTATGTTGGGTTGACAGCCACGCATCACTTTTAATGTGGAAATAACCAATTCGACCATGGCTGATTTTTGCAAATTTTCAGTATAGAAAGATGGCCATGGGATTGGCCTGAGCTGACCCTCAATTCCGATCGTCTCAAACTGCTCAACATTCCATCCAACATTTGTTGAGCACTCAATGAGACGGACAAAAACTAGCTTGCAGAATCCATCCCCGCAGCTCGGGGTTGCTGAAGAGCTTGTCCAAGTGGGTGCATCACGAACAGCTAGGAAGTCTGGGGATGCATTCTTGGTGCCCGTGGATCCATATGTGGCCGATGGCAAGATAGCAAACACAACGGACACCATGGTAGGAGTCGTTGAGGACGAACAGGTGGCGGTCTTGCAGCGCCGTGCATTTCGGCATCCTCGAAAGGCAATGTAATGGTGGTGCGGCGCTCGAAGTCGAGGTAGTTGATAACTACGGCGGCGCCTGCAGATGCATCCGCCCCACTCATTCTCGTCGCCGATGCAGTCCATGTCACGTCGCGATGGTTCGCGCCTGCCACTACGCCTACGCCAGGACGCGCGCCTCGAGGTCGAGGCCATGGTGCCGAGGCCCCGCCTCTCCATCCTCAAGCGTTGTGCTCGCACTCGCAGCCGAGGGCGCCGCCCGCACCACGCAGGGCGCAGCCGAGGATGTCGACCGCAGATCCAAACACGACAGTCGCGACGGACCCGGAGGTGGAGATGCCGTCCCCGACGAAGACGGTGACGACGACGTCCAGGTGGCCGCAGCAGCTCCTGTACGAGCCCCGTGCGCGGCAGTCGAAGGCGGATGCTGCACACGGCATCGCTGCGCAGGGTGCAGCGCAAGTTCGTGGACTGCGCCACGGTGTGCGCCATCCTTCGTGGGTTCCGCGTCGTCGTGGATGAGCGAGACGGGTCCATGGATGTCGTGCTCCGCCGGAAGCTCCAGATGCTGCTCACTGCGTGGGACCGCGCCTCCATACTCGCACAGTTGTTCATCGGCTGCTGCCTCGTCGGTGAACTCCGACGAAATAGTGGACGCCGAGGACCCAGTAGAGGCAGCCGAGGGCACTGCAGGTGTTTGCGGCGCAGTTGAAGGCGGCGTCGGAACACCCGGAGATGCGATCTTGGTGTCTTGCACCCCGCTGCTGCAGGTGGAAGGCCGCGACACAATCTGGACATCCAACCAGCAGCAGTTGTCATAGATGCAACGTCCATGGAGTGCCCTCTGAGCTTCAGATGCGTCATGGTCTGGGTGGAAGAATATGTATGCCACCATACAGCTCGTTGTCTCCAGAACAAACACCTTGGTACCGCCGTATGGTCCAAAGGTCCAAGGTATGTGGCTAACGGTGACATGAAGAACACCTCCCATGGAAGCCTTTTGTTGAATCAACATATCATCGAACACCTTCCGGCCCTGGGATAGAGTGCGGTCAGGTGGAGCAGTAGTAGCCGACGCGGTAGGAGTCGTAGCCGCGACACTCGGCCTCGTCGAGGAAGATGACCCCATGGTGATGCACACCACGATCGGGGCTGAAGTCGAGGTCGCCGGTGGAGCAGAGCACGTCGGCGAAGTAGTCGACACAATAGTCGAAACCGAGGGTGCCGGTGAAGTAGTTGATGCAGAAGGCACCGACGGGTGAACAAGGTTTTCATTATCGGAAATAAAAATTCGTAAGCTCCTCTCCTAGAATTCAAATCCCTGTGCACTGCAACTATTCGTAAGATATATCGGAAATATCGGACCAAATTCAAATCATTTTGACAAAAATTTATCAAATTTGACTTGAAACTATTCGTAAGCTATTAAACATCACTTCTTTATAGATAAAAATAAGAATAAAGCATTATGAGTGTGGGATCATTGTGCGAGCGAATTTGAGCCGTTTACGTAGAAGTAGAAAAAATTTGAAGGATAGTTAATTTTATCGGACCTTATGGGATAGAAGGAAAATTTCAAAAATATCGGTGACTTCTGGGGGATAAATTTAACCCTGCGGCTGAATCGATAACGTAGCTGGTGCCTGAACGCGACCCATCGCGGCCAGCTTCTCCTCCATGTACCGCTTTGCCTTTTGTATCGTGCCGCTTTGCCTTTTGTATATACTACTCCTCTCGGCTCTTGCCGTGCTGGCCCATAATAACGGCCTAGCCCACCTAGTACATGATGGGGGTTTTCCAGGTGCCAAATGATCGGGACTCGGGAGGTAGGATTAGAAATTGTTGGAAATATGCTTTTTTTCAGTTTTGCAAAAGAAAAAAAAAAAAAGCACAATGATCGAGACTCGGGTGAATGTTTTGGGTACTATGCTTTAATCTTCCCGCTCAGCGATATTGGAGAAAGATTATGTTCAGCCCATGATAACTTGTCCGCAAAGCCCAGCCCAGAAAAGGATAGTAATTAACCAACAACCTTTCCCAGCGGCCCGAGCCTAGAGAAAGTCCAAAGATTTAGCCTCCGCCTCCTCCTCTGCCGCCGCCGCTCACCTTCCCCGTTCGCCGGCGTCGGCATGGACGACCAAGGCCTTCTTTCCGAGCTCCCCCTTCCCGTTGATCTTCAGCCTTCCCAGATGATACGGGACAGGAGTACAAGCGGGCTCGACGAGAAGCGCGGCTGGCTCAAGTGCCAGTCTCCGTCGTCGTGGCCGGCTTCCCCGATGGACGTCGACGACCTCCTCTCCGAGATCCTCCTCCGCCTGCCCCCGCTGCCGTCCTCGCTCCCCCGCGTGTACCTCGTCTGCACCCGCTGGCGCCGCATCGTCACCGA
The DNA here is from genome assembly GCA_038502445.1 of Eremochloa ophiuroides. Lineage (NCBI taxonomy): Eukaryota > Viridiplantae > Streptophyta > Magnoliopsida > Poales > Poaceae > Eremochloa > Eremochloa ophiuroides. The sequence goes on along the minus strand of JAHLJS010000007.1, from coordinate 7,055,309 downwards.
CCCCGGCTTCTTGCGCCGCTTCCGTGCCCACAACTGGAAGCCCCTCGGCGCCTTCTTCGGAAGAGACAAAAATCTCTCCTTCAGCTTCTTCTTGAGCCCGCTGGACTCCGCCCCGCCCGAGCGCCTCTCCGACGCGTGCCGCGCGAGTGCCACGGGGTCGGGGGCGGCCGCGCAGACTGCGTCTGGGAATTCTTGAACTGCCGCCATGGGCGCGTGGTCCTAGTCAACTACGGCAGCCGCCAGATCCTGGTGTGGAACCCCGTCACAGGCGAGGAGCATCTCCTAGGAGTTTCACAGTTCTTTGATGCTAATCAGAGCTGGTTCGGGTTTATGCATGCTGCGGTAATCTGCGCCTCCGGCAACAATGGACCCTTCAAGCTTGCTTTGGCGTGGTGCGACAGGAGGGACAGCAATGCACAAATCTGCATTTACTCGTCTGAGACCGATGTATGGGGTGATGTCGCCTCCGCAGCAATCCAGCCCCGGTTCAGTGTTGGCTGTGGGAATGTCATGGTTGGGAATACTCTGTACTGGATTCTATTTGGTAGCCGTGTTCGCATCCTTGAATTTGATTTGTTTAGCCAGAACCTATCCGTGATAGAGGCGCCAGAGACGCCATCGATTATGAAAACCATCGTGGCATCTTCCTGTGTACCCTAGGAAATGGTGGTGGCCTTAGTTTGATGGTCATGTCAGAGAACCTCAGAGGTCAGCTTTGGGTATGGGAGAAGACGACTGAACACTCTGATGGTGTTTCTCAATGGATGCTTGGAGAAACAATTGAACTGGACATGCTTCTTTCGCTGAGATCAGAGGGGCGCCGATCAGTATTTTGGCTTGAAGGGAATGATAATGTCATGTTTGTGTCAACATATAAAGGCGTCTTCATGGTCCATCTCCAGTCAATGAAGTTTGAAAGGATTTTCGACACCGGTCCTGTCAGCCATTGGTCTATCTTTCCGTTCAAGTATCTACATGCTCCAGGTAATAGCTTACATTTCCTTTGCTAGTATACCAAAAGCTGGGTTCTTTTCCTATAATTGCTTTGTTAAATACCCCAAGTCCTTTTATGTCAGACTAACAATTGAAATTCAATCAGATATTCATACATGTAATATAACTTGGCTGATTGATGAACTCTTAATACATTGTTTGGTTGTTCGGAGTTATTTTTCAGAAATGCATACCTTAATGTTAGTTTTTCTTGTCTATACCATATATGTGAGTTGCAATAATATTTGCATTGCTATAGTATAAATCTCTTCATGCAGATGCATAATAGTTGGAAATTGGCAAGGTGCCAAGGGTTGAACCAACTGAAATGACAAAATAATAACTCGATTGGCATATTTTATAGCTTAAAGTTTTTCAGACAAGTCTTTTTCTCTACTAATCTTGGTATGATTCTACAATCTTCAATTTTGACTTTCTCTGTTCTTGCCTTGTGAAATAACTGTTCTTTGCAACTTTCTGAACAGCCTTGCTTAGTTTCTCTTACTGACAAGTTGAATCACACCGCAAGATTAATGAACCTATTTTTTAATCTTTGTTAGGATAACTTCATTAAGATTGCTGATTCGTGATCCCATTAAAATGTTTTGGTTCATTTTATTTTTCTCTGTTATATATGGTTCATAGTAAGCCCACTTAAAAGTAACTTGGCGTGATACGTCTTTTGCTTACAAGTATGAATTATGTTTCTATAAAGTCTTGCTACAGTTTTGTGACAGTAAGGTGATATAATGGCATGCTGCTTTACATCAACTACTTTTTCTGTCAAAGTATTAGCTGCTAATCATTTAAGTATTCATCTCATATTTGCACATTTTGGGATGCATTTTCTGAAAGCTATAAGCAAACCGGAGCAATTGTCATTTTTAATTTGGAACAGGAGTATTTGATTTGATACCTATCCCTTGATGGCCCTTTATTTCTTATAGAGTTCTCTCATAGCAGTCAACGACTTCCTCTCAATGCATTTAACTGGAAACCTGGAACTTCTTTTTAAATGAAACAAAATATGGTTAGAAAGAGAGCCAGGTAGAACATAGGAGAACCGATGTGGTCATAGAGAGGATTCAGGAATTTTCACACATATACGGACACTGCTGGATTAGGCCCATCTACGCTATGGATGTGATCGGAAGCATGTATTGGTTTGGGCCTGGTCCATGTCTTGCAACATCATTCAGTTTATAGCTTGTCTGGTTGTCTGCACCGATCTTCTCTAGCAAGCCTCCAGAGAAACGTGTGTTGAGAGTGTTTCCCATGGGCTAGGGTGGTTCCCACGGGCTATAAGGTGGCACGGGACTCACTACACTACTTAAGCTTGGCTTTTCACTCTTGTACATGCACCATCTTTCATTTGTGGTTGGTTGGTTCTGTACTTGTGTGACAGGGCTCGACCCTAGCTCATAGAATACATGCAACCAAACAAACTTATTTTTTTTGTACTTTTGGCTCTAGCTAGCCTGACTCCTATGAGCCTTTTTTTACATGTGTATCTATCTAAACAGACACTTAATACATGCTACTAATCATGCTCGATTTGACCTAGTTTGAACCGAGGTAATCAGCGTTAGGATGACGGGGATTCACTTGGGTTACTTTTGTTCTCATCTGCCTTTTTCTTGCAGGTGACATTTTGCAACAGGGAGGTGTAGGCAGTGGAGTTCAAAGAAGGGACCAAGGACATGGAGAAGACGGAACCGACAGGTGGGTCAAAGAGGGAGGAGCACAGGCAAACGTTGCTGGACTGAAGCAGGCTGATGCGCTTGTGCGTTGGGATGGAAGCGGCCCGACCTGGTGAAAACAAAAGAGTTGGACGTGCAACAAAAGGAAGGGGAACTAAGGCTGTTTCGAAGGACAAGAGTTTTGTCCTGACGGATTTCAGGATTAGGAAAGGATTTCCTTTTAGGATGTTGGTTTCAGACTCGAATTTGGATTGAGTTTTAAGTTCGTCTTGAGGGAGTTCAGATACCACCAGAAGTTCATTCTCAACGTGTACACAATCTATATGTTTTGTTTAATGCAATTTCAAAATATTTACAAAATTAATTTGGCTCATGTTCTTGCAATTTAGATCCTATATTCACATCTAGCCTACCTGAATTGGTTTTTTTCTCCTCCTAAAATGGCAAATAGAATCACCAGCTCCGGACTACCTTCCAGCTGATGTCTCACGCCAGGCAAAGGTGATTGACTCTCCGTTTCTACATCTCTGAATCCTTCCTCCTAGTTTGTTCTAGCCACCCAATCTGGTAATTGTCTTTCCCCGCAAAGTACCTTCCAGATGTCTTGGCTAGCACAACCTTCAGTTTGCACTTACTCCACAATCTCAAATTGCATATACTCCACAAGGCAGCAGCACAACGGCCATTTAAGATAATATATGCTTTAAGCCTTATAGTAACAGATTCAAAGTCTACACCAATTTGTTTACCAAGGATCTGAGAAATCACCTGCCAAATGAAAAATGGTATAAGCAACACAGCATTCAAACCAAGACTGGATTGCTGCAGAGACAACATTAACTTAAATTATAAACCATTTTTTAGACTTAGCTTCGCGAATGTGCAATAAGAAAAGCTTTGCTTATGTTAACAATAACTCTGCAGGCAAGCTACGGTAAAAGGGGAAACTTTGGGTGCAAATGTCGAATATTTCTGCAAAAATATACTCAAGAAATATCCTAGTGGATCAGATCACTCAAGCAAATTCAATAATGGTGAGCAGAAAACAAGTGACATTAACTGACGATGACAATGAATATCACTGCATATATACATAAGATGCAGTAAGTGTAAGGTTACTTGTTCGAGAGGGAAAAAGTACTGGTGGTTACACTCTACACACCTGGAACAAAACTGAAACCAATACCAAACTAGCACCTGATGTCTTAGGCCTTTCCTTGCCATAAATATGTTTCGATAGAAGCTCGTCTTAAGATAAGGGAGACACCAAGATCACCGAGCCATCCGCCCATCCCCTAGCACATTTGCTACACCTCCCTCTTTTCATCCCTTTCATATTATCAGAATCAGCATCAGTTTTCAAAGCACGGTCTCCATCGCAGCTGCTAATTAGATATTCTGTTCAGAAGAGAGTTCATCTCATCAAGTAAGACGACATCTATCTCTGCATCTTCAAACTTCAATCACTGTTTGTTTGAATGTTTGCCATGCGGTGAAAAAGGGTAGTGGAAGCTCTATTAAGATTTCTGCAGGGAATAAATTCAAATGATACAGAAGCAACAGTAGGGGCTTCCCCTACTGTATCCCCCCTCAAAAACAAAAATACTAGGTTTTACAGAAGCATTGAAACTGATGTAGGTACCATTGAATAAGCACTGCATCTCATGTTGGTTAACACTATAAAGTGGACAAAGAATTCAAGCCTCATTGGCAATACAGCACTTTACATCCTTATGGTGTCATATAATCTGCACAAACCTTCATGCTATCATATACAACCAATTGGGCTATTCTGTTACAAGTTATGAAACCAGACATGCTACTTCAAATAAACCCAAGAGACAATGTTAGATTTTCACAAAAATATAATACTTCTCTCATGATCATGAAAACTGTGAACAATCTAGGGATGAGACATATGTTATCTACATCTTGCACACATAAGCTGCCCTTGTTTATCAGAGAAGATGGCCAGGTGTCCATGATGTAGGGATCAACCAAGTCGACTAAACAGCTTTCCTTAAGGTGCAAATTCACCTCGGCCTTTTCCAGGCAGGCAGGAAACCAGTCAGGACATTGCGGCTCCCTGCAGGCTGCATTAGACAACAGATAGGTAACATAATTGACATTTCTGACTTCTTGGCCATTGTCAAACATAGCAAATGAAAATGAAGTGTAGAAAGGAGCTAACCAAAAAAAAAAAAAAAAAGAGGTAAGATAGGAGCTAGTTTTTGCCCAATGTGCAACAGGTCCCTCCTGGTGTTAGAAATCTTGCCCTGCAGGAATAATGGATAGCATATTAACAATGTATGTTGCCTACAATAGAGAGTGGATTGTGGCGCACTTCAATAAGAAAAGGGAAAAGCACATGCGCGAACAGTTGTATCCTCCATAAACTACCTTGAAACCATATGGAGCATGAGAAGGTAATAAACAGATAAAACTAGCAGAATTCCAAAACTAGCATAGATATATTGCCATTCTTACTTCTATAGCAAGCACTGACATAGAGGCACTACAAATTAAAAAACACTGCAATGTTTCACGCAATCACTACTGACGAACCATGAAGGAATGCAACATAGTGAAAAAGGCAAGGATGTAAAAAACAAACCACAGAAAAACAGAGATAGAGGAATAAAGCAACGCATTAACAGAAAATATAATTGGAGCTAAATATGTGGATTAGGCTACCAAATTAGTAACATCTTCAACCTTTCAAAAAACTGAAGCCCAAAGAAAAAGAATAAAACCATCTCTCCTAACCAGTGCAAAATCATTTGCCAGTAGCAATGCAGGTTCCAACTTACAATTACAAGTATCTCAACAGTGTACACTATTTTTCAAATAATGTGCCTTGGAAACATCACCATTGCAACCTGAAAACAGAAGCTAAAATGTGGGCACTTTGCTGCTGCAACCATATACGAGAGACCTTCCTTTGGAGCTAAAATAAGAAGGCAATATAATTAGTACATAATAAATTGATTCCAGTTCAAAAAAAAAAACATAGTACATAATAAATTGGCTGCTCTGCATGTCTAACAGTCCCGTTTTGCACATAACTGAATAGGCAATCTAGGATATCAATCTCCCTCAAGTTGCAAGAATTGAATCTGTAAGATGCAAGCAGCACTGAGAAAATTGGTTGCAAAGAACACATGGGAAACAAATAGATAGAAAATTTGAGATATATATTAGCAAAGAAAAAAAAACACAGGGTGCAGCCTATGTCAAAAGACATCAAGAACTGGGATAAACAAAAGCCCATGTCGACACGAGAAACAGGATCCTGATTTTGTGGGCTACAGCCTACAGAAATATCACTAAACCATTTCTTCCAAAAGGAGCTCTTCTTCCTCTCTTCTTCTTTGCTCAGCCTTTCTCTTCTCGTTCTTCTTTCTTGTCTCCTCACCTATAGCATTAGCAATGGCGATAGGTAACCAAAATCCAGGCCTTTCGAGAAACTGGGCTCGGTGCAGGATCATTGCATCACGTTCTGTCACACCAATGCCCTCAAATGTCCACAAGGAAACAAGGGCAGTGCCTTTAAAGCCCAAGGAGTACCATCCAAGGCCAGAAACAGCAATGTCCATACTGTTGACATCCCAGCTTGCTCCAGAAACCTCAATATGTCTTTCTGTCCAGTGACCCAATTCATTAACTCGCTCTGGACCAATTGGAGGCTGAACAGAAACAACATATGAATCAGTATGATACACAGGAAAGGGCAAAATATGTATATTTTCTTTTCATGATTCTATGATAGATGCAAAATTCTAGTTACAATTGCATTGGACACGGCACATAAGAGCAGGTTTGTTTATTCAATTAATGTAAGACATGTGCTGTTTTCCAATAAGGTAACCTTACTACCAAGTAATCTGGAAGTGGTCTTCTGTTAAAGATAGCTAATTATGTCATTACAAGAGGCCTCCATCAGGTTGGAACAGATTTACCTGAAGTCTGATGCCAAAATGTTTCTCTCGCAATTCACCAGCATTTTCAGTCTTTCCAAGATGGAGGGGAACATTAGAAGATGCCCAAACAGTTATATAGATAGTTTGTGCTGATGATTTTAGCACATCCAGCCGTGTTAAGCCTCCGATATGGACAGATTGTCCTACCTGCAATCGTTTACAGCCATTAACTTTGCTGGGAAATTAACACGAACAATAGCATCATCTTACAAAGTTTTATTTCAGGACACGAATGCTGGGTCTGGATTTCAGATTTCTCTCTTGGTGATATAAGCTAGGACTTTGGTCATATTATAATGTCAGTGATATGCCTCTATTAAAAGGAACAAGAGCATGTAGCTTATTTCAAATATAATGATCATGTCCATTTAACAAATTGCACAAAACAGTCCTTTCCAGTTACATCCAGTTATGGGCCATTGTAGATATGAAGTCCATAAATGACAGCATTAGTAACAAAGCCACTTACTTTCACCCTGAAGGATCGTGGCCGCAACTCTTTCCTTATTTCAACCATTTTCCGTTCCTCATTATTTAATCTCATTGCCATTATGTAAGGATGCAACAAGCCAGGAGTGTCATACATCTTTGCCTTTGCAGGTAAAACACCTGTTACCCTCAATATGCCTAATGTTGTTCCTGGGACAGCAGCTTCAGTCAATCTTGTGATCTTTACACCCTGTTTCTTTGCAAAAGCATTTATTAGCGTAGATTTCCCAGCATTCTGTGCACCAATTACCCAAACGTTGCTACGAGGTCCTGCTGACTCCTTGATGTACGTAATTAGGTTTCTAACAGCCAAATCTCTGTGGACGCTGATCAAGAACACAGCATCTAGCTTGGGTGCTCCAAAAGCCTTAGCACGGCCACGAACCCACCTATCCAACCGCACTCCCATTTGCTGCCATGGAAGCAAATCCACCTTCGTACCAACAAGAACAAGCCTCGGTGTTTCGCTCGCCTTCGAGTTTCTCCTTCCTTCAAGTGCCTCGAACAACGACTTGGCAGCTCGCTTGGGAAACGACCCATCAAAGTCTGCACAGTCCACCACCATGATAATAACCGGGGTGCCAGCCGATCGCTTCATGACCCGAGACGAAATGAACCGATCGAAATCAAAGTCCGGGATCAGGTTCTCAGCCTTGTCGTTCTTCACAAGCCCATAATTCCTCAGCGAGTGGCACCGGCTACAGACAAGGGCAGAGTCCTCCTCGGCCTCAGCCCTCTTGGCCTCCCTCGCCCTGCGCTTCCTCTCGGACTTGGACAGCTTCTCTTTCTTCAGCCTCTGGATCGTCTCCTCAGTGATGTTCCCGTACCCAACACCAGGCAGGGTGAAGCCGTCCAGCTCTTTCCTCCATTTCTCATCCTCGTCTTCTTCCATGTCCTCCTCCCAATCAGAGTCCCAGTCGCTGGCGAAAGCATCGATATCAGTGGCAGCCTTCACCTGTGACCCATCCTCTTCGTCCCCCTCCTCGATTTCTTCAAGGAACTCGTCGATGTCGCTGTCCAGTTCCTCCAATTCAGCATCCGACGCATCCTCCGCCACCACCACCTCCTCCTCCTCTTCCTCATCTTCAAGAAACGCATCCGAGTCGGCGGCCAGGAGCACTTCTCCACTGCCTCCCGTCTCGTCCTGGGAGCTGCGGGAGGGGTTCTTGAAGAAGCCAGGGAGGTTGGGGTCCTCATCCTGCATGAAGACCCCGCATCCAGGACATACAGGCCGGCCGACGGCTGCGTCCTCGTCATCTCTGCCCTCGCTGATGACCGGGGCCGGTGGCCTGCTACGCCTGCCAGTGGGTACGGCGGAGGCGGAAAGGCTACGCCTTTGAGGGAGGAATGGCAGGGGGAGGAAGGGGAGGAGGCGTGGAGGTGGAGCTGGCGGGCAGAGGAGGCGGAAGGGAAGACGAGCCGCCGCCGCAGCGGGGATTGGGAAGGGTTTAGCAGCCATTCGGGAGCTGCAGCGGCGAAGAGGATAAGAGAGGACGGAAGCGGCGAGGAGGATAGGAGAGGACGGAAGCGGGTGGAGCTTGGAGGAGCGGCGACCGGAGCTGGAGTCGGAGCACCGAGCCACGTCGGGGTCGCGGTCGCGGACTAGCGATACTGGGAACGGTCGCGCCGTCGCCCGTCGCGGTGCCGCCAGGGGGTGTGGATTGGGTGACGGCCTGACGAGAACGGGGTCAGCCGGTCAGGGGCAGGGGCAGGGGCAGAAGGGGATAAAAATCTCCAAAAATCCACAGATGACATTCTACCGTTGTGGCATGTTTCCTAATGTTAAAATAGCAAAACCCTATTACAGAATAGCATATTTTCGAAACCCACTTTTTATAATGGTCTATATAAAAAGCTATGTGGTCTAAGACCATGCGCCTAGCATGGCAGCAGCCATGGAGTTCCTAGGTGTGGTACCCGGCTTGTATCCGTCGAAGACGTCGCGCAGCACGTGCAAGGAGAAGCGATTGGGCAGGGTATTGGGTAGGGCACCGTGGATCCGAGATGAAGCTGAAGGAGAGATCTTCGCCGCTGCACAAGACGCTGTCGAGGGGTCTCCACTCCAGTGGTAAGCACAGGAGGATCCACCGTTGTGTCATGTTTCCTAATGTCAGAATGGCAAAACAAGGAACGTGCGGTGGAGCGAGGACGGCGGCGGGGCGGGCATAGGAGAATCTCGGAGAAGAGGTCATCGAGGTTCATCGAATTCGAGGAAGCCGACCACGACGACGGCCACGTGAGCTACTGGCATGTTGCTTGCGAACACCAAAAACTTAATATTAATCTACCATTATCTCTATTTTCGTTGTTGTTGTTGTACCAACAAAATTTGGCTCCTTCTTACGCTTGTTGTTGTTGTACCAATAAAATTTGGCCCCTCCTTACGCTTATGCAGTTACGCCAGGTCCACGTTTCCTTTCAGCCACACGATGTCACTGCCTTGTCCATGGGTGGTTGTCATTCACTAGTACATCATTCCTTACATTTATTTGGTCTCATACCTATGCCAAATAAATTAAGAGGTGTTTAGATATGAGAAGTATAATTTTTTGTGTATCACATCAGATGTTTCATGAAATGTTAGAAAGTTTTTTCAGATACTAATAAAAAAAAGCAAATACATATGTCGCAAGTAAACCGTGAGACGAATTTTTTTAATCTAATTAATTTGTCATTAGCAAATGTTTACTATAGCAAAATATTGTCAAATCATAGACTAATTAGGCTTAAAAATCCATCTTTAATTTACATACAATCTGTGTAATTAGTTTTTTTACCTATATTAATACTCCATGCATATGGCCAAACATTCGATATAATAGGTGTAAAAATTTTACGGTAAGAACTAAATGAGACCTTAATATTTATACTCCATCTCCCAGTCAGACTGCTACTAGATGCTGTTAGACCAACAATATCTGTTAATACCCAGTCACGAATAAACCCACGTATCAGAAATCCTCATATACAACATCCTTCAGGCCGAACACATCTCGCTTCTTGCATGACACCCATTTACCAATAGCACCTTAGTTTCTCACTTAACTTTATCCTGAAACCTCGTTCTACGCGAACCTAGTTCTAATCTGACACCAATCACGTTCTTGCCTCAAGCAACGCCTGCACATGAATATCGAAGGATTTAATCCATGCAACACCACTCTCATGGCCACATCAATCTCAAAACAATATAATCCCAAACACTTGCACATAAGTCAAATATCATATCACTAAACACTTTGCGATAAAATGATTTTGTAATGCCAATATCATTGCAAACCAATTTTTCTCAGACTTAGACAAATACAATGGTCTTGATCTGAATCGTATGGGTATTGGGGCTACTGCAGGCCATAAATTATTACACAAAATACACATACGAAAGCAAACAAATGGTCCATTGAGAAAACAGAGTTTACTGATCAGGAAATGGAACAAAACACAAAAGAACATGAAACCAAACGTCATCTGGGATCAGCGATCTCCACGCATCATCTTCCAATCATTATTTTGGTGGGGAGGGGGGGGGGGGGGAGGATGACCAAAATATAAAACAGAGAACCTTTTTAGATAATGATAAAACAGAGAACCTGCGTGCATGGAAAAACTTACATGCAAATTGCTCTATGTAGGCAGCTCCAAAAGTTAGGGTGTCGTAGGATGAAAACTTGATAGATATTTTCTGATATCAGTTCATCCCGAAACGGTCAAAACACAATATGAATATTTTATAATCCAAATCCAAATATATAATATCTGATTGTATCTCAATCCGAATACTCAAAATCATGTTTTTTAAGTATACGGGATATATATCAATATCCGAATGATCTATATCCAATAAAAAAATATGGGACAAAATTCTTTATCACTTGTATCCGTCCGTGTCCGATCCACTGTCGTAGAATAATATAGTATCTTCAATCCATGGAATATCTTGCCCATCCGGGTAGCTGTCCACAAGATATTGCGTGCAGTGGAGTGCCTTGAGGGATGTAGGCAATTCCGGTAGTGTCGAGATATTTGGGCAACCTGATATTATAAGAAACTCGAGGGATGGAGGCAATTCCGGTAGTGTCAAGATATTTGGGCAACGCGATATTTCAAGTCTCTTGAGGGAAGATGGTAATCCTGGTGGTGGACTGGATATTTGGGCAACGCGATATTTCCAAGTCTCTTGAGGGAACATGGTAATCCTGGTGGTGACTGGATATTTGGGCAACGACAGATAGTCAATTCCTGGAGCGATGCCAGCTGCTCAATGTTATCTGGCAAAGCGTTCCAACTGCAACGTGTTATACCAAGTTCATGCAGCTCAGGGGTAAACTTGAGCTGAGAACCGGACCCATCGCAATAATAGAAAAAGAGACCTTTCAGGTGCTTTAGCTTACCATCTTCTCCTGACAACCAATTTGGGAATGTCGATCCGCCCGTAGTTACGAATAACGAGTTCATTTAATAGGGGTGGAGGGTGGAGGGCCTCAAGGATCTCCTCTGGCTCTGGAGGAGTAACTACTTATTGATGATGGCAAGCAGTCTTCTGTTTTTTCTTTGATGTTGATGATGACCCCGTCTCCTCATCGTTATAGACCATTTTCCAGTCAAGTCTGAGACCTGAGACATGAAGCTTATTGCTTAGGTTGGCCCGACGAGCATCCTCCTTGCTTTCGATGTTCCAAGTCCACTAATGCTCAGGAATCGACGAATATTGTCCAGCTTCTCTAGCTGCGTTATCTCGTAACCCTTTTCCTTCTTCACTGTGAAGCCACCTATAGTTTGGAGCCATGACATCCGTCTTATGTCCGGGATGCTCATCGAGCGACCCCCAATGTGCCGCAGATTCTCAAGGTCAGCCATGTGACTGCTGTCAAAACAGCGCAATATGGTTGACGGAGAAACGAAGATCTCTTGCAGATGGTATAGCTTGGTAAATGCGGGTGGCAGATATATACGATTAGCTACCCCAATAAAACCGAAGTAGCGAAGATGTTGCAATTTCACCAATACATTCTGGAATCGCAATCGTTTCCCAAAGGCAGGTAAACCTCCACATGCACGAGCCGCAGCTTCTTCAGGTCCTTTGATCATGCGTTTAAACCTTCTTCTGTTTATTCCTTCGCAAATATGGCTTACGAGAGTACGCAAGGTGTCCAGTTTCACAATCTGGTGCATGAATTCTCCTACATTATTGGAATCAATGAAGAGATGACGAACGTCTTGAGGAATATGGTGGTCCACCGTATCTTTTCTCAATTCTGAAACATTCACTTTCAGCAACACTTTCTGCTAAGTCGTGCAATAGATCATGAACTGTAAGTATTCTACTTCCCAAGTCTTACCCTTTTAGTTGGATGAATGAGGTTGACAGTAATACTTCAAAGCACTCACCGCAGCAACTTCTATGTCTGAGTTTTTACTGGTATCCACAAACCCTTGTGCCATCCACATTTAACTAGCTCGTCTCGATGCAACGTATATCTTCTAGGAAACATACTACAATATGCAAACATTTGCCGGACATGCTCCTCAAGCTGATGGTAGCTCCACCATAGAGTTTCCCATAGTATCATTCAGTAGGATCACGCTTCTGGTTCAGGGTGTCTATCCCAGTAAACCAATATCCCTCTGCCCGAGAGGTTCTTAGCCCAAGCTGGGTCCTGCCCACCTGTTTCTCGCGGGCAGAGGTGACTTCAGTAAGAAGTAGGGAAATCTCTCTACCAATTGACTCTTAAGTATGCCTTTTGTCTTGGGTCACATTAACTGTTGAATTTGTCAAATGACGTTAATGCATGAACATTTGATAGAACCTCTTCCTTCGTTCATATCAGATACGGCATAGGGAGTTCTGAGCACCAAGAAGTTTTGCCTTGCGTCTGCAGTCCGACCATGGTCACACTCTAAGGACTCTGGCTTTCCCTTGTCAGCCTCCCTTCAATGGAGAGAGCAGTTTCTTCAGATCGTTCTGTTTATCGACACTTTTTGAGTACCATACATCATCCAGTACCAATAAGAACCTTTTGCCTTTCAGTCTTTTCTTCAGTTCACTTTGCAGCTTATCTAGATTGCTGAGCCTACCCATTTTTTCACCCGGTACTATCTCTAACATCTCTTTGTAGACAGTATGCACGCTGAAGCTTTTGGTAACATGAATCCACATGAATAGATCTAAGTTACGGTCTTCACTTTTCTTCCTCTCACAATCATAAATATACTTTGCGAGGGTGGTTTTCCCTGACCCTGCAATGCCATGGATTCCAATTACAGAATGATCAGTTGGTGTATCATGGAGCATGCTTATTATCTTTTTAGTATCCTCATCTTGGCCAAAAACTTTTGTGGGATCTGAAGTAGTCTGGGAGCTTTTGGGGAGTGATCCCACAGTCTGTTTGGGTGAACTCTTGATATTTTCGCCACTGGTGGTCGAATGGAGCAACGGTAGAAGCTTTTCTCCATCGTCGATTAGCTCTTGCATCTTTTTTATGGTTTTCCCTCAGCTTTTTTTTCAACTCATTAGGAAACATTGAAATCCTTCTTCGATGTAGCCTTCTGCATACGAGAGTTTCAAAAATTGTTACGAATAAATTTATGCTAGCCCAACAAGTAAGTCATACCGTCAATAAATGATAGTCTGAGTGTGTGTTGTTCTTCTCTTTCGGTGGCTATTGTGCTTGTTTGTCAAATAGAAGCCGAAAGTAGTTTTCTTCAAGCATTAATTGTATCAGCTCAATGTATTGCACTTGAGAAAATAATAAAACCTTCCTTTGGTCCAAATAATGTGTGTTCCACGTGGCTCCAGTTTAGAATGTAGGTGCCCCCTGTTTGGATACTGGATTATTTTGAGAGCGGAGAGAATGCCGTTAGCCCCGTCCTCCCCCCACTCCCCGCTTTCCCCCTCGGCAGTGACAGCGCCCATCTCCGCTGCCGGGCAGCCCCAAGCCCCCCTCCCACCCACCGGCGGCGCTCCACCCTCGGCACGGCGACCTCGACCATACACTTTCTCCGACCCAACAACCACCATCTCCCCTCACCCGCCGTCCCCCCCCCGACCCGCCGCTGCCTACCCGCGCCCCGGCGCCTTCGCTCCGTCTCAATCGGGCTCCCTTGAGATCCCAATCGATAGCATGCCCCGACGCCGCGCAATCCACACCTCGGTCAGCCTGACACTGCACCGTCGCTATCGCTCCCCTCCACCAACCGCCAACCCACCAGATCCGACCTCAAACCCAACCTTGCTAGTCTATTTGTCACGGATCCAGCCGCAGCGCAACAGCTGGAAGCCTCGGACCGCCACCGGACTCATGGTCGTACTGGAGCCCCGGCGACAGGAAGGGGAGCCTACCGTGTCGGACTGCTGCTTTCCTACTGAGCGTGGATCGGCCACAACACGTCAACTGGAAGCCCGAGAAGGTGATGGATGGTCCCACGTTCTCCCGAAGCGTTGGTGGCGCGCAAGGATGTCACTCACCATGGGGAACAGCACGGCCTGCACCCAAGGTACATTCGGTCCACCGGCCATTGATGCCCGTCTCCGAGATAAATGCTTGCGCTGCCATGGCCGGTGGGCCACCATGCCAGCAGGCCTGCAGGGGCCCGGTGTGGCTGCGTCCCCCTGCGAGCGCATCGGGCATAAGGCCAGATACTGCAAGAGTTCAGGGATTCGTTGCCATCCAGTCGCCCAGACAGTGGGCCGCCCCACAACCCGCCCCCAACCTTCGAAGCTCGATGCCTCAACTTCCCCCTGCTTGCCCCGTTCAACGGCGCAGCAGGGGGACCCGGAGCTCCGCCCCCGATAGATCTCGGTGGTCCATGGCATCTGAGACATGAAGAGCGAACTCACACACCTGTCCTCCCACGCCGTGGTGGCATGCATCTATCGAACCAAGCAAGTCAAGCAGGCGCTCTACTCACGGCTGGGGCATCCCTCGACAAAGATGTCAAGGTCATAAGGCACAAGCCAAAAGACTTCTTCATCGTCTTTGAGCATCTGCACCACCGTGACTCGGCACTGGACACGAAGCGCCTCCCAGTCAACGACATCGAGCCATTCTTCCCCTCCGACTGATCCGCGTGGAGGTACACTATGCAGTAGCAGATGTGCTCCATTCTTCTCCACGAGCTTGTGGGTTCCAAGGGAAGGGCAGCCGTGGTTCTGCTGTTGCTTGTCAGATTGTTCCGATATTTAGACAAAGCAATGTAAATAGCAGAGCTGTTGATAGTTTTAGTATAGAGTTCTTAGATAGAATTGTGAGAATGTAAAGTGATATTGTGACTGCAAATTTGAGAATGTGATTACTGAATTGCCTAAGTAAATGACCGGATGCCTGGATGTACAGATTGTTGCATAATGATCATGTCTGGTTTTGAAAAGAGCATATGATGCTCTCATTTCAGTGAATATACAGATATCGTAGCAAAAGATATTCAGAATTGCAGAAGACATCCATACAAATTAAACTTGCAAAAGATATTCAAGATTGGACATCAGTGGCCAAAAAGATATCTATAACTACTAGAAATCAGCAATAATATCATCTGTGATTGCTCCCTGAAAAATAAAAAAAAATCGAAAAACAATTGAGAGAATGTATGATGGCCATGTATGGGTTTAGAAAAATGGTGTATTGGTTTGAAATATTACCCGTCAATATCTGAGAGAAGGTATTGATGGCATATATGATTCTGACATTTCTTCCATGGGCAGAGAAGTATTAGAATTAATATTTTGCACAGCTGCTGCTGCAGTCTCTTGTACTGCTACTATCTTTTCTTGTTTCTTGCCTCCCTTCTTCCCAGTTTCTTGTTCTTCGAATAAAAGAAATAAAATTGAACACGTTTCCATTGGATACAGTGAAGAGAGATATCAAATATACTTTGTGCTATCACATACTTTGAAACCATTTTTCTTTTCTGACCTCCCTGTTTTTGCAACTTTGCGCCTTTTTATCAAGCCAAGTTCTTTTGCGCTTTGACGTTTTAGTTTCCAACTCCTTTTTCTTTAGGCTTGCAGTACTCACCAAATCAATTGGAGGAGAATCATTTGTGGGGATTGGATTCACTGCACTAGGAAAACCCGTGATTATTCTTCAACTTGCTTGCTAACCATTTCAAGTGCCTTGTTTACTAATAACACGCACCGTGGATGACTCGCAGCTCGGTGTGCCAAATTGAGAAATTTGCGAGTCATATTTTTGTAGCAAAGCATAGTATCTAATTTTGGATCCTCTATTATGTTTCGGCCTTAGTTGTCTTGTACTGTCCCGCTGTGTGCTTCTCGAGTCCATCGCTTCAATATATATTGTTCCGGGATTGGACTTGATATTCATCAAATCAAGAACTTTTAGAGCATGGGCACACAATATTCCGATTCTATTGAACTGCCCACAGTTGCATGTGCTTGCTTGGTCTGTAGGATCACTGGTAACATCTATACTCCTTCTCAAGGGTAAAATTTTCATCAAGACTCTCCCAATTGCTACAACATATTCATTTTTGCCGTCTAATGGTGTGGTGCATGCTGCCATGGACCTCTCATATTCACATTGGAAAGCTTCAAAATAATTGGTGTGTACAACTTGCTAGCTTGGATTAACATAGGTGTCCTCATTTTGAGTCTTGGTAATTTTTTCCTTGATTCAAATTCAGCATGCAATTCATTATTTCTTTTGTATTCCACAACCCTTTCAAAATGCTTAAGGAATCGAATTATATCAAAATCTGATTTGAAATGTCGCTCCAAGTCACTATTTAAACTCTCACTCAATTGTGTACTCATCATCCCTAATGTGTACACATTAGTCATATAATATTCAGCCCACTATTCTCTTATCTTATATATACTATCTAACCAAGTTTGCTTGCTGACCTTTGTTCTCATGATGTTAAATGCTTCTTCAAATGTTGCTTCATCTTCGTACTCATACATGCATGCACTAAATCTGCGAGAATGCTTGGTTTCTTCCTTACTGTTTTCGGCCCTTTTTTTTAGGAGTACATGATTCTTCGTCGTCAGCTCCAGCTAGATGCTTAACAGCATTCTGCATGATATGAAAAGTGCATAGACCATGCCAAGCTTCTAAAAAGACCTCCTTAATAGCCTTTCCCATTGCTGCATCATGATCAGTATAAATTGTTTTGGGTTGCTTGCCATTATGTGCTTTTAGGAATGTCTCAAACAGCCATTTGAAGGACTCAAATGTCTCATCATACATGAAAAACAGCACCAAAAACCACAGTTTCCCTAAAATGATTGAACCCAACAAATACTCCAAAAGGTCTGCTCTCCTTGTTTGTTCCAAAAGTAGTATCAAAACTGACATTACCAAAATATGCATAGTCAGTAAGCATTTTAACATCAACCGAAACAATGTTTGCTATTTGTTCCTCTCGATCCATTTGCAATGCATATTGGAATGACGGGTTCTCGGCAATTTTTTCTTGAAAATATATGAGCATGCTTCTAGCTTGGCCATATGCCATCTCACGTTGGCGCTTAGCCCTTAAATAGTTCTTGTGGTCTCGAAGAGTGTAATTGAGATTAAGTGAGTCACCAACTTAGATGGAAGCCAACTCATGTGCAGCTTAGGCCCAATTCCTACATCATCAGCCGTCTCAATTTCAAAACCTCGTAGCTCTGAAATTTTCCTTTAAGACACCAACAAATGTGAGGTTTGTGGCAACTGAAGGGTGTGATTGTGTTCCAAAATCAGCTCAATAACTTTATAATTTTCCTTCTCTCGGTCTAGTACGAGACCCATACGAACTTGACAATCAGTTCTTGTTTCAGCTCTTGAACACTTTATTAAATGATCCCTTTTATCTTGCAATGTGTGACCCTCACACACACAAACAAATCTGCACGACCTAACCTTTCCATCTGATTTTCTTTTGTTTGAGTACCTTTTTCTAATCTCAAACCCCTTTTGGCCACCATAGCTAACCCAAAACATCCAAGTCTCATCTGGACTACTAAATTCCATGCCAACTTGCGGTGAGAAACTAGGGGAAAACCCATCCCTACAGCAAAAGAAATATTTAATTTGGTGGTGGTAGAATAAGCAACTAAAATATATCTGAAACATGGGGGAGAAAGATACAAGTATGAATTACACACCTCTTCTCTTCCATCACATATATCCCGATTCTATTTTCAAATGAACGCAAGTTGATGTTTCTCTAATCAAGTCCAGCATGAGCTGATGTAGTAGAGGGTGGCAAACAAATTAGAAGAATATTGATGCAGTCTAAACACACGTGAAGAGATGGAGTTGCAGGCCTGTGAACATGCTTCTGTCCTGGCGACCAACACCAGCAGCAGCCGATCGCCGCCGATGCCTCACCCTCGCCGCCTCGCAGCCGCGGGAAAAAGCAGCAGAACTCGCGCCAAAAAAGAAAACCCGGCGGCAAAAGAGGAGCGACAGAGTTGGTTTTGGGCCGAGGCCCAGATAACGGACGAGGGCAGCAGCATGACCGACGGCCAACGCACACAGGCGTCTGATTTTCATCCGACGACACAGATGGCGTGACTGCACAGCGCAGTCGATCCAGGCGACGTTAGACGATCTCGTTCCTTGAAATGCGGCTTGCCCCCAAGCCGCTACAAGGAACTGCTGTAATGGTGAGATTGCAAATGACCACCTGTTGTTCTGTCAACTCCTCCATAGATGCCAGTACTAGTGAGCTTCACTTGTAAGCCTTCAGCCTTCAGCGTGCGCCATCATGAATGAGATCCATCTCATTTGGTGCCCAGACACAAGCTTCTCGATGGCAGTATATGTGAACAGACCAAGCACTTTGATCAGACAGTAATGGAAACATCTCGTACCCATTAGATGCAAGATAACAGCACATAGGTGATCTCCATGGTTGCTTCTGCATCTTATTGTCATGCATCCTGACATTGAGTGGGTATAGACTTTGTTCCAAGCCTGTCATGGCTAACCACGTGCAACTGAACTTGTATGAGGTTTCTCTGTCAACACACATTGCCTGCTCAACCTCAAGCCTCGAAGTAGTAGTCTGACAAAGGATAAGTGAAGACCCTGGTGTACAACACTCTGGTTCCTCCACAGCACCATGTAATTAGGTTGTGGTAATGTACTGACTTACTGAGTGGCATGGAATTGAATCCATGGGTCACCATCTTGAACTTGCTGTTATCAAACAGATGCCAGTGCATTGATTCTTTTGCGACAGACCACAGTGTAGATAGACTGACAGCATACAACCAATGATCACAGCCCATCAGCCGTAGCCAAACAATCTGAACATCAGCTTCACTCGTGCATTTGCAATCCATCAGTGCAAAAACAGAACATATTGTTATACCAATGCCAACTTGCTTGTCACATTGATCTGGTGGCCATGGAAAAATTTGAAGTCTAAAAACGAGTATGTGCTTGTTATTGCAGCTTCTAGATACACTGCCCAACGCATTGACACGAGGACAACTGACAGCCCCCATTCCACATCAACAGATTAGCCAAGTTTCTGAAAATATGCACATTGAGCACCCTTGCTGCCTGAATGGACAGAGGACCTGGCCTGCTCGAGACAGCAGCAAACACCATCAAGGGCACATCCCGTGGAGGAGGAGGGGTAGCCATCTCAAATGAAGAACCCTTGAACAACTGATGATGATGGTAAACTCTGAACTGTATGTTGGGTTGACAGCCACGCATCACTTTTAATGTGGAATAACCAATTCGACCATGGCTGATTTTTGCAAATTTTCAGTATAGAAAGATGGCCATGGGATTGGCCTGAGCTGACCCTCAATTCCGATCGTCTCAAACTGCTCAACATTCCATCCAACATTTGTTGAGCACTCAATGAGACGGACAAAAACTAGCTTGCAGAATCCATCCCCGCAGCTCGGGGTTGCTGAAGAGCTTGTCCAAGTGGGTGCATCACGAACAGCTAGGAAGTCTGGGGATGCATTCTTGGTGCCCGTGGATCCATATGTGGCCGATGGCAAGATAGCAAACACAACGGACACCATGGTAGGAGTCGTTGAGGACGCACAGGTGGCGGTCTTGCAGCGCCGTGCATTTCGGCATCCTCGAAAGGCAATGTAATGGTGGTGCGGCGCTCGAAGTCGAGGTAGTTGATAACTACGGCGGCGCCTGCAGATGCATCCGCCCCACTCATTCTCGTCGCCGTATGCAGTCCATGTCACGTCGCGATGGTTCGCGCCTGCCACTACGCCTACGCCAGGACGCGCGCCTCGAGGTCGAGGCCATGGTGCCGAGGCCCCGCCTCTCCATCCTCAAGCGTTGTGCTCGCACTCGCAGCCGAGGGCGCCGCCCGCACCACGCAGGGCGCAGCCGAGGATGTCGACCGCAGATCCAAACACGACAGTCGCGACGGACCCGGAGGTGGAGATGCCGTCCCCGACGAAGACGGTTGACGACGACGTCCAGGTGGCCGCAGCAGCTCCTGTACGAGCCCCGTGCGCGGCAGTCGAAGGCGGATGCTGCACACGGCAATCGCTGCGCAGGGTGCAGCGCAAGTTCGTGGACTGCGCCACGGTGTGCGCCATCCTTCGTGGGTTCCGCGTCGTCGTGGATGAGCGAGACGGGTCCATGGGATGTCGTGCTCCGCCGGAAGCTCCAGATGCTGCTCACTGCGTGGGACCGCGCCTCCATACTCGCACAGTTGTTCATCGGCTGCTGCCTCGTCGGTGAACTCCGACGAAATAGTGGACGCCGAGGACCCAGTAGAGGCAGCCGAGGGCACTGCAGGTGTTTGCGGCGCAGTTGAAGGCGGCGTCGGAACACCCGGAGATGCGATCTTGGGTGTCTTGCACCCCGCTGCTGCAGGTGGAAGGCCGCGACACAATCTGGACATCCAACCAGCAGCAGTTGTCATAGATGCAACGTCCATGGAGTGCCCTCTGAGCTTCAGATGCGTCATGGTCTGGGTGGAAGAATATGTATGCCACCATACAGCTCGTTGTCTCCAGAACAAACACCTTGGTACCGCCGTATTGGTCCAAAGGTCCAAGGTATGTGGCTAACGGTGACATGAAGAACACCTCCCATGGAAGCCTTTTGTTGAATCAACATATCATCGAACACCTTCCGGCCCTGGGATAGAGTGCGGTCAGGTGGAGCAGTAGTAGCCGACGCGGGTAGGAGTCGTAGCCGCGACACTCGGCCTCGTCGAGGAAGATGACCCCATGGTGATGCACACCACGATCGGGGCTGAAGTCGAGGTCGCCGGTGGAGCAGAGCACGTCGGCGAAGTAGTCGACACAATAGTCGAAACCGAGGGTGCCGGTGAAGTAGTTGATGCAGAAGCACCGACGGGTGAACAAGGTTTTCATTATCGGAAATAAAAATTCGTAAGCTCCTCTCCTAGAATTCAAATCCCTGTGCACTGCAACTATTCGTAAGATATATCGGAATATCGGACCAAATTCAAATCATTTTGACAAAAATTTATCAAATTTGACTTGAAACTATTCGTAAGCTATTAAACATCACTTCTTTATAGATAAAAATAAGAATAAAGCATTATGAGTATGGGATCATTGTGCGAGCGAATTTGAGCCGTTTACGTAGAAGTAGAAAAAATTTGAAGGATAGTTAATTTTATCGGACCTTATGGGATAGAAGGAAAATTTCAAAAATATCGGTGACTTCTGGGGGATAAATTTAACCCTGCGGCTGAATCGATAACGTAGCTGGTGCCTGAACGCGACCCATCGCGGCCAGCTTCTCCTCCATGTACCGCTTTGCCTTTTGTATCGTGCCGCTTTGCCTTTTGTATATACTACTCCTCTCGGCTCTTGCCGTGCTGGCCCATAATAACGGCCTAGCCCACCTAGTACATGATGGGGGTTTTCCAGGTGCCAAATGATCGGGACTCGGGAGGTAGGATTAGAAATTGTTGGAAATATGCTTTTTTTCAGTTTTGCAAAGAAAAAAAAAAAAAGCACAATGATCGAGACTCGGGTGAATGTTTTGGGTACTATGCTTTAATCTTCCCGCTCAGCGATATTGGAGAAAGATTATGTTCAGCCCATGATAACTTGTCCGCAAAGCCCAGCCCAGAAAAGGATAGTAATTAACCAACAACCTTTCCCAGCGGCCCGAGCCTAGAGAAAGTCCAAAGATTTAGCCTCCGCCTCCTCCTCTGCCGCCGCCGCTCACCTTCCCCGTTCGCCGGCGTCGGCATGGACGACCAAGGCCTTCTTTCCGAGCTCCCCCTTCCCGTTGATCTTCAGCCTTCCCAGATGATACGGGACAGGAGTACAAGCGGGCTCGACGAGAAGCGCGGCTGGCTCAAGTGCCAGTCTCCGTCGTCGTGGCCGGCTTCCCCGATGGACGTCGACGACCTCCTCTCCGAGATCCTCCTCCGCCTGCCCCCGCTGCCGTCCTCGCTCCCCGCGTGTACCTCGTCTGCACCCGCTGGCGCCGCATCGTCACCGACCCCGGCTTCTTGCGCCGCTTCCGTGCCCACAACTGGAAGCCCCTCGGCGCCTTCTTCGGAAGAGACAAAAATCTCTCCTTCAGCTTCTTCTTGAGCCCGCTGGACTCCGCCCCGCCCGAGCGCCTCTCCGACGCGTGCCGCGCGAGTGCCACGGGGTCGGGGGCGGCCGCGCAGACTGCGTCTGGGAATTCTTGAACTGCCGCCATGGGCGCGTGGTCCTAGTCAACTACGGCAGCCGCCAGATCCTGGTGTGGAACCCCGTCACAGGCGAGGAGCATCTCCTAGGAGTTTCACAGTTCTTTGATGCTAATCAGAGCTGGTTCGGGTTTATGCATGCTGCGGTAATCTGCGCCTCCGGCAACAATGGACCCTTCAAGCTTGCTTTGGCGTGGTGCGACAGGAGGGACAGCAATGCACAAATCTGCATTTACTCGTCTGAGACCGATGTATGGGGTGATGTCGCCTCCGCAGCAATCCAGCCCCGGTTCAGTGTTGGCTGTGGGAATGTCATGGTTGGGAATACTCTGTACTGGATTCTATTTGGTAGCCGTGTTCGCATCCTTGAATTTGATTTGTTTAGCCAGAACCTATCCGTGATAGAGGCGCCAGAGACGCCATCGATTATGAAAAACCATCGTGGCATCTTCCTGTGTACCCTAGGAAATGGTGGTGGCCTTAGTTTGATGGTCATGTCAGAGAACCTCAGAGGTCAGCTTTGGGTATGGGAGAAGACGACTGAACACTCTGATGGTGTTTCTCAATGGATGCTTGGAGAAACAATTGAACTGGACATGCTTCTTTCGCTGAGATCAGAGGGGCGCCGATCAGTATTTTGGCTTGAAGGGAATGATAATGTCATGTTTGTGTCAACATATAAAGGCGTCTTCATGGTCCATCTCCAGTCAATGAAGTTTGAAAGGATTTTCGACACCGGTCCTGTCAGCCATTGGTCTATCTTTCCGTTCAAGTATCTACATGCTCCAGGTAATAGCTTACATTTCCTTTGCTAGTATACCAAAAGCTGGGTTCTTTTCCTATAATTGCTTTGTTAAATACCCCAAGTCCTTTTATGTCAGACTAACAATTGAAATTCAATCAGATATTCATACATGTAATATAACTTGGCTGATTGATGAACTCTTAATACATTGTTTGGTTGTTCGGAGTTATTTTTCAGAAATGCATACCTTAATGTTAGTTTTTCTTGTCTATACCATATATGTGAGTTGCAATAATATTTGCATTGCTATAGTATAAATCTCTTCATGCAGATGCATAATAGTTGGAAATTGGCAAGGTGCCAAGGGTTGAACCAACTGAAATGACAAAATAATAACTCGATTGGCATATTTTATAGCTTAAAGTTTTTCAGACAAGTCTTTTTCTCTACTAATCTTGGTATGATTCTACAATCTTCAATTTTGACTTTCTCTGTTCTTGCCTTGTGAAATAACTGTTCTTTGCAACTTTCTGAACAGCCTTGCTTAGTTTCTCTTACTGACAAGTTGAATCACACCGCAAGATTAATGAACCTATTTTTTAATCTTTGTTAGGATAACTTCATTAAGATTGCTGATTCGTGATCCCATTAAAATGTTTTGGTTCATTTTATTTTTCTCTGTTATATATGGTTCATAGTAAGCCCACTTAAAAGTAACTTGGCGTGATACGTCTTTTGCTTACAAGTATGAATTATGTTTCTATAAAGTCTTGCTACAGTTTTGTGACAGTAAGGTGATATAATGGCATGCTGCTTTACATCAACTACTTTTTCTGTCAAAGTATTAGCTGCTAATCATTTAAGTATTCATCTCATATTTGCACATTTTGGGATGCATTTTCTGAAAGCTATAAGCAAACCGGAGCAATTGTCATTTTTAATTTGGAACAGGAGTATTTGATTTGATACCTATCCCTTGATGGCCCTTTATTTCTTATAGAGTTCTCTCATAGCAGTCAACGACTTCCTCTCAATGCATTTAACTGGAAACCTGGAACTTCTTTTTAAATGAAACAAAATATGGTTAGAAAGAGAGCCAGGTAGAACATAGGAGAACCGATGTGGTCATAGAGAGGATTCAGGAATTTTCACACATATACGGACACTGCTGGATTAGGCCCATCTACGCTATGGATGTGATCGGAAGCATGTATTGGTTTGGGCCTGGTCCATGTCTTGCAACATCATTCAGTTTATAGCTTGTCTGGTTGTCTGCACCGATCTTCTCTAGCAAGCCTCCAGAGAAACGTGTGTTGAGAGTGTTTCCCATGGGCTAGGGTGGTTCCCACGGGCTATAAGGTGGCACGGGACTCACTACACTACTTAAGCTTGGCTTTTCACTCTTGTACATGCACCATCTTTCATTTGTGGTTGGTTGGTTCTGTACTTGTGTGACAGGGCTCGACCCTAGCTCATAGAATACATGCAACCAAACAAACTTATTTTTTTTGTACTTTTGGCTCTAGCTAGCCTGACTCCTATGAGCCTTTTTTTACATGTGTATCTATCTAAACAGACACTTAATACATGCTACTAATCATGCTCGATTTGACCTAGTTTGAACCGAGGTAATCAGCGTTAGGATGACGGGGATTCACTTGGGTTACTTTTGTTCTCATCTGCCTTTTTCTTGCAGGTGACATTTTGCAACAGGGAGGTGTAGGCAGTGGAGTTCAAAGAAGGGACCAAGGACATGGAGAAGACGGAACCGACAGGTGGGTCAAAGAGGGAGGAGCACAGGCAAACGTTGCTGGACTGAAGCAGGCTGATGCGCTTGTGCGTTGGGATGGAAGCGGCCCGACCTGGTGAAAACAAAAGAGTTGGACGTGCAACAAAAGGAAGGGGAACTAAGGCTGTTTCGAAGGACAAGAGTTTTGTCCTGACGGATTTCAGGATTAGGAAAGGATTTCCTTTTAGGATGTTGGTTTCAGACTCGAATTTGGATTGAGTTTTAAGTTCGTCTTGAGGGAGTTCAGATACCACCAGAAGTTCATTCTCAACGTGTACACAATCTATATGTTTTGTTTAATGCAATTTCAAAATATTTACAAAATTAATTTGGCTCATGTTCTTGCAATTTAGATCCTATATTCACATCTAGCCTACCTGAATTGGTTTTTTCTCCTCCTAAAATGGCAAATAGAATCACCAGCTCCGGACTACCTTCCAGCTGATGTCTCACGCCAGGCAAAGGTGATTGACTCTCCGTTTCTACATCTCTGAATCCTTCCTCCTAGTTTGTTCTAGCCACCCAATCTGGTAATTGTCTTTCCCCGCAAAGTACCTTCCAGATGTCTTGGCTAGCACAACCTTCAGTTTGCACTTACTCCACAATCTCAAATTGCATATACTCCACAAGGCAGCAGCACAACGGCCATTTAAGATAATATATGCTTTAAGCCTTATAGTAACAGATTCAAAGTCTACACCAATTTGTTTACCAAGGATCTGAGAAATCACCTGCCAAATGAAAAATGGTATAAGCAACACAGCATTCAAACCAAGACTGGATTGCTGCAGAGACAACATTAACTTAAATTATAAACCATTTTTTAGACTTAGCTTCGCGAATGTGCAATAAGAAAAGCTTTGCTTATGTTAACAATAACTCTGCAGGCAAGCTACGGTAAAAGGGGAAACTTTGGGTGCAAATGTCGAATATTTCTGCAAAAATATACTCAAGAAATATCCTAGTGGATCAGATCACTCAAGCAAATTCAATAATGGTGAGCAGAAAACAAGTGACATTAACTGACGATGACAATGAATATCACTGCATATATACATAAGATGCAGTAAGTGTAAGGTTACTTGTTCGAGAGGGAAAAAGTACTGGTGGTTACACTCTACACACCTGGAACAAAACTGAAACCAATACCAAACTAGCACCTGATGTCTTAGGCCTTTCCTTGCCATAAATATGTTTCGATAGAAGCTCGTCTTAAGATAAGGGAGACACCAAGATCACCGAGCCATCCGCCCATCCCCTAGCACATTTGCTACACCTCCCTCTTTTCATCCCTTTCATATTATCAGAATCAGCATCAGTTTTCAAAGCACGGTCTCCATCGCAGCTGCTAATTAGATATTCTGTTCAGAAGAGAGTTCATCTCATCAAGTAAGACGACATCTATCTCTGCATCTTCAAACTTCAATCACTGTTTGTTTGAATGTTTGCCATGCGGTGAAAAAGGGTAGTGGAAGCTCTATTAAGATTTCTGCAGGGAATAAATTCAAATGATACAGAAGCAACAGTAGGGGCTTCCCCTACTGTATCCCCCCTCAAAAACAAAAATACTAGGTTTTACAGAAGCATTGAAACTGATGTAGGTACCATTGAATAAGCACTGCATCTCATGTTGGTTAACACTATAAAGTGGACAAAGAATTCAAGCCTCATTGGCAATACAGCACTTTACATCCTTATGGTGTCATATAATCTGCACAAACCTTCATGCTATCATATACAACCAATTGGGCTATTCTGTTACAAGTTATGAAACCAGACATGCTACTTCAAATAAACCCAAGAGACAATGTTAGATTTTCACAAAAATATAATACTTCTCTCATGATCATGAAAACTGTGAACAATCTAGGGATGAGACATATGTTATCTACATCTTGCACACATAAGCTGCCCTTGTTTATCAGAGAAGATGGCCAGGTGTCCATGATGTAGGGATCAACCAAGTCGACTAAACAGCTTTCCTTAAGGTGCAAATTCACCTCGGCCTTTTCCAGGCAGGCAGGAAACCAGTCAGGACATTGCGGCTCCCTGCAGGCTGCATTAGACAACAGATAGGTAACATAATTGACATTTCTGACTTCTTGGCCATTGTCAAACATAGCAAATGAAAATGAAGTGTAGAAAGGAGCTAACCAAAAAAAAAAAAAAAAGAGGTAAGATAGGAGCTAGTTTTTGCCCAATGTGCAACAGGTCCCTCCTGGTGTTAGAAATCTTGCCCTGCAGGAATAATGGATAGCATATTAACAATGTATGTTGCCTACAATAGAGAGTGGATTGTGGCGCACTTCAATAAGAAAAGGGAAAAGCACATGCGCGAACAGTTGTATCCTCCATAAACTACCTTGAAACCATATGGAGCATGAGAAGGTAATAAACAGATAAAACTAGCAGAATTCCAAAACTAGCATAGATATATTGCCATTCTTACTTCTATAGCAAGCACTGACATAGAGGCACTACAAATTAAAAAACACTGCAATGTTTCACGCAATCACTACTGACGAACCATGAAGGAATGCAACATAGTGAAAAAGGCAAGGATGTAAAAAACAAACCACAGAAAAACAGAGATAGAGGAATAAAGCAACGCATTAACAGAAAATATAATTGGAGCTAAATATGTGGATTAGGCTACCAAATTAGTAACATCTTCAACCTTTCAAAAAACTGAAGCCCAAAGAAAAAGAATAAAACCATCTCTCCTAACCAGTGCAAAATCATTTGCCAGTAGCAATGCAGGTTC